>OX422216.1:15788223-16388223 GCA_949130495.1 Sambucus nigra
TCCCTTACCTTTTTAGGCCATAAAGATCATGTTACTATCTATAATAGTACTTACTGAATTTACCATCACTTGGTAAGAATTTTACTATTTGAAGCATTTAAAATGTTTTCCTGATGTGTATTCACATCCTTTTGTGGTGCTATACCACCACCGTCATATTCAGTCTTATTCTCAACTAAATTCTTCGATTCCTTTAACTTCCCCCACAAAGAAGCGTTATCATCTATATTGACAAAATATGACATTGTCAACCTCTAAATCGGTCGTCCATCAGAATTTCCTCCTCGAGTATTATCAACTATTATTACAAGTTGGTCTCCCACTTGGAGTCGTTTCCTCCACTAGTATCTACCTCTATCGATACAAAATTTGCTAATGATTAGGATTCATATCCACAATTGGACTTCTGTCATGCCCTCCTGCGATGAGTTCAGAACCACGTTTGCTTCTCATCCTGAACAGTTGAGGAAGGAACATACGGTCAACACTGTACCTAAGGTTCTCCTATAGGCATAGCATTCCACTTCTAAAATTGGTGGTTGATTCCAACCATTATAATTTCATCCCGAAAGCCAAGAAAATTTTCTCTAAATTTTCACTTTCAGTTTGCCACACTCCGTCCTATATTTAAGCCTTTGGATACTTTACCTCCTTTGGTAACCACATACAATTTTCGCGTTTCTTAAATTTCCCACTGATAGTCTCTACACGTTTTTGTAATACGTTGGGTAAGTTTACCCTCGCACCTCATTTGACTATAACAGCATTTGAAAATCATTGCTGCACCTTAGTCGCCTTTCTAGTCGTGGCTTCTCGTGCCATAATGGAGGTGACCTCGACTACGGTCATCATCCTCGAATATATTTCATAATCTCAACTGAGCCCTGCCTCTGGATATACGCTTAACGGTCCTCTTCTGACGTCCGTCATCGCTCGGCACACGCACACATCCGAACGAAATTAGAATACACTAATGTATACACATTATATCAGGAGAACGAAATCTCGGCAAAGGAATCGACAATCCTAAACATAGGGCTCTATAACAAACAAAGCAACGCTGAAAGCATAATAAGTCGTACAGATCCTAAGGACACTAGAACCTGATGCTCTGATACCACCTGTGACACCCCGCCTAATTAAATACCGGGCGATCACTCCTTTATTAAATTAAATCAAGGTGAACAGTTTGGTTCATTCTTAGCATCACTGTCGTAAAAATAAACTTTCCAATTTAACACCCTAAATAATTAAGCTAAGTGTCAAAACCATAATTAAACATTACTTTCCAAATTTTATTTAAAGAAAAGATTTATTTATTTTATTAACAAAATTTTAATAAATAAGATTCACACCACAATAAACCTGGAACATAATCCAATTAATTTAAAACATTCATCAACGAATGTCAACAAGCGAGAAATAAAGTAATACATCCATCCTGAACAAAATCCCAAAATGACTGTACTAAAAATAACTGAAATACAAATGTCCCCATAACAATGAAATAAGGGAAAGGGCTACACATGCCCATCTGAATGAAAATACTAAGAGTGGATCTGAATGAACGAAGTCATCTAATCAAGAGACCTGCAACTCCCACCTAAGCTGCAGCGCGTTCCTTCCAAGAGATCCTAAGCAAGACGCCCCTGTGGCTGGGCACTTGTAATACATACATATATATATACAAGAGAGAGAGAGAGAGAGAGAGAGAGAGAGAGAAGAAACGGGTCAGAGCCCGATAGTGTGTATGATTTAAAATTCGTTTAGCAAGTATTTAAATTGATACAGGCCAATGCAACAACATATTAGTTCGACACTCTCTTGAGAAATTCTCACCTCTCTTCTAATGTGCACGCCTATAGTACTAACCTTCCCAACGGTTTATCTTATCATTTTATCATACTAACCTTCCCAATAATTTAGCTTATCTTAACTTATTTATAAGATTTCAAAACCGAACAATGTCATTGTTTAAAAAGGATACTTCCAATTAGTAGTACAACTCTTGTTTTAGCTTCATTAATTTATAAAGTTTCCCAGTGTCATATTATACTTTCACAAAACAAGTATTTACTATTTGAGTCATCAACCATATCCTACTTATCAAATCACAGTAGGCAGTACCAAATTTCATAATTACATATATATTAACTACTCGTAATATATATATATCATAACAGCACCCCAAATAAAAACTATGGTGCGGGCATACTCTACTATCCAAATCCCATATCACTCACATTAAGGGGAATACAAATTCGGAATCACTCTCGAATTGTATTAACACATACTCAAATAATTTTGAGGCGAAGTATAGATTCCAAGTCTCGTAGGACCGTCTGAACTATCACTGCGATAGCCTGTACCAAGGATATCTATACACAAACAAGATGAGGCGAAGAATAGATTCCAAGTCTCTAAGAGGATGGCACATGCCTGCGTCTCTTAGGGCCGTCTGAACTATCACATCGATAGCCTGTACCAAGGATATCTATCTTCTAGGGTACAAGTCAATATCCCCCATAAAGGTCCCATCGAGATAAGGCTGTCCCAGCGCGGAAACCTCAGGGATAGCAAGTAGCGTGGGCATGATTTTCACACATAGATAGTATATGCATACACAATCATATAACTATACTATTATTACCAAATCAATAATGGGTAATTTATCAATTCTCATAATTACGACATTTGTATTTATTTCTCATTATATAGTTATCACGTATAACCACTCACGTCTTACTTTAATTTGAGGAACTTTTTCCACTTACTACATAACGCTCATGGAATCTATCCTCCTCATTATAAAATTCAGTAAGTATACACATTTGTCCCAAAGTAACTCTCTTACATGTCTCTCTCTTTAAATCATAAATTCACCGACCCTTATGTAATTATCCCAAAATACAATCTTTACCCGACATCAAGGGTCCTAACATCTATTCACATGTCCTACTGGTCCTCCCTATCTCCCAAAACATTTTATTAAGGATGCCCAAGAATTATCTCCCACTAAATTGGATTTAACTCATTTAAGAAGGAAATAGGAGTCTGCCAGGAGGGGTCGATCGATCGAGGTATGGGGCTCGATCGATCGAACCTTCGATCGATCGAAGCTCTGGGCTCGATCGATCGATCAAGCAGGTCTGCGAAAACTGAAATTCTGCAGTTACGGGTTTCATCTCTAAACACCAACAATTTCCATATTTTCTAATCCCAGTCGTCCCAGAATTTATGCTACTAACCTTATATCATCATATTAGGTATTCTCAATATAAAGCATGTGAATTTCTGTGATTTAATCATGAATAAACAGCCCCAATTTCATACAAAATCTCAAGAACCCTAAAATTCTCTTAAACATGGTTCTAACAATTATTTCCAGAATTTCCTTCTTATAGACATCATAATTTCGTGGTTTAAATTCCTCTACATGGCAATGGTTTCCAGAATTATCAATTAGACCAATACTACATGGATTTTCCTATTATAAATCGGGTTTTCTTCCATTAAAACTCATCTTAATTACTCCTAAACTAATATGCAAGATGCATCAACGAAATAAGCAAGATAAACACTTGCCTCGAATTTTCAGAGGTCTGGTTTGGTGCCGAATTCGGTATGGTTGCGTTCCCCGTATCTTGATCTACGCGTTGGTGGTGGCGGCGGTGCAAACCGTTGAGTTTTGGCCCTTGAATTTGCCTTGAGAGCTCTCTCCTTCCTCTCCTATGGGCGTCACTTGTGTTTAGAGTTTTCTAACCCTAGAAGGTAACCTAGGTATCTGATATAACTCCTCTAATTTTCGTGGGTTTAATTACACAAAAATGTAAAATGACCAAAATGCCCTCCCGGGTTACTAATTAGGCCTAAAAAAGCCCCGAGACCCAAACTAAACACCCGGGTACACTTTTCTGACTATCTCTACCCTTCCGGACGCGTTGGCGCACTCAGAACGACCATAAGAACAACTTATAAAATATTCACTTTTATTTAACAATATTTAGTCCTGACGCGACACGGGCGCGTCCCGACTCAAATTTCCAAAATTATCATTTTATTCACTCGTGACATTCAATATAACCAATATTACATATTACTTTGCTCATTAGTAATATTCAACAAATTTCCCATAATTACTAACTCTCGTCACGTTAATAATTATAACATAATGAATTTTCGGATTTTTATTAAATAATTAACTCACATTAAATTTAATAAATCCCCAAATTAATATAGCATAAAAATACGGGGTATTACACTCAGGCCTTAACATCATTATTTGGTGACAATGTCTGAGGTCAGACATCATACTTGGATGACCTCAGACCCTTAACATCATTAATTTGGTGAAATTACTTATGGGGATAACATCTTAGTGATGACCTCAGGCCTTAACATCATTATTTGGTGACAAGGTCTGAGGTCAGACATTATACTTGGATGACCTCAGACCCTTAACATCATTAATGTGGTGAGACCTTATTGCATGGAAAAGAATATCATCCAACAAGCAATTCAGCAAGAGAAGAAACAAAAGACCTCCTCAGAGGTTGACAGATTGAGTGAAATGGCAAAAAGAAAATAACATTGTTCATCAGAGGTTACAGTTCAAATACATAGTAAAAAAGTACAAAAGCTTCACAAAAATAGCCTAAGGATTTACAGGGAGAGTGCTGGCATCCTCGACCTGATTCCCCTGGCCAACGTTGGTCACCTCAGCCCCATCATCTTTGGGGTTGGCTCCTTCAGTCTCTATAACATCCTATGGCGTAGTCTCTGCAGGGGCAGTATCTTCCTCTTCAACCTCCTGAAGGGCTTGGGCAAATTGGGGGTTAGCAAAACCCAGACCCATAAAGTCAGAGGCTTTCAAGCTACCTGACTCCTTCTCCTTAACAGTCGTCCATTTGTCAGTAGCCTTAATACCTCTCTCGAGAAACTCAAAGTCGAAGCTGATGAATTCATCAGAGACTTTGTATTCAGCCAGAATCCTCTCAGAGGCATCCTCAAGGGCTGCCTTCACTGCAGCGTCAACTTTCTGCTGGAGAACGTCATCCTTGGCCTTCAGGGCAATAGTGTGGTCTTTTTTAAGCTTGGAGATATCTTTCTCCAACTCCTTAACCTTCTTATCAGACTCCTCAAAGGCAGACTTCAGACGGTCTACCTCTGCATTCAGAGAGCTTTGCACCTTCTCGACCTCTTGGTCTTTCTGGATGAGGGGCAACTTCTTCAGAGTACAGTTGGCAAGATGATGCATAGCAGCGAGGCCCTGCAAATCATGTGGTCGTATATATAAGTTAAAATTCAAAACAGAGGTTACACTTGAGCTAAACTAAAATTTGAAGTCATACCTGAATAGACCTATGAAGGCTAAACTCAACCAGCAGAGGAGTGTCCATAGATCGACAAAAGCGTTTGTCAGCATCGGTCATAGTAGAGCCGATGGAATCCAACGCCTACAGACTGTGGCCTATGATGCTATCATTAATTCTCAGTTGCTCTATACGAGCAGCCAATACATCCTTAGAAGAAATGGGGATGGAACGATCCCCCCTTTCTTCTTCTGCCTCTGATCCTCAGGGGCAGGAACTTTCCTCTTCTTAGTAGCCTCAGCCCTTGAGGTAGATGGAGGGGGAGGAGGAGCATTCAGACCTGCCTTTTTGACGAGCCTCGTTAAACTTGGTGCTGCATTTCCCAGAACTCGTCATATATTCCCTTCGGACGCTCTGCAAAATAGAAAGGTCTAAGTTAGAGAATCAGATATACATATATTCAGAGGTATAACTTGTTGAAATAAGAAACTTACCAAGCTCTGTAAGAGGACTTCCCCCTAAACCAGTCTCAGAGAGGTAGTAGGGGGTCATCAGGTGCTCGAATTTGACAAGCAGACCACGCTCCCCCTGATCTTGAAGGTCTTTAACCTTCTGAAGATTATGTTGGCTTAGCCCGGGGTCGGCCTTAGCAGCCATTATAACTTTCCCCCATCTCAGGGGAATTCTCGGCTCAAATGAGGAAGAGTGGGCACATGGACCAAATTCCCATAGCCCTGAGACAAAGAAATAACATGGCTTCCAGTTATGGTTTGAGGTTTGGGTAATTTGAAGCATCTTCTTCTCTGGCTTCCGAGCTAAAAATTGATAATAGCTCGGATGATTTCTGGAAGATGAAGGGACATAGCATCCTGTAAAGACTTTGACAGGAAGGTCTGAGTGATGAATAGCCCTCCATAAGACAATGGCTCCAATTATTACCCTCCAAGCATTGGGTGACAACTGGGAAGGGGCCAAGTTGATATAGGCCAATATAGACCTGATGATGGGATGGATGGGTAGACGAAACCCCAACTTGAACATCTGCTCGTACAAGCAGATATCACCATCTCGGCCGTGATAAGCCCTCTCTTCCCTCAAAGGTCTCCTGAGTTTTATGGAGGGGCTTATGGAATATAGGTATCTGAAGGATAGGAGGTCGATCTTGCTGATTGAACTCTCAATCTCAGCCGCCTCAGAGACGTCAACATCACTCTCAGCATCATCATCATCTAACTCAACGCCGGCCTGAGCAGACAATGGGGCACCACTTGGAAACCTCTGAGCGAACTCAGCCCTGTGATAGCCGACAAGGGTATGGCTTCCAGGATTGGCGAAATCGCTACACTCGGCCCAACAATTTCAACCTCAGAGGAAGAGGTTGATGTGCTTGAAATTTTATGAGACGAGGCTCGACTGGAAACCTGCGCTTGATCAGAGGCCTGATCTTGTCGAATTGTGAAATCCATAGCCTCTTAAAAAAAGTCCACAGACATAGGGTCTGAGGAGGATGACTCAAACTCAGACATTGGTGAGGGTTCGGCAGGGACCTATGCTTGGTTAGCTGGTTCGGACGGTTCAGGATATATGACCTTCAGAGGTGGTGGAAAGATAGGTCTGAGGGGGAATTCCTATGACCTACGAGCTTCCTCCTGCGCTCTTTCTATTTGCCTAATTTTCTCTAAAGTCTTCTCTCTGAGAGAGGAGAACTCTTCAAAGAGTTGGTAAAGGGGTCTGAGCATAAGAGGCAGAACCTACACTTACAACTCTCCTAAACAACCAACAGGATTGGCATTTGATGTTAAAGATCAAACTATCGAACTTCAAACAAAGAAACCAAGAACAGCAAGAACAGCAATCGCCAGAAAACACAAGCAGCTACCAAAAAACTCTAAAACGTTGCCGGAAATTGAAGAGACAAGAATAAAAGGGGGCTAAAAAAAGGCAGAGCAAGGTAAAGACGATACCTGAAGACTTATGGAGTGAAGAGACGTTGAAGAAATGCAGAAATCCCACATAATGAAAACATCCAAGCTTTTCTAGAGAGAGAGAGTTGCAGGGAACGCCCAAGTTCGGTGAAAGAGAGAAATGAGCAAGAAAGAGAAAAGTAGGGATTAAAACCCTTAAGTATGAGTACACGCCTCCCAAGGCCCATCATTTCCTTGGGATCCCAAAAGACAACCAACATAAGTACCCTTGTCAAACACGCAAGCCACTTCAGTGATTGACAAGTGTTAAGTGAACATTGGCACGAGGAAGAAAGACCTCGGAGTTGTAGACCCACAGTCACCTACTCTCGCATGTAACTAAGGGCTGGGGGGTGATTGATGTGCCCCAAATGCACCACCTCGGCTCTGAGACATCAACCTCGGCCAAGGACATGGCCGGCGTTGGGAGGGCCATGAATCAATGACCAACGGCCTCGGTCATGGCAAGGTCGGCCATGGTCGAGGTTACTACCAACCTCATCAAGAGAAGTCTTTACGACACATGGGAATAGTTATTCATCAGGTCATTCAGGGAATGACAACCTCGACTAGGAGTAGGTCGTGGTTACATAAGCTTAACCTCCATCAAGGCCAACTTCAGCAGGGAATCAACCGATGTTCCTAGCATGTTCCAGCTTAACCTCAGCCCAGGCCGACCTTATGCCTTCACTTACCTCACCTCGGCTTCACATAAGCCGAGACCATTATGTCCCACCTCGGATTGAATAAACAGCAAGACCTTTCCAACATCGGACTCTTCCAGGCCGAGGTTGTGACCAAGCTCGTATGGCCGAGATCTTATTGGCATATGTGTGGATAAGGACACGTGGACATCATTCCCCTCACGTAGGGAGAATATTTCATCATCATTCTCTACATTTGACAGGGACAGTTGTCTTCATCGCATTGGCTAGATCAACACACACATGCTAATTGCATGCATAGGGGGTACATAACACCCCCCAGCTACTATATATACTTGTCTTCTCCTTCCTAAAGGGGATTCGAAAGGAGGAACCCTAGCTGAAGCTCTGTTCAAATATACAGTAGAGAGAGAAAGCTCGAGAGATTGTATCTATGGCCATTAGAGACCTCATACAGTGATACACATCTTACACTTGCACAGTGGACGTAGGCCTGATTGGCTGAACCACTTATATTCCGGTGTGAATCCTCTTCTCCTCACCTCCTTCTACTGTGTGCATATATCTTTATACTGCCATTGTTAACACTGAATTGAGCTCACAAACACCTTGAAGGGTGGTGCTGTTTACGACATCATCAGTTGCAGCGGAAGACTTACACCTTGAGCAGTTAGATGTGAAAACTGCTTTCCTCCATGGTGACCTTGAGGAGGAGATATATATGCAGTAGCCGGAGGGTTTCTCAGAGCATGAAAAAGAGAAACTCGTGTGTAAATTGAAGAAGAGCTTGTATGGTTTGAAATAAGCTCCAAGGCAGTGGTATAAGAAGTTTGATGGATTTATACAGATAAATGGCTATTACAGATATGGGCAAAATCAAGAAATTGAAGAGGCAGTTATCGAGCGAGTTCGACATGAAGGATTTGGGCGCAGCGAAGCAGATTCTTGGGATGCGAATCAATAGAGACAAGCAGAAAGGTACTTTGCAGTTATCTCAGGCAGAGTACATCAGTCGTGTCTTACGAAGGTTCAACATGAGTGATGCAAAGGCAGTTAGCACACCATTGGCTAGTCACTTTCGGCTATCCAAGGAACAGTCACCCAAGATGGAGGAAGAAAGGAGCTTTATGACTAAGGTTTCATATGCCTCAGCCATTGGAAGTCTCATGTATGCAACGGTTTGCACAAGACCAGATATTGCTCATGCAGTGGGAGCTGTGAGCAGGTTCATGACCAATCCAGGAAAGCAACATTGGGAAGCAGTTAAATGGATACTAATGTATCTATGAAGCACCACTGATAGATGCCTGTGTTTCAGAAGAGGTGAGTTGAGACTACAAGGTTTTGTAGACTCAGATTTTACTGGTGAGGTAGACAACAGGAGGAGTACTACCGGTTATGTATTCACAGTCGGAACTACTGCAGTAAGTTGGATCTCACAGATACAGAATATTGTAGCGTTATCCACCACAAAGGCAGAGTACGCAGCAGTAACCGAGGCCAATAAAGAGATGATTTGGTTACAGGGATTGTTAGTAGAATTAGGTTTCAAACAGGAAAAGAGTGTTCTGCACAGTGACAGTCAGAGTGCAATACATCAGGAAAAGAATTCAACATTTCATTCAAGGACCAAGCACACCGAACTTCGTTATCACTTCGTCAGATCTCTATTAGAAGATGGGGTGTTGACACTTGAGAAGATCCAAGGGAGCAAGAATCCGGCTGACATGTTAACCAAGGCAGTTACTACACAAAAACTGAAGTTGTGCCCAGCTTCAGTGAGTCTTCAAAGATAGAAGACAGGAAAACCTCACACCCAGCTCACTGATAGATGCGATGCTTGAGTTGCAGTTCAAAAGTCTCCAAGTGGGAGATTATTAATGCATATGGAGAATTTTGAGAATTTTCACCATTTAAATACCATAATTAACACACATGGTAGCAAACCAAAGGAATAGTTACCACACATGGTAGTCTACCAAAGGATTAGTCAATGGTTAGTGGCACACCAAAGGATTAGTCATGGTTGGTGGCACACCAAATAGTAATGGTTGGTGGCACACCATTAATCTCAACCATCCAATCTTGTTTTGATCCAACAATCATGGTGACTCCCAAACAACTATAAATAGGCCTTGAATTCTCTCATTTTAATCATCCTAAACTCTCAAGCTTAAGAGCAATTAGAGAGAAAAGAAGAGAGAGTAGTTAGGGAGAAAGACAGTGCATTGTTATCACTTTTCAGAGTGTGTAGAAGGCAATGTTAGCCTCCACAAAAATAGTGAGTGCAAGAGTGCATACAAGAGAGTTGTAAAAGTGTTCCTATAATTTTTCTATAGTGAAAGTGGATGTGAGCCGTGGACATAGCCAAATTGGTGAACCACATAAATCTCTTGTATTGTGTGTGCATTATTATTTTTTGCATTATCTTCTTGACTCATTGATTCCCAAGGTCCTGGAAATATTATTTGGTGGAATTTAGCAACGTCTAATTTCCCAACACACACACACACACACACATATATATATATATATATATATATATATATATATAACAGTCCTGCTCTTGTGTGGACTAGTCCGCATTTTAAGAATGCGGACCGGGCATGTGTCACCTGGCGGTGAGCCTAGAAAAGAGAGAATGTGCCTATAATTTAGGCGAATGCGGATCGGGCATGTGTCACCTGGAGGTGAGCCTAGAAAAGAGAGAGAATGTGCCTATAATTTAGGAGATAATTTCTAGGTGCACCTTTAGGCGACACATGTTCGGTCCACATTATAACGACTCCTTATGGTGCAGACCCCGGTACATAGTATTTTTTTTAAATAGTAAACAAATGAATTTTTTTTATGAAACTTCAAGGATATGATCTCCACAGTGAGAAGATCATCTCCAATTTTTTTCAATAAAAAAAACGTTGAGATGACGTGATATGTAAAAAAATGGTATAAATATGCATTTTCAACCTTGAAATGTTGGCGATCATCTCACCCACTTTTTGATTGATTTTTTTATGAAACTTCATGAATATGAGCTTCTCACTCTCGAGATCATATCCATGAAGTTTCATAAAAAAATTCAATCAAAAAGTGGGTGCGATCATGATCTCGACAGTGAGAAGATCATATCCATGAAGTTTCATCAAAAAATTCAATCAATAAAGTGGTTGGCACCGACCCAACATTTCAACGGTTGAAAATGAATATTTATATCATTTTTTAACATATCACCTCATCTCAATGGTTTTTTTATTGAATTTTTTTATGAAAAAAATTAGAGATGATCTTCTGATCATGGAAAACGTATCCATGAAGTTTCATAAAAAAAATTCATTTTTTTGCTATTTTAAAAAAATAGTATGTACCGGGATCTGTACCATAAGGAGTCCTTATATCAGACTTTCTGTACATATATATATATATATATATATATATATATAGAGAGAGAGAGAGAGAGAGAGAGAGAGACAGAGAGAGAGAGACTCACCTACATCATGGTATATACATCACCCATGCATCACGCCTAATTCTAAGCCCTAAAAGACTTTTTTTTTCAAATTTTATATTTTTTCCGTGAAATTAACCTTCCAATCAACCCATATGCAAAAAATTAGGTCAAAATACATTTTGTAGCTATTTTTAAAAAATTCACAAAAAATTGTTAAAAATACCTTATTTTTAAGGGTCTGCGCCAACAGTTTTTTGTGAATTTTTTAAAAATAGCTACAAAATGCATTTTGACCTATTTTTTTGCACATGGGTTGATTGGAAGGTTAATTTTAAGGGAAAAATATAAAATTTGAAAAAAAAGTTTTCTACGGCTTAGAATTAGGTGTGATGTACGGTATGATGTATAGTGCATGATGTAGGTGAATCTCTCTCTCTCTCTCTCTCTCTCTCTCTCTCTCTCTATATATATATATATATATATATATATATATATATATATATATATATATATATATATATACAATACAATACTGCTCTTATGCATACTTCTCATATTTTTGTAAGGTTATTTTGAGTTTCCCCCCCACTTTTGTGATCAGTTTTTCAATACACCCCCACTTTTTTAAAAAATTGTAATACACCCCCATTCTGTTAACTTTCCATCCAAACCGTTAGTACTATTTACATTTTGTGTTTTCCCCCCACTTTTTTGATCAGTTTTGCAAAAGACCTCCATTTTAAAAAAATCGAAAAAAGCCCAAAAAATAAAAATAAATGAAAAACTAATTGAAAAAAATAAATAAAAATTGGGAAAAACATAATTAAAATATTTTTTAAACGATTAAAAATTCGTTAAAACCATTACATTTTTTTAGCTTCAAAAAATAGTTTCTTATAAAAAAAAAATTATCAAAAATTGTTTTTTCATTATAGAAGAAATCTATTTTTATACCGACTTAACTGTTTTATAAAAATGCAAAACTGTTTGCTAAACTAATAAATAAAGTAGAGTTTTTTTAATAGCACAAATTTGATTTTTAGTAAAAAAAGTCTGATAATGTAAAGTTGTTTGCAATAAAAATATTTTTTTATATATAAAAACAGTTTTCCAAGGAAAACATATTTTTATAAAAAAAATAGTTATTTTTATAGACAAAACAGATTTTTTTTAATAAAAAGTATAAAAATAGTTTTTATTTAAAAAATAGCTTTTAAAATAGTCAAAACAACTTTTAAGCAATTTTATTAAAAAAAAAATATGTTTAGTCTGAACAAAAAACTGTTTTTTTAAAAAAAAAATGTAATGGTTTTAACGGTTTTTTAAATGTTTAAAAAATATTTTAGTAGTCTTTCCCAGTTGAAAAATATTTTAATGATTTTTGTATATATATATATGTATGTATGTATGTATGTATGTGTGTGTGGGGGGGGGGGGGGGGGGAGGGGGGGTGTATATGTATATGTATATGTATGTATGTATGTATGTATGTATATGGAAAACAGTTAAAACGTTTTTTTAATTGTAGTACAATTTGTCGAAGTCACATACACTGTTTATAGTATTTTTTGACTTTTTTTTATATAAAAAATGTATCTTTGGTATAAAATCAAACTTTATTTATATTTAATGTTTTAACTGTTTTCTATAAATAAATTTTGGGTACAGTTTATTAATGTGTAATTATAATAAGAAAACATTTTTTTAATATAAAGATAGCTATTAATGTGAAATTATAATAAATATTTTTTTAGATTTTTTTAAAAAATGGAGGTCTTTCGCAAAACTGGGTATAAAAGTGGGGGAAAAACACAAAATGTGAATAGTACTAATGATTTGGATGAAAAGTTAACAGAATGGGGGTGTATTATAAATTTTTATTAAAGTGAGAATATATTGCAAAACTAGTCACAAAAATGGGAGAAAAACTCAAAATAATCCTTTTTTTTAATTTCTGGACTGTTATAGTGGCACTCTATTAACTGATGTGTGCTGTGTTTTGAGTTAATTTAGGAGATTCCTCTCTCCTCTCTCCTCTCTCCTCTCACGCCTCTTTTTTTTTTCCTCCTCTCTCCTATCCTCTCATGTCTCTTCATTTATTTATTATTCTCCTCTCGCCTCTCTCCTGTACACTTTGATACTCACACATTTGGTACCCCATTTTTTACGATTATAAATCTTTTTTTTTTCTAATCTGAAATCTGTTTTTTGCCTATTGAAAGTTTGTTTTTTATTTATTGAAATTTTGTTTTTCTGTTTAATTATTAGAAATATGTTTTTACTAAATGTTTTATTATTGTTTTCTGTTTTTTCAAACTTTTTAATTGTATTTATATTATTTCCCAATTATTTTCATGTTTTTAATTTTTAGAATATTCACATGATTTTTTGTTTTGTTCACAATATTTTTTTAATTGGCAATCTATTTTTAATTTATTGAAAATTTGTTTTTTTTTAAGTTGGAAATCTATTTTTTTTCAAATTAAAAATCTGTTTTTTACTTATTGGAAATTTTTTTATTAATTGAAAATCAGTTTTTCCTTTCTAAAGTTAGAAATCTGTTTTTTTTAAATTATTCAAAATTTGTTTTAAAACATTTAATAAAATAGGTGCCCAATATGAAGATCAAAATTTTATTCTTTGCACTTTTTTAGTACAATTATTTTGCTCACTAAACTTTGTATGTTTGGATTTTTTTTTTGTTTGACAACAATTCACATTTAAGTTTTTTTTTTTTATAATTGTGAATGTGATATTTTTGAAGCAGGCATATGAGTCACATTTTTTTAGAGTCCCTATACGCCGACTCATGATTCTCATGTGTCGACCGCGACACGCTGACATGGCGTGTCACGATTTGTTAGCGCCACTGGCGTGGACCAACATCCATAAGACAATAACCAAACATACTAAGTTGAGTGAGCAAAATAATTGTACTAAAATAAGTGCAAAGAATAAAATTTTGTTTAAAAATTTTGATCGTCATATTCATCTTCATATTGTCACACCCCACTTAATAAAATACCGGGTGATCAGTCATATACTAAATTAAACAGGAATCTCATCTTGTTCATTCTTAGCATCATAGTCGAAAAACTTTTGTAATTACTAATCACCTAGTCTTAAATTAAGATGATGTCAAATTTTATCTTATGAATTAAATCAAACCCAATCAGCATAGTAGGAAACCAAATTAACTAATACAAGAAGGAAACTAAACAAGCCACAAAATAAGTACAAGTGTTTGTCGAGCAACATCGACTAGAAGCAATCCACAAGGTGCAAGTATAAAATAATACTAATACATGCCAAGACTGAATATAAGAATACAAGCTCAATAGTACAACCGAGAAAGTCCCTATCTAAAGATAGAATGAAACAAGCGTCTACACAAAGATCCCGCTGCAATACACATAAGCTGCAGGGGCGCACCATGTACAAAGGATCAGGCCTGGCGCCGTTGTGGTAGGACACCAAAAAGGTTTTTGAAAATATTTTATAGCAAGGATTAGAACCCAAAACAATTGAAAATATTTAGCAAGTGCATTTAATTGCAAGAGATAAAAATGCAAATGCTCTTCATATTTAAATTAGTGTAGCGCATTCCCTTGAGTATACCTCACCCCTCAACTAATGTGCATGCCTAACGAAACAATATAAGACCCATCTAGCTAATCCTCCGTAACTAGTCCTGTCTCATATATCTCACTATTTCCACTATT
This sequence comes from Sambucus nigra, assembly GCA_949130495.1. Lineage (NCBI taxonomy): Eukaryota > Viridiplantae > Streptophyta > Magnoliopsida > Dipsacales > Adoxaceae > Sambucus > Sambucus nigra. The sequence goes on from OX422216.1 coordinate 15,803,335, forward strand.
TCAACTCGAGTGAGTATAGTATACATTTTATAGGTTATTAATCACAATAACTTGTTTAAATCATTGTCCATTTAATGCCATACAACATTCTCACGAGTTATATCCTTATACAATTCACATCATGTATACGAGTTACAAGTTATATTTCACACTAACTTATTTATATCCATAACCAAATTGATACCATATAACCATTTCACAAGTTATATTATTTATACATTTCACACCATTTATATATATATATAAATTCCCGTATATAATTCTGCACTATATATACCTATCATATCTCAACATTCACACATATGTCGGATATAAATGCTATCACCGAACGCATAGGAGGCGGCCGTAGTTCCCGCCAAAAGTGTTCGCTCCATACCATAACGGCCCCACCCCTAAGTCACAAACGATATGGCCTGGGGAATATACTCACCCTGCATTCGCTAGTCAGATGACTCATCTACATCGCGCAACCTCCTATGATAGCATTAATATTGGTATGGCTTTACTATATATATTATTCACACAAATATATATATATAAATTCAGGCTACTGGAGTATTATGCTATACCCAAGCCTTACACATTTAAGTCTATGGTCCGACTTCATTTTGATCAATTACACATAGATTAATTCTCATTATTTTGGTGTAACCCTTTCACGTATACCCAAACTCTCTATTTCTCGGCCCTCAATTCAATAGTTTCAATTCGCCCTTCAATTTCATGCAGTCAAGTCTAATCACTTAACAACAAGATTACAATATGCTAAATCATGAACTTACATCTTCAATTTCATGCATTTAAGTCTACTTAATTTCAAGGTTAGGTACTCCCAATTTAAACCCTAATGCAATACTCAATTTCATAATTCAGTTAGGGCAGAAACTGCAATTTCCAACATAACAAGTCTGAATCAGGGGAATTACAGAAATTTGGCAAACAACAGAGATGGTTCGAATGAAGAGCACTGCCGTTCGAATGACTGTGGATCTCGTTCGAACGAAATACCAGGTCGTTCGAATGACCCTGGCATTTCTCCTCTCTCTCCCTTCTGCTAAAAACCCAGTCCGCTATTAACAACTTCTAACCTCTGTTCTGAACAGATTTCTGCATTAAAACGTCCCCAAATTCATTCTAAGTCCAATCTTTTGTTATAACAAATCTATCCCTAACAATTTCATCAAATCAATCATCAATTTCAGCAACTATCAAAGCCCCTACAGATTTATAACTCTCATTAAAAGGAAATCCCCAATTTTCTCAAGAACAAACCATAGAATTTAATAGAAATACACCTCTTTTAATATGAAAAGATAGATGCAATTTAATAAACAAAGTTTAAACCACTTGGCTCAAAAATGAAGATCCAAGGATTTGAATGAAGATGTTGAATTGCAATTGAATCCATCTCTCCAAGATTTCCAAGTTCCTCTTCTCTTTGGCTCTCCCCTTAAGCTTTTCCCCCCTTTTAGTCTTCTCATGTCATTTTAGATGCCTAACCCTTACACATTTGGGGTTAAAAACTCTATTCACGTTTTTGGGCCTAAGGACCTTATAAAAAGGGTTCATACTCTCTATACGGAGTTCACATATGACTAATTAGGCCCCGACACCGAATATATGCATATAACTACTCATTTTGGGCTATTTCGACCCTACCGGACTCAACCGCATGCTTAAAATCGTCATCCGAAATAAATTTCTAAAATTAGCTCTCATCCGTTAACTTATTTAAATATATTCACTTTTAAATATTCCCATTAATTAATTTTCATTAATTTACGATATAAATGAATTTACTAATTACCGAATTAATTAAATAAAAATAATAACCTAGAAATTAGGAGGTGTTACATACTCCCCCCCTCCCCCCCCCCCCCTACATGGGAATTTCATCCCCAAAATTTGGATGTACATGCAGTAAATAGCTTTGGATACTGTTCCCGCATATCCTCCTCACGCTCCTAAGACTATGATGACCCCACTAAACCCAAACAAATGGTACTACTTTTGATCGTAACTTGCGCTCATTGAGATCTAAGATTGCTACTGGCCTCCCTCGTAAGAAATATCGGGCTGCAAATTTATTTTCTCAAGTGGGACATGCTAAAACGCCCTTGGACGACTCTTATATTTCTTCAACAATGCAACATGAAATACATCATGGATACGCTGAAGATGATCGAGCAACCCAAATGGTACACCACGGGTCCAACTCTCTCAATGATGGGGAAAGGCCCACATACCTTTGCGCTAACTTCCCTTTTTTTGCCAAATCTCATCACCCCTTTCATAGGGGATACCTGCACTAACACCTGATCCTCGATCTCTAACTCTACATGCTTTCGATTTGCATCCGCATAGTTCTTTTTTCTATCTTGGGCTATACAGATACGCCCCCGAATCAACTCAATCTTAGAGGACATATCCCGAATCATCTCTGGCCCCAAAAGTTTGTTGTCCCCCACCTCCAATCAACAAGATAATGAGAGACAAGGACTACCATACAACGCCTCAAATGGGGACATGCCTATGGTAAATTGTTATGAGTTTTTTATACCCGAACTCCACCAAAGGAAGGTACTTCTCCCATCCTCCCCCACTTCTAATTGCGAATTATTGGTAGCAATCGAATTAATTAACAAGGGCGCCCATACACCCTGTGCCCGTATTTAACTGTACAAAATGAAACCCGGCTTCTACCAACACTTAAACCATAATATAGCTTTAATCCCACAGTTATAACATTCCTAATACCCCTCTCTCAGCATAAAGTTATACATATCCACTCTTATGTAAAAAGACAACTACCGCGCCCTTACCATCACTAGTTTCCTTGTGCGAAGGTAAAACCCGAGCTATATCTTCCCGTTCGATAATAAGTCAAACCACTCAGAATCACATCAGAGGTGTCCTTACTCTTCGGGATTTTAATTTTTAACAATCTAAGTACATTAGCATGCAACACATTTTATTATACATTACCCTATGTATACACTAGACCCTATCTCAGGTGATACCTAGCAATGATAATTCATATCCTGGTACCGCTAACACCCAGTCTTACTATGGCTATTCACTATAGCCCCAACTTATAGTTACACAGTGGAAACTTGGAAAAACAAACATCCACACTACTCCCATAATCCTTGAAAGTAAAAACATCTCATATAATGCGACCATCCTATTCTTGTAACCCCCACCCTCACGTGGTTAACACAAAGAAATATCCGCTATCCCACGGTACTTAGATATATATTATGGATATTACGGCCAACACGTCCACTAATATCCGTGTCACTCACAAATCTTAGTGCTAGCACAACATCGGTTGCAACGCACTCAATGTAACTTCCAAACACACCCATGCTTAATCATTCCATAATTCGAGGGACAACTCATTCCCATCCCTTCGGAATATATCCAACATCATCACCTTTGCGTCTTCTCCCCGAATTTGCTTAGAATATGCATAGCAGAGGCTCTAGCTCCTCCCAGGGTGTCCATACACCCTATATCTCGTGTATAATTGCACAAACCTCCGATTATCACTAACGTAACCATATTTTCTCAATTTTGACCCCCGTATTTCTCGACGTGGCTATATCCTCCAAATACTTTCGATGACTTTACTCATCATTATTCAATTCTCCCCGGTATTACCCCACCTTTTTTTATCGATGTGAGATCCTCAAAATACTCCCTTAGTCCCATACCTAAGGGTCCCTACGATGGCAAAAGTGGCTAAAATAAATCACACAAAACACATAATAATATGCACAACCTAGCAACTTGTGGTGCCAAAGCTTCGCAGTGTTTCTTTCAGAACACTTTTCGGCTCCACTAGCCCTATCACTTAGTGGCTTTCCACTCAACGTATTTTCTCCACACATTCGCTAATTGTCATTAAATCCAATGACCTAAAATCCAATGACGTCTCCACACTTTCGACATTTTATCCAGGATTATGCGTATAACACTTCCTTGTAAAGACCAAAAGAACTTTTTCCCCAATGCTCAATTCCTCAGCATCGTCGGTCCTTGATTTCCACAGAACCCAAAGAATACCCCTGGGACTCTCAAACCTTGCCTCTATACTCGCAAGTCTATCATGGACTCCCACATCTCTAAAGGAGTCATATACTCCTGCGCTCGTACTATCACTAAGCCCTCAGCGCTAAATACTAATAACGAGCTAAATATCTTCGCTTTACGGGAACCCTGCATCCCTTGAATCTCATCAGTAAAAGTCCTACGCACCGGGATCCAACATAACTAGACAACTGCATTTTATGAATCCTACTTTTCACAATATTGTCTCTATGATATTGCTCAACCCTCTTCCAAGTGAGACATCTCAAAAGAATATACGTCCGACACTGAAATAACAAACAAGATAGCCTTGCTATGATTGCTCGTTATTATGAATCCGTTCATACCCCAGATAAAACTATACCTAACATTTTTCTAACATATGCCCTTGCTAGACATCCCTCTCATGTCCCCTATCTCGATACGGACAAGATTCTCCCAAGTATTTCTACTCTCCTACACATAAGACACCTCACTGTGTTCTTCCCCTTTTTTTGGCCCTGCTATCCATGTCAGGGTCGTCCTTCTCACGGGCCTGGTAGTCTCGAACCTGATTGCTACCCCAAATGCCCTTTGGATCCACTGGTCCCCTGGGGCTTGTTGATGGCCTTGATGACCCTACTGAATCCACTCTCATTCGGTAGAAATTCTATTGATCTCGATCCTTTATCTGGGTCCCCTACTGGGTATTCCTTCCCTTGGAACCTAACTAGCACTAAAAATCCAATCTTACTCTTCTAATGGATTTTTCAACTCCCTTAGATCCCCTCTCTCCAGAGCATTAATACGAATGTGAATGTGCAACTTGACGACAATGACACCAGTCATCCTAGCTAGATCTCCTATCCATGCCTGTATATCCTACCCACAGGTTCACTATCAACTTACAAACCCTTATCATTCTTCTTATCTCTCTCATTAGTTACGAAGTTTGCGAATCCTGTCGTCTTTACTTACCATCCAGCCACTGTTCGACCCTTATTGGAAAGATTACTGAAATTTCCCTCGTCTCTCAGTTTAACCTCTAGTAATATTATTCAAACTAACCTGCATCTACATGCTTCGTTATTCACGGTATCACCCCATAGGTGTGGTGACTAGCTCCTGTCACCCCATACTGCTCCTAAGAGCAAACTTCCTTGCCCGAAATTTTGACTTGAGTGACACTACACCCCCCCCCCCCCCCCACATGTAATCCCAATTGGATGTTCTCTACCCCTGGTAAATCATTCTTCCTCACCTCCCTCGAATCCTAGCGAATTGGTCTTCTGAAACAAAATTTTCTTCGACCCTCACCCCCTGTCGTCGACACATGGGGTTTTTAACTTTGCTCCATCGTCCTTACCAACGGTTCTTGGGGTAACTACTGCACCCCAGTGGTTTCTCCAACTTCAATTATTCGAACCATTATCATGGTTACTCTTATAGCGTCACTATTTCTAGAATGCCCCATGGCTTCTGTTAAGTCCTCCCTCCTGCAATCCTTCTAACGTCCCACGTTGGTTGTTCTATAATGTTCGATATACTACACTCGATCGAAACCGTATATGAATCACATGAACTATACCCTATAGCAGAAGAACGTAAATCGCATATGTGAAGTAATACAACAATCCTAAAATAAGGCTGTATATCAAGGAATGCTACGCTGAAACGTGAAAAACCGCACAGATCCTAAGGACACTAGAACCTGATGCTCTGATACCATATGTGATGCTCCGCTTAATAAAATATTGGGTGATCAGTCCTATACCAAATTAAACAGGAATCTCATCTTGTTCATTCTTATCATCACTGTCTAAAAACTTTTTTAATTACTAATCACCTAATCTTAAATTAAGATGATGTCAAATTTTATCTTATGAATTAAATCAAACCCGACCAACATACTAGGAAACCAAATTAACTAATAAAAGAAGGAAACTAAATAAGCCACAAAATAAGTACAAGTGTTTGTCGAGCAACTACGACTAAAAGCAATCCACAAGGTGCAAGTACAAAATAATACTGACACATGCCAAGACTGAACGTAAAAGTACACGCCCAATAGTACAACCGAGAAAGTCCATATCTAAAGAAAGAATAAAACAAGTGTCTACACAAAGATCCCACAGCAATCCACATAAGCTGCAGCGGTGCACCCTGTAGGAAGGATCAAGCCTGGCGCCCTTGTGGTAGGACACCTAAAAGGTTTTTAAACATATTTTATAGCAAGGGTTAGATACCAAAACATTTGAAAATATTTAGCAAGTGTATTTAAATGCAAGAGATAAAAATGAAAATTCTCTTCATATTTAAATTAGTTCCGCGCACTCCCTTGAGTATACCTCACCCCTCAACTAATGTGCAGGCCTAACGAAACTATATAAGACCCATCTAGCTAATCCTCCGTAACTAGTCGTGTCTCATATATGTCACTATTTTCACTATCCCAACCCGAGATAGTATAGTATACATTTTATAGGTTATTAATCACAATAACTTGTTTAAATCATTGCCCATTTAATGCCATACAACATTATCACAAGTTATATCCTTATATAATTCACATCATGTATACGAGTTATAAGTTATATTTAACACTAACTTTTTTATATCCATAACCAACTTGATACCATATAACCATTTCACAAGTTATATTATTTATACATTTCACACCATGTATATATATCTATATAAATTCCCATATATAATTCTGCACTATATATACGTATCATATCTCAACATTCACACACATGCCGGATATAAATGCTATCACCGAACGCATAGGAGGCGGCTATAGTTCCCACCAAAAGTGTTCGCTCCATACCATAACGGCCCCACCCTTAAGTCACATACGCTATGGCCTGGGGAATATACTCACCCTGCATTCACTACACAGGGGACTCACCCACATCGCGTAACCTCCTATGATAGCATTAATATTGGTATGGCTTTACTATATATATATATATGTGTGTGTGTGTGTGTGTGTGTGTGTGTGTACTACACACCAACATATACATATAGAAATTAAGGTTACCGGAGTATTATGCCCATACCCAAGCCTTAGACATTTAAGTCTCTGGTCCGACTTCATTTTGATCAATTACACACTAATTAATTCTCATCATTTTGGTATAACCCTTTCACGTATACCCGGACTCTATCTCTCGACGCTAAATTCAATAGTTTCAATTCGCCCTTCAATTTCATGCAATCCAACCATCTTTCTATGGGTTGGTGGCCAAACGACTAACTCCGCCATTGATTCCACTTTGGTTGCCCTCCATGGGTCCCACCGTCTTTCGATGACTACCTCACTACTTAGCAATAGAGAGTTTTCAATCTATGGTTTTGCATCCCTCCGATGACTTTCGATTCGGGAGGCAGTGCAACCTTTGAGATCGTGGAGACGACTAACTTACATATTATATGTTTTTTTGTAATGTTATGCTGAAACAAATACGTAATCTATATTCTCTTGTTCGTAATTTTCTGTTACAATTTTTCATACAATGACAAGATTCATTTAAATGACCATGTTAACATAATTTACTTTTTTTTATAAACTTTACTTTCTTAATTCAAAATTCCAATACTTTTTTAATACAAATATCCACTGCATAAAAATCTTATGCACACGAGGTAAATCATCGGAGAGTGGAGCAGTATGGATAGAGGAATCTAAGGGGCTTGTTCAGAAATCCTAGAGCCACTATAACTGGGCTTTACACAGGAGCGGGGATCAACGCTAACTAAGACTGGTAGATGTGATCTTGACTTGATATACAAGTTCTAAATCGTTAACCTTGTCTTCTATGATTCATCTCGGTTCATTATAATGATGTAGTGATCTCGTAGTGCTGTTAGTTGGTATTTTAAACAAGTGGGGGATAAAGTCAATAAATAATCCAAGATTCTCCATGATTTCCTCAACCACTATCTCCATTAATTACCCTCAAACCCCCCTTTTTTCTCCCACAAGTCTACTAACAATTAACCCACATTTATAAGAACCACGTTAGGCAAGTGAGCAGCAGATTCTGAGAGCTTGGTTTATCAAGAATATTTTTTAGACCTTGGTTTGACGGAAAGAAAAATGGTTTTTTTGGGTTCAAAACAAAAACACATAAAAATCTCTCCTCTCTCTCTCTCTGAGACCAAAAACTATTTCCTATCATAATTTTTTTTATCATTACAAAATCAGTGTTGGTTTCCCAAAAATACTTTTGGATCTTGAGTAATTAATTTGGAATGGGTGTTAGTGTGACATATAACTTCGGTGCATGGTTATATGAGACAGAGGTGATTCTGGGATTGTTTGATCCTGTGGACGGTGCAACTGTACACTACCTGCACAAAGAGGGTAGAGTCATGAAACGTCTTAAAGAGAGCGACCTAGTACGCGACTCAACCCAAGAATCGGCTACGACAAATTTTATAAACAATTGAGGTAATTTTATTTATTTTTATTTGTAGTATTTATTTTAGATTTAATGCATGCGGTTCATATTTGCGATAATTGTATGAGGTACCAATTTAATTTTGAGTAATAGAGTTAAATTAAATAAATATTTTATTTTTGAATTCTCCATAAAACTCTTTGATGTGATTTTTAATCACAATATCTAAATTGTACCAACAATTTTAAGACGTTTTATATCTACCATAGAGACCAAAAAATAATTTTTATGGGCTTATATGATTTTTTTTATGCATAAAATGAAAAAAGGCTAACAAAGTTTCTATGTCTAGAAATTATAATTTTGACCTTTCACATCTAGAAATTACAGTTTAGCCCCCTGAACTTCCTCAATATTATATATTGGAGAGTAGAAACATAAATTTCAGTATTTTTGTCAATCTGGAATCGATCAATAATTTCATGAGAAATTAGAATTTGAACAAGAATGAACCCATTCATGGAAAATTTTAAATATGTCAATCCAATTTTTTAGTTATGACTGTGAAATATTATTTCACATAAGATGTTATTGTTGAAAAATGGGATTGTATACATTTTTAGACAATTCATTTAGAGCCACTCGTGGTTAAGAAAACAAATGAAAATTTGCTATATGGAATCAAATTAAAATTTGATATTTGAGAAAATAAATGAAAATTCGTTACATGAAAACAAATGAAAATTTGTTATATGGAACCAAATGAAAATAATATACATTTGCGCCTTGCGCGATGTTTACTACAAAATAAAATTGTTCAAATATTTTTTGAATTGTTTATACGAAAGTGTAGTTGGCATTTTTCAACCACACTAAAGCGATCGATGATGAAGAAATATATTTGAAATTTTTGTTATGAATTTTATTGGAATATCATCTCAGTTTTTTGATGATATATAGATTGAAATTTTGTGAATTTTGGCATGCATATAGTATGTTAAGATTGTGAATATTGGGCTTTAGAATTTCTGAAAACTAAGTTGTTTATCTTAAATTATACTAAATATTTTTTAGTGATTCCAATTTTGTTTAAAAGTAAACTCATAAAGAATGAATTCTAAAAAAATTTCATAAATTTTCATCAAACGGTTTGGTCGTGGTGAAGTTTCAAACTTAAAGTTTTTTCCTTTTGAATAAATATTTTCGACAAGAACATTTTCCTAGAAAAATGTACCATGTATTGTTCCCAACGGATTCAAAATATTTTGAAACCTTTATAATTTTTTTATTCAAGGATTTATGAACTACTTAGAAAATTTTGGACTCAAATTTATGGAAGATGAATTTCATAGAAATTTTATAAGGACTTATACAACTTTTGAGTTTGAAGCACAACTGCTAGAATTTTATTTGAATAATTCTTCGTATTATTAATTTATATGAGTTGGGAAAGGTAAAGAATAAAATTGTATTCTATTACGTTCGAATCAATTGATTGCTTCATATGCATGTGGAAATAATTTAGTTGGGTAAAATTATTTTGATCGTATGCTTCGTGTTGGATAGAGTATAAAACTCTAAGACATATATTTTACCTTATGTATTTGCTTATGAAATCAAACATGTTATGCTTTCAGTAGGTTGTTTGATCTGTGTAGGAATTTAGACCTACAAAGGTCTAATATTACGAGTAAATATCTCATATGTCGGACTTTATATTGAGTAAATATAATTCATATGTCGAAATGATAATAATTGGAGGATTTTATCATAATTGAATTGGGTGAAAATGCAATCTTTACTTTCGTAAAGATATTTACTCGTAGAAATGATTTTATCATAATTTTATCATAATCAATTGGTGTGCTTCATATGCATGTAGAAATGATTTGGAATAGAGTTTTAAACTCTAATACGAAATATTATCTTATACACTGTGAGAAATAATATATGAAAAATATATTTCATTTTTAAGAAATAGATTGTGTAATCTATATGTGACTTCCAGACACTTGAAAATCTGAATTTATGACTAGAACGAATGGACATGTATTTTTTAATCAACTATACCTGAAATAATTAGGCATGTATTAATTTAAGAAATAAGATTAATTCTTATTTAATGTTGAAACCCTATAAGTTTAGATTTCATTCTATCAATTGAAGATATAGTGAGGGCACATTACATGTAGCTTCTCAATGCTATACGTACAGGTCAGTGGGGGCACTCAATCGAGTACCTATTAACTATATTTGAAGAATATTTAATAGAATCTAAAACTTTGGTGTTCAATAGAAATCTAAATTTTTTGAGTTGTGACTTAAGAAGAAAAGCTTGTTTATATTATTGAAAATGACTTCCAAAATCCTTAGAGAAGTCATGTCATAAATGATTGGTTAAATTCCCTGGAATGAACTAGAAATTAGTTTATAATTGACTTATCTTATAAGCTTAGGATAATAAGGTGTATACACATCGTTTGAAGGAATATTGAGACCATTATCATTTATGAATATAATCTTTGTTTAATAGACAAGATTAATCGATATAACTTAGTTATATACGATGCATGTTAAATTATTCTCATGAAAATGAAGTAGCTTCATTTTATTTGATTGCCATTGATATTATACATGATGTTGAGTTAAAATTAAATGTATATAATATCTATTTTTGAATGGTGACCTAGGTAAGGCAACTTACGTGGACCAACTTGAAGTTGGAAAACTTATTAATATGGAACGCACTAATAAATGGCATAATATCTTGATAAATCATCGAATGAGAATGAATTGAGAATAATATGAATCGTGTTTATCACTTATCATGTTGAAATATGGATGCACTATGAGTTATTTACGCAAGAATGATCAACTAATATTTGGCTATAATATTTTGTTGCCAAGAAAACCAAATGTATGCTAAGTCAAAGTATTGTCAGAATGAGTTTCAATGAAAGAAGAATATTACTTGTTAATATTACAAGGACAAATATGGATCATTAATGGATCGAGTACTTTGAAATACAAGAATATCTATTTAATAGATATATGTTAATTGTGAACCTTCTTGTACTCCACATGATCCAAGTATAAGAACACTATATACAGTGTTAAGAAAGATGACTATGTGAACATCTTAAGTAGTCTCAACTGAGCTACTAAACATAGTTGATTTGGAATTATTTTTTAGTGGGGGTACTATGAATGTTTATAATTAAAAAGGTGCATTCTTATGCTATTGAGAAAGGTTATATGTTTTGATAAAAACCACAAACCTAGAATTGATTCTAAATTAATTAATGGTTATGTGTCTAACACATGTTATGATGATATGTTTTGGAACTCCAATAAATATTAATTATTGACACAATTAATGATGGAGTTTATAGTGATACCATTAGCTATGGCTAGTGAGGAAATAAAAGGTTGAAAGACCTATTATAAGATACCATTTATGGTAAAGATTGATACCAGTCATTTTATCCACAACAATAGAACCATGGCTATTGTAAAATTTTAGAATCATTATCATAACGGCAAGAGCGATAAATATGTCGTAAGCATAACATAGTTTGAGAATTTAAAACTAATGAGTTGTGAGTGTGGATTATTTTCTGACTGGTGAGAACAGAACATGACTTATCCTTTGACGAAGTGACTAGTTCAGGAGAAGATGTTTTAACACCTAGAAAGGGATTGGATTAAAGCCCGTTAATATTGAATCATTTGTGGTGGTCACCAAACCTATAGACTGGAGATCTTAAGAAATAGGTTTAAAGGGTAATAACAAGTCACAAGTGATATGGTTTAAATCATGTTAATTATCATACACGGGGTTTTACTCAGAGTCCATCCCTATGGAGCATGATATCCTGAAGCGAGTTAAGGTTGAGTTAATTATAACTCTTAATGAAGATCTATAGCGCTATTTTGAGTGGGGTACCTAGCTACGGGAGTATCCTTGATAGACTCGCGTATGTGAATGTTAAAGTGTGGCCGCTTCCTATGGTAATTTTGAACAAATTTTCTAGAGCATTCACATACTGGGATAGAAGCACATGGTCGTAACGTGCGGGCTTGAGTACTACACCCAAGTAGGGTTGTGTGTGGGGTGTTGTTAGAGATAAAGTTCAAAACTACGAGTTACTCTAGTATAATCTGAATTATCTTTACTACGTAAAAGTTCAATTCGAAAGACACATTTGCTTAAGCACAATTCTATGAATAATTGGTCAATAATTTTTCAAAAATTTTCAAGTGGAGAATTATTACCGAAGAGTGTTTTTTAAAAATCCAAGTGGGGGATTGTTATTAGTTTGTATTTTAAACAAGTGGGAGACAAAGTCAATAAAATAATCCAAGATTCTCTATGATTTCCTCAACCACTATCTCCATTAATTAACCTCTATGTCCCATTTTTCTCCCACTAGTCTACCAACAATTAACCCACATTTATAAGAACCACTTTCGGCAAGTGAGCAACAGATTCTGAGAGCTTGGTTTGACAAGCATGTTTTTGAGAGCTTGGTTTGAGGAAAGAAAAATTGTTTTTTTGTGTGTTCAGAACAAAAACACATAAAAATCTCTCCTCTCCCTCTCTCTCTCTAAGATCAAAAAATATTTCTTATTAGAATTTTTTTTATCATTAAAAAATCATTGTTAGGTTCCCAAAAATACTATCAGCTATTGAGCAATTAATTTGGAATGGGTTTTGTGACATATAACTACGGTCCATGGTTTTATGAAACATAGGTGATTCTGGGTTTGTTTTATTCTTGAGACAGTGTGATTATACACTACTTGTACAAAGAGGGAAGAGTCGTGAAACGTTTTAAAGAGAGCGACCTAGTCTGCGACTCAACCCAAGAATTGACTACGACAAATTTTTTAAACAATTGAGATAATATTATTTATTTTTATTATGCAGTATTTATTTTGAATTCAGTGCATGCGATTTACATTTGTAACAATGATATGAGATAACAATTTAATTTTGAATAGTAAACTTAAATTAAATAATAATTTTATTTTTCAAATTCTTAATAAAAAATTTTGATGTGATTTTTAATCACAACTAGGTGGAAACCCGCGCGATGCACGGTGTATAAGTTATTGAAAGCATAATAAAGCAAGCAATTTAAAAGCATCGAAGTATAAACTTATGATTAGAAATAAAGAAGTTAAATATTGTTATATTGATGAATATTATTGATTGTTAAACTCCAAGTCTAAATGAATAGAAAGATAGGCAATGTTTTACATTGTGTTAGGAAAGAAAATAGAAATTAGATGAAGTAGCATAATTTTTAATAAGCTGATGTAGAATGAGTTCTTCATAATGAGGTTAGATCATCCTTTTTTTCCTTGCGTCCATATTCCTAGAAAGAAATTAAATTATATGTTAGAAAAATATGTTGATAGTATTGTATAATAAATGATAATTGAATTTAAATTGGTAGAAAATTGCCAATACCTTGAAGGATGCTTTCGTTTTGGGTTAACTTCGCTTTCTGCATCATTTCCATGAGAGGAATTGTCATTGTCTGTGATAATGATTGATTCTTATGTTGTTGAGACTGGGTTTGTTTCCTATTATGTAAATGAGATATGATTAGAGTAAGAAATGAAATTATAATATAAATATAAAATTATTATTGAGTATTTAAAAAATACCTTTTCAATGTTGTGGTTAGGCATTGAAATATTTCCTTCCGAAGAATCTTTCAAAATGGTTGACACAGTGAAGTTTTCATAGCCACGTACTAAGTTGTAGTTATTGAGCTTCACGTGGAATTTGTGAGAGGTGCCAATGATCCTTGTGATTGCTAGTGGAAGTGGATCTTTTGGTACCTGTGGAAAATAGTAAATATATTATTTTTGAAAAAGAATGGGTAAAATGAATGTATTGATAAAATAGTAAAATTATTATGAACAACTTACGAAAATGTCATGATTAATATTTGCAAGCTCAGAACATTGGACATTGATTAAAGATTCCGCTTCTTTGTTAAAGAGTACGAATGTGGTGGTAGCCGTTTGGTCTTTGACTGAGATTTGAATTTTGTACCTATTTATGTAGAAGTATATAATTGAGAAAATTGATGTGTACAACACTAAATGAAAATAAGGTGTACGAATAAAATACCTTGGAGAAGGAATAAGTTTGTCTGTGTTGCATGTTTCACAATAGAAAGAAGTGATATAATGTTTAAGTTTCTTGTTGCAGTGATTGCATGCTGCATAATACCAACCACCATTTTCGTCTACACCTGTGATTCTTGCGTTGCAAGTGACATATATAACCTGTGAAATATATAATATTTATATTAAGATTAGATAATGAAGGAGACAAAGGAAATGTATATTTAAAAGGGGATACCTCATTTGGAGAGTCAGAACGAAGTGATAAGATATCTTCAATGGATTTAGATTCTCCTTCAATCTGAATTTGTGAATTCTTGTCTGTGGTTGGATCAGTCGTCATGGTAAAGAACGATTATCATTCTTCATTCTGTATATATATCATAAAGATAAACAGGTAATATGTTAGATGTGAATAAAGCCAATATGATTTGTTAAAAAATCTGTAAACAGAATTATAATATTGTGAGTAAACCGAAAAAAGAAAAAGTAATGCATGGACCATTGTTTGTCAACTGACAACCCGCCTAAACTGTTATAGGTGGAATGAGATATGATAAGAAGTTGTAATATTTTTGTTAAGAAATTAGTAGATGGTAGTATGTAGTATACATGGTATGAATTTTTTCCATACAAATTTACACAAAGCAACCGGTGTTTTGGGATGGGAGAATTATGAAATGGAATTTTTAAGCCACCGATTTCCAGTGGTTTGGGGGTCCAATTCAGAGAATTTGTTGTTGGGTACGGAGATTGGAATTGGATATTTAAGAAGAGAACAATGATTTGTAATGTAATGAGACAATTAGACTTTTATTAATGCCTTCAATTGTCATGTACAGATTAAAATACTACATAATTACATTAACTTGAAATATCAATGGGTTTTACTGGCTGCAACAACTGCAGATGGGACAACTGGCACTGGTTCGCATCGGAACTGAAATCCACAATCGCAACGTCTCGACAAATCACTCTCGTTACAGATTTTCAAAAAGGCTTGAAAGAGTCATTACGTGAGATATATTCTGGTGAGTACTAACATGGTTACTGTCTATGGTATATGGCTGAGAAACTTAACAAAGATTTGAAGTAATAGGTTTCACAGTAATCGATGCATCTCATAGTTGAAGATTTGTGCGCCGTTGCTTATGCCCCAAAATTTGAGGGCTTCGAACGATGTACGGGAAACATAAAAGCCATTTCTCTCAAAGCTTACAATTGGGTAATACACGCCGTGTTAATTCAAATCTGTGGATGACAACGTGAGGATGACTCTTTAGAGAATTGTTCTCAAGAACTGGGTGCATGCAGCTACCCTCAGGTCACCCTCCGATTCTACACTGGACGAAATTTGCATATTCTAGGGGCAGGAGACTTGAGCTAGCTGAAGTTCATAGGAAGCACTCTTTTTGACAACTCACCAAAACTTCCCAAGCCTCTCTCTAAAAAAGGGAGAGAGCTTATGACAACAAATCAAAACATTAAGAGATTGTATCACACCTTTTCTTACAAGCACTTGTAGAGCTGATGATACATCCTTAACTAATATTTCCTTTCTCTGAACATCGTAGTTAGCCACCAGAAGGAACAAAAAGTCAAGAAGAATGCGAGTTACATCAACATATTTGGGTATAGAGTTCACCATTAATAGGAATGCAGGTTCAATATTCATAATATGTATGGGTGTTGTGTCATTTAAAAACAACGACAATGTATGCATCTGGTCAAATTGCTGATCAATGGAACCTCAATGCAGTGTGTACTCAATGCAGTTTGTACTAACAGGATTATTTGATTACTCCACACTCCACACTCCCCACGCATCATCTACCCCCACTGCAATGGCCCTTTCAGTTGCCTAAAACCCCATACCGCATATCCCACTACGTATAATCATAGTCAAACGCAACCATCTTCCTACTACCCTTCCTTAGCCTCCCTTACCTGATGCCATAGGCAACCTCACCATAATCACTGCGTATCACTGATTATTTTTTTTTCGCTGAATACTTAAAATCAGTTTGAGAGTAGGTGGAATGAACATTCACAGATGTTATGTTGGACAGAAATGAATATGTATAGGGCTCAGGGCGTTTCAACAGAATTGAATCAATATGTATGAGTGTTGTGGCATTTCAAAACAACGGCAATGTATGCATCCGGTGAAATTGCTGCTCAATGGAATCTCAATGCAGTTTGTGCTAACAGGAGTGATAAAATACATATGTTATTGGCCAAAAAGTCTTACTTGGTCATAAACTCTTGAATGCATTGAATATCAGGATTTATGTAGACTTTGGATGCATTTGTTGCTGACAATGAGTAATCACCTATGGAATAAAAGTTGTATGAATATTAAAATGTATTGTTTGAAATCGTGAATATATAAAAATATGATATTACTAAAAATAATTTTCAATTACCTCTAAATTGTTTCACCGTAGTGGATGTAATGGCCACAATCAAATGGGTAGTTAAATTCTGGCATATCTCTTCAGTTATTAGTGCCGTTTGTTCGGCCCACAGAGTCACGGAAATTCTTTCCCCACTGTATAATAGCGTATGTGGTTAAGGTCTCATGAATAGTATATATTTGAAATGAACGAAGTTAATAGTTTGGAAATATGAAGGAACGACCTTTGATTTTCCAGCTTCAAAACCCTTTTCTTTACTATGGATCCCCTAACCGGTTGATCCTCAACAGGTGATATAGAAGTCAAAAGGCCGAACACATCTAATGAAATAAATAGTGAGTAAATTTATTCAAATAGAATTAAAGGATTATTGTTAATCGTGTAATGAGTAATGAATATAAAATACCTGTTAGATATGTGTCATTGTTCAATTTAGATCTCAATTCATCAAATTCCAGAAATTGGAAGTGATATTTTGGAAGAATTAAATTGTCACCTTCAGAATGTATAAATTTTGAAGATGGAATGAATTCAATCATTAGATTGTGGGTGGAGACCCTATAGCTATGCTTAATATCCATGACTCTGAAATTGGTTATTGTGTAGACTTTTCCAACGTCTAGTGAATTGACGAATTTGCCAAATAAGTATTTGCGCAATACCGCATGTATTGAATCACCCTGTGTAATTAAAAAAAATCTATTTTAATAAATGATAAATATTTATTAAAAATAGGATATTTTGAGTGACAAAAGAATAATAAAACTTCAATGTCTAAATGATCTACCTGGTCATCAACTAAGAGAAAGTCATCAGATATTTTTGGGTTATCGCCAGTTCGAGTCTTGGATTCCCATTTTCGAATCACACGTACGAAGATGGTCCAATCATCCCTGCCTAGTGAAAGATCTTCAAGTCTTGTCACTTCTTTCGTGGTCCTGAATTTTTTTATGAGAGAATACATATTAGTTATATGAATAAAGGGATTTAAATCATAAGTAAAAGGATTAACTATATTATAACTTTTGCGAATTACGCAAATATACCTGTAGTTATAGATGATAGAACCTCATCGTACACAACATTTTTTGTCAAATGTCTATCAATTTGGTAATCATTTTTTATTAATAATTTTAGGCCGCTGCTTGAAGTTACTCTAGATATAGCGACATAGAGTTGACCGTGACTGAAAACAGGCTTCGGTAAGTATATTGAAACTTGATCGAGAGTTTGCCCTTGGCTTTTGTTGATTGTCATGGAGAAAGCAAGACGAACTGGAAATTGGCGTCTTTTGAGAATAAAAGGCCATTTGTAGTCCGTTGCAGACATAATTATTCGTGGAATGAATACTTTTGCCCCTATATTAGATCATGTGATAATTATAGCCTCTATGACCAATGGAGATAACTGTGTAATAATTAATCTTGTGCCATTGCAAAGGCCAGCACTTTGATTTATGTTTCTCATTAGCATAATAGGCGAACCTATCTTTAGCTCCAAGTTATGGCTTGGGAGTCCAGCAAAGTTTAAGCTATTTAAAAATTCAACAGGAAAAAGCACATCTTGGTCACGAATGTCCCCAGCAGCCTTAGATATTGAGTCTGAGCTGAAATAAGTTGTCGCATCTCCGGGAATGACATTTAGTACGTAGGCATTAATGGTGTCAACTATATGGTTTGTTGGAGTTAGAATAACACGACCCTTAATGTAATCTGGATCACTGTATCTCCTGACCAAATCGGGGTATGCACTTGAAACAATATCAGCAATTGGGTTATCGGAATGTGGTATAAGGTTGGCATTTGGGATTTTTACCCACGATGGAAATTCGTCATCTTCAAATGATTATGTCTGTAATTTCCCATCACCTAGTGCTAGGACCCAATCTCTAAATGAAGTTGAATCTTGTATCCGCATGTTCTTCGATAGGTTGAATACATGGCACAAACTCCACAGCTTTGATTTGTTAATTGATGCATTTACAATTTCTTCTCTGCTTTCCTTATGAACAACAGGTAAAGTTTGACGAAAATCACCGCCCAAAAGAATTGTAATTCCACCAAAAGGCTTTTCAAAAGATTTTTCATCATTAAATCGCATTATGTCTCTTAATGTTCTGTCAACAGCTTCAAAACAATGACGGTGGTTCATAGGAGCCTCATCCCAAATAATTAGGGTTGTTTTCCTAATGAGCTCTGCAAGATGAGTCCGTTGATGAATATCGCATGTTGATTCGGCGTGAATATCAATGGGAATCTTAAATCTTGAATGAGCAGTTCTTCCATCGGGTAGCAACAATGATGCAATACCTGAAGATGCAACTGCGAGAACAACTTTTCCCTCTGAACGTAAGCGTGCAAGAATTGTTTTGTACAAAAATGTTTTACCCGTGCCACCTGCCCCATTTACAAAGTAAAAGCCTCCTTTGTTTTCTTTGACGGATCGTATAACATGATTATAAACATCTAATTGTTCATCATTCAGTGCATTGAACATGTTAGTATGATCTCGTGCCAAAGAATTTGCATCGTAAGAAAGTTCCTCTCTTAAAAGCCTATTATCCTTTTCTTGAATCATTGTAGCATCGGGAATTGGTATCAGCGAGAAATCTTTTAGGGTTTTCCCATTTTTGTTTAAAATATTATCAATTTCGTGAAGGGCATAATTCTTTAATTGATTTTCACTAAGAATAAGATCAGGTAGGCATAAGATTTTTCTTTGGCGATGAAGCAAATCTTCTGATAGAATCTCCCAGTTGTCGTCCCAAAGTCTTTTTGGATCCGCAATTTCGCAAAAAAGAAGCATTAAAGCAAATAGGTCATGCAATTGATTACTCGTAGCCCATTGGGATGCCTGATCTAGTGCGTTGTGCCATTATTTGTCATCTTCTAACATGCTGAGAGCATAACATGCTTCTTTGCATGTTGGATAAACAATACCATTAACCATCTTGACCTCATCGTAATTCCTTGCTCTGCGGACAACGTTTAAGAGCATACGAAGGTAAAATCTCTCACCAGATGCCGGATGAGCATATACTATACGACCTAAGCATGTGCCTAAATTTTTCCTTCTAGACCATTCCTTTGCCGTTGAGTCCCAAACCCATTTTGAAGGAAATTCAGCATAGGTTAACTCCCTTGCATCCTCATGGATGCAATTTGTGGTCATCCATTGTGGAAACATAGTCTTCTCAACATCTATCCTATCAATCACAGTATTCAGATTGTCAGAATCTTTAAAAGTGACAACCTGCTCATTCGACAGATGGAAACTTAATCGCTCAACACCGATACTTCGATATTGTACGTGAAACTGATTAATTCTCCAGCAAGCTTCACATGCAGATAAGTAACGACAATCGAGGAATGTTTTAATTTCATCAACGTCTAAGCTTTCATTGTTACAATCATTATCAATACGGACAATTGATTGCGTGAGCTCCATTGTGGTTCTGTCTGGTCCTTTATTTATGTACTTGAAAAGATATTTAATTGCCCTTGATTTATTGCACCATTCCACATTAATGTGATCTTGGTATTTGACGACTAAGTCAATATTGTGTGGAATAACAAATCTGTTATCAAGTTTCACTCCCATCTTTTCTACAAATCTCCTGTCATCTCTCCGTCTATATATTGGGAAACCATTATCATCAAATTTGGTAATGGTTGTGAATTTTTTGGGGAATTTTTTGGAGCAATATCTGTCTGCCATACAAGGGGAACGGGGATTTGCGTGCCCGTAGGGTCCATGCATCATGAACTGGGAAACAGATGCGTAGGCAACTGGGTCGCTAATACAATCAGGTAACTCAGATGAAATAATGTTATCAATATCATATGATGTTGGTTGTTTTGCATCTGCATGTAGGAATAGCAGGATGTGGGCGTGTGGCAATCCCCTTTTTTGGAATTCAATTGTGTAGATAGCTGTCATAAAATATAAACGTTGTTATAGCTGTTGACATATTATAAAAGGTTAGAAAATAAAATAAAATGATTTGTAATTTACAATCATTAATTATAAAATATGAGATACGTACCTGCCATTACTTTCCCAAAGTGTTTTCCTTTAACTAAATCCTTCATTAGAGCATCAAGTTTTATTTTAAAAACTCTTGTGATAATATCTGGCCTATCCACAGGCTTTTGTCCAGGAATCATATTAAGAAACCTTGTGATTTCGGGCCATTTAGGATTAGCCGTGAAGGTGATAAACATATCTGGATTACCAAAGAATTTACAAATAGCCATTGCGTCTTGGAAATTTTGAGCCATATAACGTGGACCCCCAGTGAAACTTGATGGAAGGACAATACGTTTTCCTACAGACGAAGGAGTTGAATCTCCTTCAAGAACAGCATCTTTCAATCCTTTATACAGCTCAGCCCTTAATTGTGGTTGGTTGTTTCTAATCCACCTCAACCTTTCATGTTCAATGCATGTATATGCATCGACAACATATTGTTGAAAAAGTCTTCCGGAACGTAAAATGGTGGTAGCTTCATTTGTTCTTTGGTGCAGACGGTAGCCGTAATATTCTCTCATAGTTAAGCAATTTCGTTTAGTCTTACATTTCCCATTGTTTCTTCTATAAGTTATACCCAGTTGGTAGCCATCTTCACCATATGGGAATAACAATGGGTATTGCATAGCCATGAAGGATGGATGAATATCGCTATTTCTTTACAACCCATTTGACTTATGGTCAACAATAATATCTCTCATAACATTATCCTCAGTAAAATCACCAACAATGAGTGCGGCTATTTCGGAAGCAGTAGGCAAATTGTAAACCGATGGGTCTTTTGAACGATTTTTAATCAACCTTATTCTCACAGGCATGACATTTGAATTCTCAAAACGTTCACGGGCCATTCGGAAAACTTTAGCAATCTCATTGTGCTCATCAAGCATTGATACTAATTTTGAAATAACTTGAACATCCAACTTTGATTTCGATCTATCTCCTCCTAAAGAATTAATTATATTCCTGAATTCATTCTCCGTGTCATAAATATAAAGTTGCGCAAATTTTGGGCATTGATCTTCAACTGGAACCAAAGAACCGAGCAAATGATGGTTTTCTCCACTAATACGATAAACATAGGGACCGAATCCATTATTTATTTAATTATCAACTTTAGCGCCAGTGGAGGTAAACGCAAACATGGAATTGTATGCTCTAATGTTGTCTTTGAATTTAAATGAACCACAATCATTTTCAGAATTCAATAGACCGTTCAAAATATGTGGTGGTCTTTTTATAATGGGTAAGATGATCTTTCCTTGTTGGCAACACAATGAGAATTTAGGACACGCAGGAGTACGATTCTTATCAATTCTCTCTTCATACCATAGAATTGCACTACAATTGTCACAAACGGCGCTTGGACCACCAAAATCCCATGCTTCTTTAAACTTTCCTATAAATTTGTTAAATTTTGGAATTTGTTACACCATAATAGAAGTAGATACATAAGTTGTTATGAGTTATTTCAATGAACGCTTACGAATATCATACTTACTTTTCAAAATGATATTTAAATGATCCTTAGTTCGAGTCGGATGCTCTGTTGGTGTTGTATCACTTATATTTCCTACATTTCATATAATTGGAATTAATTATATTACAAGAAAATATATATTTCTTTCTAATATATATGCGTGTTACGATTATGTACAGTTAATAAATGACTTACCTGATCCAGTTACAGCATGGAATGATTCCAAAGCATGGTTTACAAAGTTAATGCTATATCCACAATAGTTACTTGGATGGTTAATCACATTTTATGAGTCATCAGCAAACGTTGTTGTCATTACATCTCCATTTTCTAGCACTTTTGTTCTAGACGTAATTGTCTTCCGTTTCTTTGGGGTAGCATTGCCTTGATTCTTTACATTGTCAGCATTAAAACAAAGATGCTGAATGGAAGACATGTCTTCAATCGAGGGATGAAGATTATTAGGCATACTACTTAAACCAATACTTGGCGTTGACGTACGACGTACGTTACTTGATCGTTTACGAAACATAATCAACCTACGACGGGATCTTGCAATGCGGGATTGATACACAGGATCCATCTAATTTGAACGAAAATACCAATTATGTTTTTATTTCTTGAATAATATCATGATAAATATATATATAACACGACATAGAGACATCATTTTATATCATTGTTTCTCTATCTATTTGTCTGATATTTGTAGATAAGAAGATAAAGTCATTCCTTTTTTAATTTGATGGAGAAAACCAAACTTTTATTGATTTTAACATAAAAAGAATTGGATGGGTTACTTGGTAATATACTCCGAAGAAGTTTGCAATCAAGATATATTTTACACAACTAATTGAAGGCCCTACCAGAAATTGAGATTTAACATGTCAACATTGGGAGAAATGAAAAATTGATAGAGAAGATGAAATTAACATTTCATAAGTAAAATAAAAACAATTAACTGATATTTTTTAATACATAATTGACAATAACACTGAACTATCATTCAATTATTTAAATAACTAAAAAAACGCAAACATATTAGCAATCAATAAAAAAAATTCAAGTAGATAGCGTACGATGTACATTGGCATAACTCCTCTAAAAGTGTTACAACAACAATCGAGTGAAACATTGATAAAGAGTTCAAATATCAAATGAAGGTGCTTTATGTAATGACCGTTAATGTATAGCCATTGACAGGGGTGAGTTGCCAATGTATAGCCACATCGTAATATCCTTACGGCCAGAGAGACAAACTTCATTGTGTCATTTCAAAGAAATCATAAAAATCAACAAAATATATAATCAAAATATCATGTTTTAATATCATGTTTAAATATGAACATGCGCTTCACGATGTAGTTGTCTTTAAATATACGTTTCCTTTCTTAAAAATATAACAATAAATAGAATTAAGGGGAATGGAAAATACCTTATTCTGAATGACGGTCCAGAGACAGAAAGAGTATGCTCCAAACAAAATCACTGCAATATAGAATATGGAACAATACAATGCAATTTTATCAAACTATTTCTTCTTTATTACATACGATGCATACTATTGTAATTGTAATTCGAAAGACGAATTTTATTTTGTTAACATTACTAAACAGGAGGAAAATATGTATTTTTCAACATATTATGTCATAGACTAATTTATTCATCTTAAGTCGATTTACTCGTCCCAATATAATTTGATCTTTTTCGACAAATATAGCAAGTGAAAGCTAATATGTTCATCTTTCACCATTTACGCATACTCAAATAACAGATGCCAAATCTAATGATCGATACTTGGTATGGTATGTTTAGCATTTAATTCAATGATGAGCAGTGCTCGTCTTGATAGTGCAGTAATGTTTTATGGTTTATAGTGTTGATACTACTTATTCGATTGAAGAGGGAAATGAATCTATCATAAGAGAGGATAATTATGTATGTGGGTGATTTTAGAGGCTGTTAATGGACCAGAAGTCTCAAAGTTAGCTTTTTTATAGCGACTATTACTAATAAATCTGATTCAATAAATAGAGATCATACAGAAATCAAAGTAAACAAACATTCATTTCATTTGGGAATTTCAAAATAACACATAAATACTATTTCAACAAAGGCATTATCAGTTGCAAAGTTATGAAGATTCTACTCAAAGAAGCAGTTTAATAGAATCATTCATACAGGTGCAAAACATATCAGGAAAAACAGATCAGGTGGTGAACGTTTGTATGTAAATTGAACAATGGATTTTTTACAAAGACAGTGACACAAAAAGATGTTCAGCAACATGTATAAAATACTAACTGTTTTCATCCTGAAAAAAATTCACAAACGCCAAAGATATTTCCTGTTCATCTCGAAGCTAATCACCTGGATCATGTTTAATATTTCAAACTGTCATTTTTCTCTTTTGATTTCTTGCTTAAGATTGGGTAAGAACATTAGTAAAATATTGGCAAAATCCATCTCTGCATGTAGACAAATTTTACATCTTACTCCGAAAAAATTGTATGCACGCCAAATGGCATACGAAAGGTTTAACGAATCAATAAATCTTCCAAAATCAAGCAAACTAAGATGCATTCCAGCAAACTAAGATATCAAGACCATAACATAGAAGATTGTAAGTCCTGAGTGTATACATTTTCCAAAATTACAAGTCTATACATCTTCCAAAATCCCAAAAAACGAAAAGGAATAAGCATTACATTATAAATTACATAACATCGGGGATAACATCATTTCGAAAAGCATGGAGCAATGATAGAGTTCAGGTTTATAATGATTATTTAAAATTTTATGTACAATAAAGTGTACTATATTTTTTTTCTAATCTTTACTTCACAATTTTTTGGTACAAAAAGAAGAAAAAAAAACAGCACATAAAAACTACAATACCAATAGCACCCTTTTAACAAACACCCAACTATCTCCCACAAACCATTAACAATTGCCAAAGAAACAAAACCAAATTCCCAAACATGCCTAGATTCCTAAAAGAGGCAACAAAATCAGGGCATATAATATGATAAAGTCTCAATTGTGTTTGTCAAAGAACAACATATAAATTGATGAAACACTCTAACTTTTAAGACTAATTGTTTTACAAAATAATGGTTTTGAATTCATGACTTCAAAAATAAAAACAAATGTAGGGATAATGCCACAATCTATGAAAAAATAAATGAATCTCAACTACAAACACCTTAAACACAAAGCACAACCTTTAACTCAACAAAACTACTAAATTTTAGAGTTTGAGCTTGCCATTCGATCAGTAGCTCCCAAATCTTCAGCTGTATACAGAATATTCTTTGGTATATGCCAACATCCTCATCTTTGGTACAACTTTGGGATAAGAAATTTGGAATCCATTTGGAAAAAAAGTTTGAATACTTCAAATCGTGTCGTACACATTTATTTTATAAAAACTATTTTCACTATTTTAAGAGGTGTTATTTTAAATAAAAATTATTTTTATAACTTTTTATTAAAAAAATATTGTTTTGTCTATATAAAAAAAAGTGTTTTTTATTTATAAACAGATGTTTTCATTGGAAAACTGTTTTTATATAAAAAAAATATTTTTATTGCAAACAACTATACATTATTAGACATTTTCTCTTAAAAAATAAATTTCTGCTATTTAAAAAAAACTATATCTCTCTCTAGCGAGATGGATATGATATAACAGAGGTACATAAGCTTCCCAAAACAACAAATGTTTTTATTGCAAACAACTTGAGAGTGCAGCTACAGCGGAAATATTGCGACTTCTCAAATAAAAAACCAATTTTAATTAAACCCAAATTTTAGTTAAACCCTAAGACATGCATCTAGATGATTTATCAAATAAAATATAGCATGCAGGATAAAATAAATAAATTTAAGGAAAAATCCCCCACATGGGCAAAACCATTTATTTTCACTATAATTTGTAAGAAAACGGCTTACAATCGGATTACAATGAAAATACAAGTTGACTAAGAATTACCCTCGGGTATCGGATTCTGTAGTCGCGGCTGGAACTATCCCTTTCCAGTAGGGCTGCAATGGAGAAGAGAAACGGCTTCTCCACAAGTTTGTCGGCTGGAATTTTCCCTTTCCAGGAGGGCAGCAATGAAGAAGAGAACGGCTTCTCCACAAGGGTTGAACAAACCAAAGTTGTGTTCTTGGGTTACCAAAAAGATTCACAAAGGTTTGGCAATTGTGTGAATCAAAACATGAGTCTTGGGACTCAAAAAATATGAAGACTAGAGGTATTTGGACTCTCAAAAACGTCTTCTAAATTCTTGCAAAACAACTCCCCCGAAGTTGGTATTTATAGGAAAAAATATGAAGAGTCCCATGTTTTTAAAACTCTAAAATTCTATCCAGCGTACAAAAAAAACAACATTCTTTAAGGAATTTTCTCTATCTTCAAAAGGTCATAACTCCTTCACCGTAGCTCGGATTGAGGTGCCGTTTTTTTCAGTATCTTCGTTACGGCGAGATCTTCAACTTTCTAGTTGACCAGACCTCCGAACTATGGATGTAAAATTACGAAAATGCCCTTGAACTCTCCTATAGTGCCTTTTTTCACTGTTTTGACTTCCCTTGCGTACCACTTGCATTAAGTCCCTAAAATCTTAGACCGTGAAGTCGTTGAGGCAGATGTGGGACATATTAATGGAGATGTTGAATGCTTGATTCCCGAAATTCGGATAGAGGCCGTCATGTGAGATCGTGAGGTGACGTGCAAAATGTAGCGGCGTACGACATACACAAATGTAACATGTTGGACATGAGAAAAAATGTCCTTACAAATCTCCCCCTATGTCTATGCCGGTACATACATAAAAAATCCGAATTATCAAATATGAAATTGCCTATACAAATCTACCCTTCCATGAACCCAAAACTGGAAAAAGTACAAATGAATAGTCTCCATCGTTTGTTCTTCAAATCTTCAGGAATCTCAAATCTTTTCTCATCAGGGTGTGCAATTCAGAGATCATCAATGTAGTACCTACACACATGAGATAAAGAAAAAAATACCAAGTGACGTATCGAGTTTGAAATGAGATAAACATAGATACCAATATATGATAAGCATACGTCAAATCTCAAAACTCCCCAAAAATTCAAACTCCCCCATAAAATGATAATTCTTTCTCCCCCTTTTTATGATGTCCCCAAA
Organism: Sambucus nigra; assembly: GCA_949130495.1. NCBI lineage: Eukaryota > Viridiplantae > Streptophyta > Magnoliopsida > Dipsacales > Adoxaceae > Sambucus > Sambucus nigra. Next base: position 15,831,061 of record OX422216.1, read on the forward strand.
TAGACAAATAAGAAGAATGAATCAAACAAGCAAAATCGGGGTGTCACGGTATACAAAAAATACACAAACTATTTTTTATTTTTTTAATTTTTTATACAAAAAATAGATACCATTTTGAAAAAAAAATGTAAAACATGATACAAAAATCACACCATGGATTTAGACTCAAACAACCAAGTCATGGAAATGGAATGAATGGGTGTGAACACATTCGATAGGTAAATCAACTCAATCAATCATATGTGCACGATGCATATGTGTACCCCTAACGAATGAACATCAAAAGTATCCTTAGGTGTAAAAAAAATTTGTTGAATTTAGATGACATCGTCTTATGCAAATCAACAAATCAAAGTCAAAGTGATTTCCACACCAATGACGTCCAAAACTATGTAGCGCGTTTTCAAGCATTTCAAGGACGTGCAAACCCGTTTTAAATTCTCCAACCAAACTCCCTCATATATATATATATTCTTTTTAGAGGTAATCTAAATTCTCAAACTTTGGAGAATTGGTGCAAAAACTTATATGGCCCATAATTAGCATGAATTTCTTTTTATTGCCTTTCAATTTTTTCGGGCTCTTTTAACCTCTTTGGACCCCGGATAATAAAATTCCTCCATTTTTTAGGTCCTTTGGAACGGTGGCTTTTGCGCAAAGAAGAGATAATTACCTTTCGCAGCCCCTCCCCGTTCTTAAACAAAGCACACAATCTCACAAAACGGTTCTTATATGCACAATTTCCTTATCAAAATTTTATCGCGCTTGGTTTGTTTTAAAGACAGGATTGAGATGAAAACACCCAACCAACATGTGATAAGACAAGCACAATAATCAAACAAATCCGTGCATGTGTGCAATAAAGGAAACATGAGTCAAACATGTAGGAAGTAACACTTAATTACATCTTAATGACTCCAAACATTATAAAGCACAAGGATGAATTGACCTATTATCTCAAAACACTATCAAATAGTCACATGAAAAAATGGAATGATGTTGTGACTTGGTCATCCTAAGTGTTCATCCATAAACGGTGCAATACAAAAATCTTTTTGGATTTTCTCAAAATTTGATCAAAATAAAATCTTTTTGTATTTTTCAAAAAAATTCAAAAACAAGAATTTATACAAAAAGTACAACTCATCACACTAGTAAAAATATATCATGAAACCACAACTAGTGTATGACAAACATGCAACCACAATCAACCAAAAGATTTCACATGGGGTGAATCACGTGCAAGCAAACGGGAATCGTGGACAAATAAACCATAAGCCTTTAAATCCGATTTTCTAACCCAAATAGATGTGTAACGGAGTGTGGGGGTTTTGGGAATCGAAATTATTCTTTTATTAACCTTCCTAGGTTCATTTAACAGCTTGTAACAGAATCGCCTAATATGACCTTGCCTACCGCAATGCGTGCAAGTGTAAATTGGGCGGTGTGTGTTACCTAAAGGTGGCCCTCTCCTCAAATTTCTCGGTTGCTCTCTCCGAATTTGCCTACGTGGGTCTCTCCTAATGATCCTAGGAGGTTCTCTCACGATGCTCCTATGGGGTGCTTTCCTAACAAACTTAGGTGCCTCTTTCTTAACAATCCTAGGAGGCTCTCTCACACGTGTGGGAATGGGTGCAACATATTTTTCAAGCCCAATCCCACCCCTATCAGTTTTGATCTCGACTATGCCTAAAATCTTATCAAGTTTTTCAGACCTAGACTCCAAATCAAATTTCACTTTACTTGAATCTTTCAATTTCACCTCAAGTTCACCTATCCTAGATTCAAGTACTCGTTTAGAATCCTCAAACTCTAAAAGCTCCTTTTTCATAGTCTCCATCAACCCTCTAAGACTATCTCTCTCACCCTCGACGTACTCAAGCTTCTCTTTCAAAATTTTTCCATGTGCCCTAAGTTCTTCAACTAAAAAATCATTATTTTTTATGGCACACTCTTTCAATTGAGCTTTCAATTTCAAATTTTCTTTCTTTGTTTTCAAAGTTTCAGCATAAAGTTCATTGTAAGCAGTTTGCAAGTCATGCTCATCTACACTTTCCTCCTCACTTTCATCCACACTCCCATCACTTTCACTATCATCACTAATCACACGGATGGGAAACTCTCGCCTAGAAGCATAAAAAACTTCTTCTTTCGAATCACAATCACTAAAGGTAGAAACATGAGAAATCGATTTATTCAATTTCTTCTTTAAATTTGTGGTACACTCATGTAACGTGTGACCAACACCCTCACAACAAGGACACCTCTCAGATTCGTTTTCAACAGAAGATTTAAAACAAGAGTTTGTGTGAATTTTCCAAATTCTTTCAAAAATTTGACATCGAAGATCATCAAAACCATCAAAATCCATTTTTGTGCAAAATCAGAATCAAAACACAATAACTTAGTGCAACAGGCTCTGATACCAATTTGAGAGTGCAGCTACAGCGGAAATATTGCGACTTCTCAAATAAAAAACCAATTTTAATTAAACCCAAATTTTAGTTAAACCCCAAGACATGCATCTAGATGATTTATCAAATAAAATATAGCATGCAGGATAAAATAAATAAATTTAAGGAAAAATCCTCCACATGGGCAAAACCATTTATTTTCACTATAATTTGTAAGAAAACGGCTTACAATCGGATTACAATGAAAATACAAGTTGACTAAGAATTACCCTCGGGTATCGGATTCTGTAGTCGCGGCTGGAACTATCCCTTTCCAGTAGGGCTGCAATGGAGAAGAGAAACGGCTTCTCCACAAGTTTGTCGGCTGGAATTTTCCCTTTCCAGGAGGGCAGCAATGAAGAAGAGAACGGCTTCTCCACAAGGGTTGAACAAACCAAAGTTGTGTTCTTGGGTTACCAAAAAGATTCACAAAGGTTTGGCAATTGTGTGAATCAAAACATGAGTCTTGGGACTCAAAAAATATGAAGACTAGAGGTATTTGGACTCTCAAAAACGTCTTCTAAAGTCTTGCAAAACAACTCCCCCGAAGTTGGTATTTATAGGAAAAAATATGAAGAGTCCCATGTTTTTAAAACTCTAAAATTCTATCCAGCGTACAAAAAAAACAGCATTCTTTAAGGAATTTTCTCTATCTTCAAAAGGTCATAACTCCTTCACCGTAGCTCGGATTGAGGTGCCGTTTTTTTCAGTATCTTCGTTACGGCGAGCTCTTCAACTTTCTAGTTGACCAGACCTCCGAACTATGGATGTAAAATTACGAAAATGCCCTTGAACTCTCCTATAGTGCCTTTTTTCACTGTTTTGACTTCCCTTGCGTACCACTTGCATTAAGTCCCTAAAATCTTAGACCGTGAAGTCGTTGAGGCAGATGTGGGACATATTAATGGAGATGTTGAATGCTTGATTCCCGAAATTCGGATAGAGGCCGTCATGTGAGATCGTGAGGTGACGTGCCAAATGTAGCGGCGTACGACATACACAAATGTAACATGTTGGACATGAGAAAAAATGTCCTTACACAACTATACATTATTAGACATTTTCTCTTACAAAATAAATTTCTGCTATTTAAAAAAAACCATATCTCTCTCTAGCGAGATGGATATGATATAACAGAGGTACATAAGCTTCCCAAAACAGCAAGAAAATCCTAACACACAAAAAACCTTACAAGAAAAAGACCAAAACCAAAAAACCAAAACCAAGAAAATTCTCAAACAAAATATAAATTGTTGGAAAAAATACACGTGAAAGAGGATCCATTACCCAAATAAATATGTCGAAATATATGAATATCCATATGGAAATATATGGATATCCATATGGAAATATATAAATATTCACTGTTACAAACAACCATTACCCAAACCCAAATCCCATATCAACAGTTCCTAACCCATAAAACCAAAGCTACTCCCGCTGCCTACCTCGTACCATCTCCAGCACAAACAATATGGAATAAGGCAAAATTTTAGGAATCTAGTATGTATATACCAGTTAGATCACTTTCTCCCTCTTTCTCGTGTGGATTTTGAAGATTTAAAACCCTTTTTTTTTACTATCCAACATCATATTCGCACCCAAATACAGTTTCAAACTTCAAATATATGAAAAATGAACAAATAGTTAAATACCTTGATGGGTGCCGACAATAATTCCTTTCTGAGAAATCCTCTTGCAAAACACAATCTCGTTCTCGTTGCAAATCAGGAGACATTGTATCAGTCAAATCTCCAAATAAATATAAGATGATGTGGGATGGCGAGGAATTTGAGGCAACCTTGATTCGACCGAAGTGAACAGACGGAAGTGGGATATGGGATGTGGGAGATGTAAGACTTGGAAGAGATGAATGAATCACAAAATTTTGGCTTCCCCAAAAGTGTATTTTATGAAAATTAAGAGAGAGACACGGAAGAAACATGGAGAAAGAGACGGAAGAAACATCAAATAAATATCAGGTGCCACGTGGATAGGCTAATTGCAAAGCATAATAAATGCCTTATTTTGCATTTTATAGTATTAAGAGATATCTAAATCGCAGCAACAAGTAGAACAGCTAAATCTCCCAAAGGGCAAAGTATGGCACTTCACCTTGTCACTTTTCGTCGCCTCTCATCAAACGATACATGACATCAACAGAGTCAATCTGTGGCATCAGTATCGAGGGCGCAAAGCTATGATCTCTACCAATATCACTCAAATGGCATCACAATGATGTAGAGAATTTAGAACTCCCGAGCGAGGTACTGCAGTTGGTAAACAATATTTTCAACTCATTTACAGCGTAGTCCTTCACTAATGCCCGTGGCAACCTCATCAAGTGATGGAAAAGCATCCCATGGGTACAAAACTGAGGCTTCTGAAAAAGTGGCAAGTCATAATGTGCCATGATCAAGGCTGCAGAAATCGTCAATTCTATGACATAGACGTTGTCTTTGAAACTCATCTCAAATGAGTTCGATTCCGTAAAAGAAGTGGATGCATATAATTCCAAACCAAGTCTATGTAAGCCATCTCGGAGTGCTCACATATCTTATTCACCATAGATTCTCAAGGTTTGGGGGCACGATTGACTCATTTTCTTGAAAATATTTCAAACACATGCTCCTTTCCAATGGACGGGCCGGGTAGGAAAGAATTGTTGAAACGAATTTTGTTGGCCTCATTGGGAAGACAAGTGAATCTACTGGAGCTGGTGCACTTTCTCTTGGGATGGATCATTATGATTATTGTTGCAGAAATTTAAATGCAGAAGTAAATAAGGAACGAAATTACCTAATCAAGGGCTGATAAACCGAGGTCGAAAAAGTATAAGAAATTCGGAACTGGGCAGTCTATAAATATAGCTGAGTCGCGGACAAAGTCGCTCTCTTTAAGGTGTTTCGCGGCTCTGCCCAAATTGTGCCGACAATCTCAATAGCGTCATCACCCCCAGGATAAAACATCCTTCAAGAAAATAATACGGAACGGTAGCACGAAGCAATTCCGTTCAACAATCACCCTTTAATAATATTACTCAATCCTTAAATGTAATTAATCTTGTGGAAGATTAATTATTCCATGTTCTGTGTATCAATTTGTGTAGGAAAGAAGTTTCCCAAAAAAATGGCCGGAACAAGTAGAATACAGTTGCATAATTTTTTTCAGTTCAGTTGCAGATTTTTTTTCAATTCTGTTGCAAAAAATTTTCCAATTCAGTTGTCTCCATAATGGAGTCTCAGGCCATATATAAAAAAATGGAGGATAACGATTAAGGAAAAGAAAGAGAAGATAGTGGGAGTAAAACCCGGATGGCCATTTTTAATGGGTGGCTATAAAGCCCCACTACCACTTTCAACTTTTGCAAAAGTAGTTATCTAATGATAACTGTTCCAACAATCCCCCACTTACAAAATTTGAAACCATAATATCGAGCAATAATCCATAAAATTGTGCATAAGCAAAGGTGTCTTTCGACTTGAACCTTTACGTAGTAAAGATGATTCAGAATATACTAAAGTAACCGTAGTTTTGAACTCTATCTCTGACAACATCCCACACACAACCCTACTTGGGTGTAGTTCTAATTGCTAGCACGTTACGACCATATGCTTCTATCCCAGTATAGTGAATGCTCTACGAATTTGCCCAAAATATCCATAGGAAGCAGCCATACTTCCACACTCACATAGGTGAGTCTATCAAGAGTACTCCTATAGCTAGGTACCCCACTCAAAATAGAGCTATAGATCTCATTAAGAGTTATAACAACTCATCCTTTACTTGCTTCAGGATATCATGCTCTATAGGGATGGACTCGGAGTAAAATCTCATTCTATATTATTTATTAATAGCATGATTAAACCCATATCACTTGTGACTTGTTATTACCCTTTGAACATATTTCTTGGGATCTCTAGTCCATATGTTGGGTTACCATCACAAATGACTCACTTATCAAAGGGCTTTAGTCCCATCCCTTTTGAGGTGTTCCACACCTTCTCCCCAGCTAGTCATTTCATCAAAGGATCAGCTATGTTTTGTTCAGACCGTATATGATCCACCCTCACAGCACCCATAGAGATAAATTCTCTAACAGTACTATGTTTTACGATGTATTTTTGGTTTCTTACCATTATAATAACGGTTCTCAACTTTAGCAATAGCCACGATACTATCACAATGAATCAAAACGGCTGGTATCGGTCTTTCCCACAGCGGGATATCTGACATGAGGTTTCTTAACCAACATGACTCTTCACTAGGAGTAGCTAGCGCTATCATCTCAGACTCAATAGTGGATTGAGCCAAAATAGTTTGTTTCTTAGATTTCAAAGAAACTGCACCACCAGCGATACTAAATATATATTCACTAGTAGCCTTAGAATCATCAGATAGGGTGTTCCAATCAGCATCACAAAATTCTTTAAGGACAGCGGGATGCTTATTATAGTGTAATCCAAGGTTCATCGTCCTTTTAAGGTACCGCATGACCATCTCAATATCATGCCAATGCTCCATACTAGGTATATTGGTAAATCTACATAATACTCCCACAACATAAGATATGTCGGGTCTAGTGCAATCTGTAGCATAACGTAAGCTACCAATAATGCTTGCATAAGCATTTTGGTTTACACTGTCGCCAGTGTTCTTAAATAACTTTACACAAGGATCAAATGGAGTACTAGCAGGTTTACAGTCAAAGTAATTGTATTTCTTTAGAACTTTCTCAATGTAATGAGATTGATCCAAAGAAAGTCCCTTTTCTGACCTAGTAATATTAATTCCCAATATTACACTAGCTTCAGCCAAATCCTTCATATCAAAATTGGCACATAATAATGATTTAACATTTTCTACGGTATGAATATTAGAACCAAATATTAGCAAGTCATCAACATAAAGACATATGATCGTGCAAATGTTCTCAACATACTTATAATAAATGCATTTGTCACTTTCATTTATTTTAAACCCATTGGAGATGACTAGGCTATCAAATTTATCATGCCATTGTTTAGGTGCCTGTTTGAGTCCATAAAGAGATTTATCTAATTTACATACTTTATTTTCTTGACCGTGTACAATAAAACCTTCAGGTTGATCCATATAAATCTCTTCTTCTAATTCTCCATTTAAAAATGCAGTTTTAACATCTATTTGGTGTCCAATTAAATCATTTAAGGAAGCTATTGCAAATAGTACACGTATAGACATTATTCTTATCACGGGTGAAAATGTATAAAAAAAGTCTACCTTTTCTCTTTGTCTAAAACCTTTGGCAACAAGACGTGCCTTATATTTTTCAACACTGCCATCAGGTTTTAATTTCTTTTTAAGAATCCATTTACACCCAATTGTTTTACACCTAGGAGGAAGATCCATTAAATGCCAAGTTTTGTTTGTTTCCAAGGAATTCATTTCATCATTAATAGCCTCTTGCAATAAATCGGCATCCAAAGAAGATAAAGCTTCTTGAATAGTGTTAGGATCCTCCTCTAAAGTGTAAGCATAAAAGTCAGGACCAAAATCTTTTTCTACACGAGCCCTTTTACTTTTTCGAATTTCTAAAATGGATTCATTATTTTCTTTCTTTTTATTTAAAGAAATATTAGTGGATGACTCGCCCCCGCTATTTCTCAATTTAAAAAGAAATTTATCTTCATAAAAATCGGCGTCATTTGATTAAATAATTACTTGATTTTTCAAGTCATAAAATCAATACGCTTTGCTATTAAGTGCATATCCTATAAAGACGCATTCGTATGCTCTACTAGCCAATTTAGTCCTTTTAGGGTCGGATACACGTACATAGGTTAAGAACCCCCACGTTCTAAAGTATAACACGTTGGGCTTAATATTTTTCCAAATTTCATAAGGAGATATTTTCATTTTAGTCTTAGGAATTCTATTAAGTACGCGACACATAGCCAAAATAATTTCACCCCACCAATGTGAGGCAGCCCCCGAATTTAATAAAATAGCAACAACTAATTCAGTTAATGTCCTATTTTTTCTTTCGGCTTTACCATTCATTTCGGACGAATAAGGGGCAGTTTTTTCGTGAATAATGCCGTGGGTTTTATAAATTTCAATAAATGGTCCAGAATCATATTCGGTGCCTCTATCACTACGTAACCTTTTAATTTTTCGATTAAATTGATTTTCAATTTCATTTAGGAAAATTTTAAACATGTCAAATGATTCACTTTTATTTTTCATTGAATACACAAATGAATAATCAGAACAGTCATCAATAAAAGTTATAAAATAACGTTTGCCATTTCTAGTTGTGACACCAACGAATTCACAAATATCTGAATGAATTAAATCAAGTGGCTCAGATTCTCTAAAAACAGATTTATGTGGTGTCTTAGTGATTTTTGCTTGACTACACCATTCACATTTTTCAAAATCATTTAATGATAATTCAGGAATTAATCCTAAAGTTCTCATATTTTTAACAAATTGTTTATTAATATGACAAAACCTAGCATGCCAAACATTAAATGAACAAGCAATATAAGCAAAAGGATAAATTTTATTCATAACATCAACATTCAATTTAAACATTCCATCAGTGGCATAACCCTTGCCTACAAAACTTCTATTTTTGGTCAAAGTAAATAAATTAGCACCAATAGTTTGAGTAAAACCAGCTTTGTTAAGAAGATAACCCGAAACCAATTTTTTCCTTATCTCGGGAGTGTGAAGAACATCTTTGATGATAATAGTCTTTCCCGAAGTGAACTTTAATTCCACATTCCCAGTACCAGCAACCTCAGTGGAGTGAGAATCACCCAACAACACTTTCTTATCTGCGGTCTCAGAATAAGTCTTAAAAAGAGCACGAACATAACAGATATGGCGGGTAGCGCTAGTATCCACCAACCACCCTTCGGCACGGCTAACCATGTTCATTTCAGAAATCAAAGCACATAGATCCTCTTCGGTCAAATTCGCTTGTGCTTGTGGCACATTGCGATATTTGCGAGCCATATGGCTAGGCTTGCCACACCTGAAACAGAGAAACTGTCACGAGTTGCTAGACTGTCCATTTTCAGGGTTCTTATTCTTATTCTGAGTCTGATTTTTAAAATTCTGATTGTGGCTATTTTTCTGAAATTTCATTTTTTTCCAGTTTGCCTTTAAAACAACTGGAGTGTGGTTCTTTTTCTGATTTTTATTGTTAGACACAACAAGAATTTCATCTTTGTAGTCCTGTTTTCGGGATTCCTCCTCAATTCTCAATTTAGTAATGAGTGACTCTAGTGAAAATTCTTTAGACTTATGCCTCAAAATATTTTTGAACTCTTTGAACACTCGAGGCAACTTATCAATAATTACAGCTACCTGAAATTGCTCTTCTAAAGCCATGCCCTCAGAAATAATTTCATGGGCAATCATTTGTAAATCATGGGTTTGAGCAACAACAAATTTGCCATCCGTCATTTGAAATTTCAAATAACGGCTGACGGCATATTTTTTAGTGCCCACCTCCTCCGTGTCATATTTTTTAAACAGTGCATCCCAAACATCTTTTGTAGTTTTATAATTGGCATAATAGTCATAAAGTTCATCACTTAGAGCATTCAAAACATAGTTCTTGCACAGAAAATCATTTTCCTCCCAAGTTCTAATTGTTTTTCTTTCCTCAACAGTAGGTGGATTATTTACTACGTGTTTGTCAAATTAAACACACGATGCGACTTTTTCGTAGTTAAATAAAATAGCAATTTTTTTCTCCAACGTTTAAAATGGGTGCCTTCATATTTTAAAGGCTTGTTAAGGTTGCTAGAGTTAATTTCGTCCATGGAAGAATAGGAATCACCTTAAAATTGTTGTTGCAGCAATTTAAATGCAGAAGTAAATAAGGAACGAAATTACCCAATTAGGAGCTGATAAACCGAGGCCGAAAAAATATAAGAAATTCGGAACTGGACAGTTTATAAATATGGCTGAGTCGCGGACAAAGTCGCTCTCTTTAAGGTGTTTCGTGGCTCTGTCCAAATTGTGCCGACAGTCTCAATAGCCTCGTCACCCCCAAGATAAAAATAGCCTCCAAGAAAATAATACGGAATGGTAGTACGAACCAATTTCGTTCAACAATCACCCTTTAATAATATTACTCGATTCTGAAATATAATTAATCTTGTGGAAGATTAATTATTCCCTGTTCTGTGTGTCAATTTGTGTAGGAAAGAAGTTTCCCAAAAAAAAGCCTGGAACAAGTAGAATTCAGTTGCAAATTTTTTTTCAGTTCAGTTGCAAATTTTTTTCAGTTCTGTTGCAAAAATTTTCCCAGTTCAGTTGTCTTTATAATGGAGTCTCTGGCCATATATAAAAAAAATGAAGGATAACGGTCAAGGAAAAGAAAGAGAAGATAGTGGTAGTAAAACTCGGATGACTATCACTTTCAACTTTTGCAAAAGGAGTTATCTAATGATAACTGTTCCAACAATGATAATCTGAGAAAACAACCAAGAACATAAAATAAATTCAAGGAACCTAGTTAGGGCTTGAATTTCGCAAGACAAACCACGAGAGGTCCTAGACACCAAATAGTATGTGATATAGTGTAATGCATGATTAAGAGAATCAAACATATCAGTGTCTCAATTAAATCTCAACAAAACGGTATAGTATTCCAAAAACTACACCAAATTTAAGGAAAGCTATTTGAACATGAAGTATCGTAGAAGCAATCCATCATAGACTAAACATTCAAGAAACATAATCTAACCTAGCATGAACATTGAAGCACAACTCAACCACATAAATATACAAAGAGATGGTGAAGATTGAAAATCAAGTTAGAACAGCTCTAATCGAACTTTAACCAGATCACAAGATAGAGTTTCTCGAGAGTGCGAGGGGGACATTTTTGCCTTGGGTTAGAAATGGAAAATGGAGGGGGGAAAAGGTCGTGATTTTAAACTGACCTAGTTTCGCAGGAGCAAAATAGGTTTGCTGGTGCGAAGTCAAAATTTGCTGGACGCGTAAAAATTTCCCATGTATTGTAAAAAATGCTAAGTCCTTCCAGAGCAGACTGGACTTCCCAACTTAGCAAATCAAGAAAAATTTGGTGTACAATATATATGCAATAGGGGATGTCCGTGCCGATGGTATGACGATAAATTTGACCTCGTAATGAAACTCAGTGCATAAAAAAATTAAAAATAAAAAAAAATAAGAAAAAAGTAAAAATATTTTTGCCAAAAGTATGCTCCTTTATATATATATATATATATATATATATATATATATATATATATATATATATATATATATATATATATACAGTCCTGCTCTTGTGCGGACTAGTCCGCATTTTAAGAATGCGGACCGGACATGTGTCACCTGGCGGTGAGCCCAGAAAAGAGAGAGTGTGTGTCTATAATTTAGGCGATGGATTCTAGGCGCACCGTTAGGTGACACATGTCCGGTCCGCATTCTTAAAATACGGACTACTCCGCACAAGAGCATTATATATATATATATATATATATATATATATATATATATATATATATTATACTTATAAAATGGTAGAAAAGACAATTTATTATAGGTGTTAAACTCAGGCTCTGTTTTACTATCTCCCTCAGTTTTCATGAATACCACCAACCGTCCAATTCAAATAATCAAAGGCTCGACTCTCCAATTTCCAATCTGCACTAATCGTTCAACACAGACTTTTGGCTTTCCATATGCTGTGCTTATCTATTTTCTTCCTTGCCGCACACTAGATTTTAACAAAAGGAAGAGAAGAAAGAAACAACACAGTCCCATGATGAATAAACTTTCATCCTTTTATTGGCAGAAAGCATTTCTTGAAAAGAAAAGAAAGTTGAAGTAATGGAAAGATATACATCTCCCACTAGATATAACAAAGATGATGAAGAAGAGTTGTGTTCGTGTTGGGGGCGTTTCAAACTAATGGTTATCTGGACAAGAAGAAAATGAAAAAGTACAAGCCTAAGAGGCGTGGGTTGTGGTAATTATATTACATCCATCGTCAAATATAAAACAGTGGTTTCAGATATGACCCATTAAGCTCTGCTCAAAACTTCGATGAGAATGAAGATATGTAGAAAAATAGATTTTTATTTGAGTACTATATATATTATCTAATTTTCCCTCAGTTATAGTTCTCATGTTTTTGGCCTAATAGATTTGGAAGGAAAAGTGGCCAGGGGAATATGCATTTCAAAGGGTTCCTTAAAGCAAGATGTGTCCAATTGTCTGGTGTTTTATCCTCCTAGATCTCTTTACCCTGAGCAGGTAACATCAGTTCGAGTTCTCCAGATTGGCATCAATTTGGCAGTTTGTCCTTCTGGCATGTTTTGTGTTTTATCTTTCAGCTTTGTGTGAAGATGACAGTCAAGGGAAAAAATCACTACACGCAACCACAAATGCTCTTTTTTCAATTCTCGTTTCTGGAAGCACTGAAAATAGTTTGGTGGAGCAAAGTGAGAGTACATAAGAAGTGAAGGCAACTTTACTTTGGAGTGCCTTCTATATGCAGGAGCTAACTGTGGTTTCCATCACTGAGTACCATAGATTCTATACTTGAGTTAGTTCATATAGATTTTATTGATACTATTTTTCAATTAAATTAGTTCAACCTAACTCTCATTCATTTTTTTTTATCGGAGTTTTGGATTTCAATAGATCTTAGTAATCATCTTCTACATGTATGTTACGAGCTTTTTTATTTGATTTGAATTTATAGTGTTTGATTTTTTCATTTGGTATGTAGGTATGAAATACCTAGAAAAGGTAACATCTTATACTAATATTTATGTATTTTATATTTCGTGTGCATTTCGGTTATAGAGCAAGTCTGTCACATCAACTATTTTTACTTTTTAAATATAATTTCAATTTATTAAAGGATCCTTGATGGTTGATATTATGTTTGATTCTAGACATCCAACCTACATCTTTGTTCTCCCTCTATTATATTTTTTAACAATTTTTTCAAATAGTTAGTTTATCATAGATTTGTGTTTGATGCTTTTAAATGAATTAAAATTGTATATATTATAACTTTAGTTAGTAATTTCTTACCAAAGTAATTTTTTTTTATAATTAAATGAATTCACTATAAAAATCACTAAGGAAGTGAACCTGTATACATGAAGTATACAAAAGAAAAGCAATAGAAGAAAAGCCAATAAAAGAACAGAGAGACACCTGTCTCACAGACTCCCAAATTACACCGCAAAGTTGATTTCCTCCAAAAACTCAACAAAATCCTGAGTTGTGACTGATATATTCCCCTTAGACCACCTCAATAGGGTACTTTTAAGAATAGATAACGAAGTCTCGATGGTGCCATCTCAATACCTTCGAAACGACGAGCATTCCTCTTCTTCCAAACCGTCCACATAATACAGTGAGGCACCATATGCTAAACCCGTTTCTCTCCGTAAGACTTCCCCTGCAAGCTGGTTGTTGTTTCCGTCGCTCGTTCTAGTTCCGCCGTTGGCCTCGTTTCTGTTAGCATGGGGTAGTACTCGACATCACCTGCAGCGGCTTCTATTTTTTAAATGCAGTCGAAGTACTGCTCATCTGTCCACCGGTGCTGGTTTCTGGGTTTTGCGCACCACCCTGCCTGGGAGGACAAGCAGTCGTCTCTCCTTGTTTCTCAGCCGTGAGCCTCGCTTCTTCCAGCATGGGAGTAGAACGCGACTTTGTCCCAACCAGGGTTTGCTGAAACAACACTTCCCCCTGCATCTGCCGTCCCGACACATTATTAACACTCTTTGTAGGACACTCTGCATCCTCCTCTGTCTACAAACTTAATTTGTATTCTTTCAGGCCACACCATCAATTCGTAAACCCACCCTCCCACTTCGATCTTAATACTCCTCATAGAATAAGTTGAGTCTCTAACAAGGATCCTGGCCCATTGGATTTCGTTTCCCTTCAAGGTGGCCTCATCCACCCTCACATAGCCACCACAGAAATCACTAATGGCTGAAAAAACTTCCTCTCCCCATAAATGAGCTGGCATACCCATAATACGAACCCACGAAAATTCAAACTTGCCGTTGGTTCCCCTGTATCCAGCTAGCGGATGTCATTTCTGTAACCAGAGAGGATCACCATACATAACCCATTTTTTCTCCAATACAGTCTCCACCTGACGCTCGGAGGCAAACACGAACAGGAATAGAGAATCATGCAGCATCCTTACCTCTATCTTCCCTATGTGGCTCCATTTTTCTAACACCCATTTTCTCACCCTCTCCAAGGATGGAGGGACATAAGCATACTCTCCCACCCTCCCAATCACTGACCTGCTGAAAAACTCTACTCTGGGCAAACACGAACCGTCTTCAACTATCAGATTTGACCTCAAGGTTGGATCAACCTTGATATTAATTTTAGAGAGAGTCCATGGTTCGACACTTGCAGCTTGAAGATAAGTCCTCCCCTCTACACGGCCATAGCTTACAATAGAGGCAGGTCGGGTGAGTACACAACCCACAACCTCCTCTATCCTGAGAAAAGAACCTGATACTCTGTACCAAGCCCTACCATTCCCTTCATGTGGCACCTTAAAATGAGTTCTAACCTCCTTCATTCTAATCACAATGTTGAAACACTAATTCCCCCCGCTCCCGCTAGTATACGCTATCACGTTTCTATTAATGCACTCTCTCATTTTAAAGAACTTTCCCACTCTACTGGATGCTTCTCTTAAACAAAGACCTAACTAGTGCATCTCCCCCCTCAAGAACACTGCTTCCAGTTTACCATTCCACCTAGCCATGACACTCTGACCTGGTAACTATGCCCACAAAGTTCTTTGGTCAACACCCACTTCTTCCCACCAACTAGGAAAACCACCATCTTTGCACCACCTCAGTAGAAGCTCACAACCTTTTGACTATGACTTCCTAACAACCTCTCTCACCTACTCAAGACCATTGCCAAAGTAATTCAAAGTTTATAGGATTGGAAAATTTTCCTCTTAATCTATATGAGAAGTAGTATTTTTAATATTTTGCTAAATATTTGGGTATTATTTAATTAATGACAAGAACGACTCTCAAATATTATTTAATTAATGACAGGAACGACTCTATCAAAGATTGAACTGCTTAACTATTATTGAAGAATAAGTAAAGGGAACTTAAGGGTGAAATCCCATCACATTACTAAAAACGAAAGAATATAAATCATAATAAAAAAAATACTTTTAAGTGAAACTTTTATCCTTCAGAGTATTTTTTTCACTCCCCTATTTGATATGTTTTGTAACAGAATCGTATAGATTTTAGTTAAGAATAATCCAATATGTGCATACTTACTCTTATTTTTATTGTTATATTATAGATTTTTTTAATTTGATATTTAAAATGTTTGGAGAGTTCTTATGTGCACTCTTTGAATGCATGTTTATTTTGTGTGGCATCAAATACCATATCAATATTATTTGTAAGTAATATTTTTTTATATACATGTATGTGTTATGTGAATGCATGTTTTTTCCTTTTTTAATGAATTGTAATATCAACCTTAATGTTGATTTGGGGAATGATGGAAATTATACCTTTAATATGTTGCTTATACATGTCAATGGGTTGTCTCGATTCTTTTTTGGGTTTTATCGTGTTAATAGAATGGAAAGTGTAATGTAATGTAATATCATCTTACATATTTATCGCATTGGTTCTTAATAATTCACAATGAACTTCAATTTGTGCTTTACTCCACCTTATATAAAAAAATATTGGTTATCATTTCATTTTGTATTAATTTTAAACTCCTCATAAAATCAAAATATAATTAACGATCCCTACCTCGATACATTCCCCTTTCCGTCCTCATAAAATCATACCAATGCTCCATTTCACCTCTATTATTCTTGTCCCTCGGAATATCAAAAGAAACCACTGAACTCTATTCGTTTTTCTCCTCTGAATCATATGGAACTGATTCATCTCTTTCGTACTGACACGTTCATGCAGCCTATACAATAGGAAAAGGGTTTCTCAATTTGGCCCCCCAAAAAATTAAGTGTTATTTTAAGCAATCATTTATAAATTCATTGAATAAGTCATCTTCTTGCATATTGTTCATTCTAAAGGTTTTACCAATCTATCGTTGTTGGAAGATCTTCAATCAATCATGGTACTATTTTCCTATTTTATTGTTATGTTTTTAAATAATAGCACAGTGATACAGTTATGTTATTTTTTGGTTGCTAGATGCTACTTATATACTTTTGGTAAAATATTTGAAATTTTCGAGAAAAACAAGTTGGTACTATGTTTGTGTAAATTATTTGGGCTTACTTAAATATAATACAAGTGAAACAGAGCTCTAATTTTGTAGCCTTAGATGGTACTTTTCAATTCATTGCTTTAAACATAATAATACAATTTTGTAATTTTTTTGGATGTTGGATGCTACCTTTCTTTTTTTGGAAAATTATTTAAACTTTTTTAGAAAAATAAATTGGAATTGTGTTTAGTAGTCTTACATGGTACTTTTCAATGCATTTGTTTAAACATAGTGATATGTTTTTGTAATTTTAGGGGGTGTTTGATGCTAACTTTCTTTTTTGGGTAAATTGTTTGAAGTTTTTTTTAAAACAAGTTGAGGTTATGTTTAGTAGCCTTATATGTTACTTTTCTGTGCACTTATTTTTTAAAAAAAAATTTGGGTATTGGATGCTACCTTTCTATTTTTTTTTAACTATTTGAACTTTTTTAGAAAAAAAAATTATGTTATGTTTTTGTAAATAATTTGACCTCACTTAAATATAATACAATTGTTTAGGTGTTTGTCATCTTGCTATAATTTTTTAATATAACTTTAAAACTCCATACATAGATTTTTTCTTACCATAATGTTATTTTACAGGAGCAAATGAATCGACATCAAGGATTGATTGTGCATAGTAAAGCGTGGAAAGATCAAGACATATTGAAAATTTGACCTGCATATATTTTTTTGGGGGGGGGGGGGCGGATTTCAAAAATACAGTACATTGATTGGAAAAAAAGTTTTACACAATAATTTTTTTCTATCATTACCCTCTGAGCAGGGTGGATATAGCCCTAGGCCATATGAGCGTTGTTGTGTATTTTTCTGCGCTGGTGAGGTGATTCCGGGTGTTGTCATGACTCTCCCACAGGCATATGGCCGCTTCCCGACGTTGCGTTATGAGCCCAGGTTGTCTTGTATGATAGGCCCTGGAATATGATAGTCATTTAGTCGGAGGGAAGGTCTTAGAATCGTTATATGTATATAAATATAACCATTCTGTATCAAGTGGGACTTGATGTTTGATAAATGCCACAAAGAGCGTATAAAAGTGATTATATTCCTGCTAAGGAATGGAATGCCATAAAGAGCATATGATAGAAATTGTATTCCTGATAAGGAATGGAAAGATGAAATGAAAATGGTGAACAATGATAAAGGCTTTTAATTCATGATGTTATTCATATCCTCTTGTATAACTGAATTAAAGATATAATCATTTAAAACGGTCTTAGTCTATAATATGAGGTTAACATGTTAGATCATCATCTTTATCATTCATGATTAACTGTTTATAACAATCATACTTTTTATTCATCTGGTGATTATATAGAACCGGGCCCTGACCCGTTCATATTTCTTGTTGTGCATGCATCTTGTATCCGCTTAGGCGCTCCGTCGCAAGGACGCCCGTTCTGACTTTCCTACTCCGATGCTTTTAGGGAGCCGTAATACTTTGCGGATATTGCGGGATATGTTGTTAGACGCCTTCATTTTTGTATTCTAGTTTCGATCGGGTCTTTTACTCGGGCGTGTGGCCCAAACTTTTGTAATTATTTAATGAAATGTATTATGTAAATTACTTTAAACTGTTGTACTTCATTGTAAGAGACTGTTGATCGACAGCATATTCGGTCCCTTTTATTGTTTGCTGGTTGTTATGTAATATAAGTTTTCTTGGATGTCCACTCTCTTTCAAATTGGGTTGTTTAAACGATTTCCTTAACTTATAAAACAAAAATTTTAGCAACCCGTTTATATAAAATGTTGGGTGGTTATCCTGTATACTTATTATCTTGTTGTGATGGTGAGAATGATTCCATCCATGACTCCTATTATATCTGAGTATCGGGCTGGCCACCCCATATTTTGGTGAGCGAGTTATCACAGATGGTATCACAGCATCAGGTTCTAGAGTACTAGGATCTATGCGGACTTGTCACGTTCTACCGTAGCGTTCTTTGATATAGAGCCTAATGTTAGGACTGCTTTGTTACTTATGTTTGCGATCTTTTGCAAGATAGTTTGTTTTGAATAGTATTCTGACTCTATTGTTTCTTCATCTCAGATGCCGCCTAAGAGAGGTCACCCAGCGAGACGCAATAGGGTTGTAGAAGAGGATGTTAGTCCTCCATCGCCGTCGCAGCAAGGAACTATAAATGCTGCTGACGTAGCGAACATCGTGGCCCAAGCGATAAATGCAGCTATGACCGCCGTGGTGCAGCAAATGCCACAAGTTCAGCAGCCGGCTCAGGATGCTCAAGCTCCTACGGGACGTTCTCCGTAGGAGAGAGTCAGAGAGTCCTTTTTAAAGGGGTATCCCCCAGAATTTGATGGAGGCTCGGATGTTATTAGAGCTAATCAATGGAAGAAGGATATGCAACGCCATCTTCGAATGGTGGAATGTAGTGAGGAGAAGAAACAACTCCTCGCCACTTTCAAGCTTGTCGGATCTGCGTTACATTGGTGGGAGTCGATGACCACGCCAAAGCAGAGAGACACCATGACTATTAATGATTTCTGGACTTTGTTTGATCAGAAGTACTTCCCTCCCACAGTTCAAAGGGAGATGAGAAGGAAGCTCCAGGATGTTGTGCAAGGTGAGAGATCTGTGGCAAAATACGAAGAGGAGTTCACCCGGTTAACAAGTTTTGTACCGGATGAAGTGACTCCGGAAGAGTAATCTAGCCTTGCAAACCTTTGGTGAGGTGATGAATGCGGCATTGCTCCATTGCCAAGAGCATAGGTTGTATATGCAGAGTAGCAAGAAAACTATAGTAGTGGGGCAAGGGGGAAAACCTAGAGGCAATGGGACTGGAGGAGGAACGTTTCCCTCGTCCCAATCTTTGGGTACAAGCAGAGAGAAAGGGATCCCAGCAAGGGGACTAGTAAAAGAGGCAAAGTTTCGGCCGGTTTATTGCGGGTGGAAATAACAATAGGCACGATCAGGGTGCCCTACAACAACAAACAGGTCGGGGTGGTCACGGGGGTAGGGGCCATTCGAGCCAAGGTGTTACCCAGTTTAGAAATAACCGGGGCCAAAACCAGGATAATATGATGGGATGGTGCTTCCAATGTGGGGAGGCAGGTCATTACAAGAAGGATTGTCCTCAGTTGGTTGGGGTCAGCTTCCTAGGGTTCCTTAGCATCCACAGGTTCAGCTACAACCGCAGGTACCTAATTTAGTCGCCCCTCCCCAGCAGGGACAACTACAGTATGGGCGAGTTTATCATATTCAGGATGTTATGCTTCATCCTGCTCCTGCAGCACCTCCCGCTATTGAGGGTAAGTTTCTTATTCAAGAGCACATGGGTCGTGCGTTATTTGATACGGGTGCGACACACACGTTCATTTCTAGAAGTTTTGCTCAGACTACAGAGTTAATAAAATCTTCAGAGAGTACCTTCACTAGTGTTGAGTCTTCTATAGGTGATGGTTCACTCATTTTCTTTGTTTGTAAACAAATAGGAATTACTCTTGGTAATTTGTGCTTTGAGGCCGATTTGCTCGTCCTTGACATGGTCGGGTATGATGTGATTTTGGGTATGGATTGGCTAGTGAAGTATCATGCGATAGTAAATTGATATGGTAAGAGTATAGTTTTTGCCATTCCGGGGCAAGAAATGCTTTTAGTGGTTATGCCTCGCTTAGAAGGAAGTAGTACCACTTACTTGAATTGTATTTCGGAGGAGACCTCTCAGGATGTAGTTGTTTCCCTAGATTCTATTCCGGTTGTTAGAGATTTCCAAGATGTGTTTCGGGAAATACCGGGTTTGCCTCCTAAAAGGGAGATTGAGTTTGTGATCGATTTAGCGTCGGGAACTTGACCAATTATGAGAGCTCCATATCGTATGGCTCCTGTTGAAATGAGGGAGTTAAGGGATCAGATTCAGAACTTGCTAGAGCAAGGGTTTATTAGGCGAAGTACGTCGCCATGGGGTGCTCCAGCGTTGTTTGTGAAGAAAAGGGACGGTTCTCTCCGGTTATGTGTTGACTACAGGGAGTTGAATAAGGTCACCATCCAGAATAAATACCCATTACCTCGGATTGATGATTTGTTTGATCAACTTAGGGGAGCGTAGTACTTCTCTAAGATAGACTTGAGGACGGGGTATCACCAGTTGCGGATACGGGAGCAAGATGTGTCCAAGACTGCCTTTTTAACGAGATACGGGTCCTATGAATTTTTTGTTATGCCTTTTGGACTAACCAATGCCCCCGTAGTGTTTATGGACCTCATGAATAGGGTATTTTGGGACTTCCTGTACCAGTTTATCATCGTGTTCATTGATGATATTCTAGTGTATTCACAGACAGAATCTGACCATGCTACTCATTTGAGGTTGGTCCTGCAGAGATTGAGGGATCACCAATTGTATGCTAAGTTTGAGAAGTGTGGTTTTTAGTTGCAGGAGGTACAGTTTCTGGGTCATATCGTGACATTTCAGGGTGTTTCGGTAGACCCAAGCAAGGTGGTTGCGGTGAGGGAGTGGGTTCAGCCCACGACACCTACCGAAATTCGTAGTTTTCTGGGTTTGGAGGGATATTACCGCCGGTTTATCAAGGGTTTCTCCAAAATTTCTAGTCCTTCGATAAATATAACTCGAAAATGGGTGCGGTTTGTATGGTATGATTCCTGTCAGTCTGCTTTTGACGAGCTCAAAGATAGGTTGACTTCTGCTCCAGTCCTTGCATTGCCAAAGCCAGGGTTGGAATATTTAGTCTTTACCGATGCATCTCTATAGGGATTGGGAGATGTACTTCAGTAAGAACGACGGGCTATTGCTTATGCTTCTCGCAAGTTGAAACCCCATGAGAGGAATTATCTAGTGTATGATTTAGAGCTTTCCGTCGTATTTTTTGCCTTGAAGATTTGGAGGCATTATCTTCTAGGGGAGAATTTTAGTCTCTTTACGGACCATAAATCGCTGCAATATTTATTTTCACAGAATGATTTAAATATGCGACAGCGTCGATGGTTGGAGTTTGTGAAAGATTATCAATTTGACATCCACTACCACCCGGGCAAAGGCGAATGTGGTGGCGGATGCTTTGAGTAGAATGCCCGAGGGGGAGTTGGTAGAAGTTTGCAAGGATAAATGGAATAATCTTGGCCAACAGGACGAAGCTACTAGGGCGTTCCTGTCGGTAATGACTATTACGCCTACGATAGTGACAAGGGTGGTTGAAGCCCAAAGGAGGGACAAAGGTTTTCAAGACTACATTCACAAGGTTGTTGACCGAGGGAGCAGAATCCTACTCTATTGGCTCTGAGGGTGGGGTACGTTTCCACGGGAGACTCATTGTCTCGGACAAAGGGGACTTAAGAAGGGTCGTAATGGAGAAATCTCACGGTTCCAAATTTGTAGTGCATCCAGGTAATGGCAAAATGTATCAAGACATGCGCCGTTAGTATTCGTGGCCTGGCATGAAGCAGGATATTTCGGAGTTCGTGTCCCAATGCACCACTTGTCAATTGGTCAAGATAGATCATCAACGACCGACAGGTTTGTTGCAACGGTTGGAAATTTCGGTATGGAAATGGGAGAGCATATCAATGGATTTTGTGTCGGGCTTGCTAGTGTCGCAAAATGGTCACGATTCTATTTGGGTTATCGTGGATCGCTTGACTAAATCGGCACACTTCCTATCGGTACGCACCAAATATAATACCTCACGTTATGCCCGGTTATTTATTGAGGAGGTTGTTAGACTTCATGGGGTGCCCTTGAATATAATTTCTAACCGAGATAAGATTTTTGTTTCCCACTTTTAGCAAAGTTTCCAAGAGGCTATGGGAACCGAACTGAGATTGAGTACTTCTTATCATCCTCAAACAGATGGGCAGACAGAGAGAGTCAACCAAATGTTGGAGGATATGCTTCGAATGTGCGTACTTGATTTCAAGGGCAGTTAGGAACAATATCTCCCTTTGGTCGAATTTGCCTATTATAATTCGTACCAATTCACTATTGGGATGGCGCCCTATGAAGCTTTGTATGGTCGGCCTTGTAGATCACCCACTTGTTGGTTAGAGGTGGGGGATAATAAGTTTCTTGGACCTGAAATAATCCAGGATACTTCTTCCAAGATTGAACTCATTCGGAATCGCATTCGGATAGCTCAAGACCGTCAAAATAGCTACGCCGATGCGGGTAGAAGACATGTTGAGATGGACGTTGGAGACCAAGTCTTAGTGCGAGTGTCGCCTATGAAGGGCATCAAGCGTTTTGGAAAGAAAGGGAAACTTGCGTCGCGTTATGTTGGGCCTTTTCCTATTATCGCCAAGGTAGGACCGGTAGCATATCAACTTGCTTTGCCGGAACAACTACAACAAATCCATGACGTGTTCCATGTTTCCTCTTTAAAGAGATACAAAAGGTGTGAAGGTGCCTTTTGGCACATTCCTTTTGAGGATATTGAATTGCAACCCGACATTTCATATGAAGAACAACCGGTTGCTATCTTAGACCACGGAGAGCGTAGATTGAGGTCTAGAGTGGTGCCCTAGGTTAGAGTTCAATGGAGTCATCACAACACCGAGGAATCGATGTGGGAGCGCAAGGATGACATGCGAGAAAAGTATCCGCATCTCTTCTTGCAAGGTACGCTTGAATTTTGGGGGCATAATTCCCTCATAAGGGGGGGAGTATGTAACAACCCTCGCTTTTGAGAATTGATTTTATATTAATCTACTATGTGAAGTAATTATATAAAATGTTGGAATATGGAGTAACTATTAATTAAATGAGTTAAAAGTTAATATTTACTAGAATTGTTGTACATTTACTGTAGGTGTAAGTAAATATCACTATGTTGCGTTTTATAGTGTCGTGTGCATTAAATGACATTCATGGTTTAAAATGAAATCGAAACTTGATATGAGTTATAAAAAT
Source organism: Sambucus nigra (assembly GCA_949130495.1). Lineage (NCBI taxonomy): Eukaryota > Viridiplantae > Streptophyta > Magnoliopsida > Dipsacales > Adoxaceae > Sambucus > Sambucus nigra. The sequence continues at coordinate 15,854,702 of OX422216.1, forward strand.
TTCCAAATGATAAATTGGAAGGTGTAATTAGTCCCGAAAGGTATGAGATAGTCGATTTGAGTGCCATATTGTATTTCTATGTTTCGGGCACTTTTGACTAGTTTTAACTTAAATGTGTAGTTGTGAGTCATTTTGATGTGGTATTAACCATTTTAGTTGGGAATTAGACTAAATCCACAATTTAAGTCCCCCAACCTTTTTCTATTTCTTCCATTATACGCCTCTAGCCCTAGAGAGATAGAGAGAGGAAGAGAGCTTTGGAGAAAAATAGGAGAAAAAGGAAGAAGAGAGAGAAATTGGTGTTTGGATTGTTGCTACCTCAAAGAAATCTGAGATTTCTTCTTCAAGGCAAGTTTTCTACTTGCTAATATATGATCTCTTATGAATAAATTGTATGGATAGTTGTATATTTGGGGGATTTTGGGACAAACATTGGGTTTTGATGTATATGTTGGTGTTTAAATCATTAAATATTGGATTGGTAAGATTTAAATGAATTTAGTGTGTTTTTGGAGGTTCGGAAATGTTGTTGTTATATTGTAGATGTGGGTTAATGGGAAAGAGGCAAAGGTTTGTAGTAGGCCTTGGGTTTAGCTTTGTGGAAGAGGAAAATGGTCTAGGTCTTCTATGACCGGTCGACCGCGGGCCCCTGACCGGTCGATCGGGCCTTCGGGGGAAGGCTTACTGCTTTCCTACAAGGGTATAAATTATGTGCGCGGTCGACCGCGGTCCCCTGACCGGTCGACCGACCCTATCAACTGAGTTTTCTGCTTTTCTTCGTAGGTAAGATTTTGAGACGCAGTCGACCGCGGTCTCAGGATCGATCGACCGGTCCCCTATTTTTCACCCTCAAACCTTAATTTCTTTCTAGTACTTTTCTTCTAAGATAGGGACTTAGGAACCTTCTTGTATGAAGTAAACTTAGAGTCCTAGAGTATTAGTTGAGTTGCGTCACTACCCTACACTAGGAAATGGGTTGAACGAGGCTTATCTTGGGGGTGTACAAATTGAAGTTAGGCTATTTCTTTCCTTTAGTTAATTGTTAGGAGTCTTAGGGTTGAAAGCCCATATTTGGAGACTTTAGGGGCTCAATTGAGGTATGTGAAACCTTGTGACTTGTAGAGACATATATTGTGATCTCTTGGAGAATAATTCGGGACTTGGTATACGATAAATACTAATAAGAGTGTTTAATAAAGATGGTTTCAGACAAAATGAAACATGCACATGGCAAGTGAAAATGAAATAAATATGGAAATGAATATGGTAAATGATAATTTACTTAAACACACCTCTCTAAATGCTATCATAAGGGATGTTCGCGCGCGAGGTGATGCCCACTGGCTAATGAATGCAGGGTGGATATAGCCCTAGGTCATATGAGCGTTGTTGTGTATCTTTCTGCGCTGGTGAGGTGATTCCGGGTGTGGTCATGACTCTCCCACAGGCATATGGCCGCTTCCCGACGTTGCGTTATGAGCCCAGGTTGTCTTGTATGATAGGCCTTGGAAGATGATAGTCATTTAGGGGCGCGCCCAGTGGCTAAACTCGGAGGGAAGGTCTTAGAATCGTTATATGTATATGAATATAACCATTATGTATTTAGTGGGACTTGATGTTTGATAAATGCCACAAAGATCATATAAAAGTGATTATATTCCTGCTAAGGAATAGAATGCCATAAATAGCATATAATAGAAATTGTATTCTTGATAAGGAATGGAAAGATGAAATGAAAATGGTGAACAATGATAAAGGCTTTTAATTCATGATGTTATTCATATCCTCTTGTAGAACTGAATTAAAGATATAATTATTTAAAACGGTCTTAGTCTATAATATGACATTAACATGTTATATCATCATCTTTATCATTCATGATTAACTGTTTATAATTGTCATACTTTTTATTCATCTGGTGATTATATAGATACGGGCCCTGACCCGTTCATATTTCTTGTTGTTCATGCATCTTGAATCCGCTCAGGCGCTCCACCGCAAGAACGCCCATTCTGACTTTCCTACTCCGATGCTTTTGGGGAGCCTAATACTTTACAGATATTACGGGATATGCTGTTAGACGCCTTCATTTTTGTATTCTAGTTTCGATCAGGTCTTTTACTCGGGCGTGTGGCCCAAACTTTTGTAATTGTTTAATGAAATGTATTATGTAAATTACTTTAAACTGTTGTACTTCATTGTAAGAGACTGTTGACCGACAGCATATTCGGTCCCTTTTATTGTTTGGTGGATGTTATGTAATATAAGTTTTCTTGGATGTCCACTTTCTTTTCAAATTGGGTTATTTAAATGATTTCCTTAACTTATAAAACAAAAATTTTGGCAACCCGTTTATATAAAATGTTGGGTGGTTATCATGTATACTTATTATCTTGTTGTGATGGTGAGAATGATTCCATCCATGACTCTTGTTATATTTGAGTATCGGGCTGGCCACCCCATATTTTGGTGAGCGGGTTGTCACAATATATATATATATCATTCGTGATAATTAATTTGTTGAACAATTATTGCGCTGGTTGATGCTCAAACATATTTGGTGCTTCGAAGTAGTTTGTTCTTTTCTTTTAATTAATTAATTAATTAATTTTATAGAATTTATATTTATCAGAGATACTCTACCATTTTGGGAACTAGATCCCAACCTCATTTTCCCAAAAGTGTTTTAAAATAAAATAAAAATTCAGTCTTTGCTTTAAGTAGTATAATTTTGGACTTTCATAGATTAATTTACCTAGATAATTAGAAATTTCTTAAAGTGAAAAATCATCTCCTTTTCCTTCTTTTGTGAGTCGAAGCCTAGATTTAAGAAACTAACCCTACTTTCGTCGTTAGCGACCTATTCCCCGAGGATTCAACCCCGTCTTACCGGGTTATTACTTGAGCAACCGGTTGCACTTGAGCCGTAGGTACACACGTAGCACACACTTTTTGTAGCTTGTTAATTTGGCACTCTCTTATTGATTAATTCTTAATTAAAAGACTTTAATCAATTTAAATAGTCTGGTTTTAGACTTTAACCTTCTTGTGATTATGACTACTACTCTTGGGTATTATGTAAAATATACCATGTGTGAGTACTTGTGGGATACGTACTAGATATGTCCTTATGGGGCGCATATAAAGTCGACTACGATGGTACCTCGGTGATAGAGGCGAGCTTTACCTAGGTCATTTTACCCCGAACACTACATGATGAATTTAGCCACTGTATCACGAGGTGATTATTGGGAGAATCCTTTCATATATCCTGGGTATGGGGCCATATGATTGGTGTGAAGGAATAATGTTTATCCCTTGTTGATGCTTTGAGGTTATAGGGATGGGACGACCTATAACTATACCTAGAACGCACGAGTGATCCCCAGAGGCAGTAAGAATTGACCTTCGTGACGTGAGGGCTCGAGCGTAGCCTATTTATTATGTATGTTGTTGGGACCGTACGTATGTGGATATAGACATAGAGATTGTCTTTCCTTATATGTTCATATACATGAGATGTATAGACTAGTGTGGTTATGTAACCTTTAATTATATTCGATAGAAAATAACAATATTCCATCATGGGGTTCATTTATTCCTGGTATTAGACACATGTGATATGTAGGATTGTTTGGGTTGGGTTAAATTAAAAATAACTAAAAGACGAGAAGAAGGTGTGTATTTCTATTGTAGCCCAAACTCAGTTATATTCTTACTCTTCGTAAACTTGTTAACGTTGTTGTTAATTATCTTTTCAGGACCTAAGTCGTCGATTCAGCCTCACCCTGAATCTATCTTGCACTTCTCCATTGATGCTCTTATAAGACGTAGTTGTTGTGCTGTTGTGCTCCCTCTTTCATTCATATTTACTTTTTAGTCAAGTGGATATCATTATTAGTTATTTTGAGACAATTTACATTTCAAGTGTGGGATTTTATTACTGTGGTATTTATAGTACAAGAGTTTATATTAGTTGCTCTTATAATTGTATTAAGATACTCACTCTCTGGATTCAGTTTTATTTTTCTGTCATGCTTAGAATGATATCAATTGTTGTAAGGACATTTTTCACATGTCCGAAATGTTTCATTTATTTATGTCGTACGCCGCTACATTTGGCACGTCTCCTCACGATCTCACATGACGGCCTCTATCTGAATTCTGGGAATCAAGCATGCATTATCTCCACTAATATGTCCCACATCTGCCTCAATGACTTCACGTTCCAAGATTTTAGGGACTTAATGCAAGTGGTACACAAGGGGAGTCAAAACAGTGAAAAAAAGGCACAATAGGAGAGTTCAAGGGCATTTTTGTAATTTCACATCCATAGTTCGGAGGTCTGGTCAACTATAAAGTTGAAGAGCTCGCCGCAACGAAGATTCTGAAAAAAACGGCACCTCAATCCGAGCTACGGTGAAGGAGTTATGACCTTTTGAAGATAGAGAAAATTCCTTAAAGAATGCTGTTTTTTTTGTACGCTAGATAGAATTTTAGAATTTTAAGAACGTGGGACTCTTCATATTTTTTCTTATAAATACCAACTTCGGGGGAGTTGTTTTGCAAGACTTTAGGAGACGAATTTGAGAGTCCAAATACATCTAGTCTTCATATTTTTGAGTCCCAAGACTCATGTTTTGATTCACACATCATTGCCAAACCTTTGTGAATCCTTTTGCAACCCAAGAACACAACTTTGGTTTGTTCAACCCTTGTGGAGGAGACTGTTCTTCTTCTTCATTGCAGCCCTACTGGAAAGGGATAATTCCAGCCGCGACTACAGAATCCGATACCCGAGGGTAATTCTTAGTCAACTTGTATTTTCATTGTAATCCGATTGTAAGCCGTTTTCTTACAAATTATAGTGAAAATAAATGGTTTTGCCCCTGAGGGGGATTTTTCCTTAATTGCATGTGTTTGAATGTTCTTGCGTAGATTATCTATTTATTCAATCACATATTGCTGCATGTTTAGGGTTTGTTTGTGTTAAAAGGGTTTTATATATGGTTTGATCATTTGAACGCGAGCACACACGTTTCTCAATTGTTTAAGACTCATGCATTATTTATTTTAGACCTGATCAATCTGGTTTAGATTTTATGGGGTGTCACAACTTCGTGGGACTGGTTGGACATGTTGGGCTATATGTATGCCATATCATGAATCGTGATGGATATTTGGATGCCCTACTATTATTTTTCATGGTGTATCAAGAAAGTCTATAAAATCATGAGGATTTCCATTTAAACGAGAACTAAACAAATCCTAGAGGGGTGAATATGACACAAGGACAATAAGCGAAACAATGATCAATATAAACTTAACCTATCTCATTTTTAAAACTTGTATAGAAATAGATTTTGATGGATTGGAATTGAAACCGAATGAAATGTGTGATGTTTATAATACATGGAATAAGATTTTAATATATGACAAATCCACAAATGCACACATAAAGCACAACTTACGTCAATTATGCTTAATTAACATTGTGATGGACCTGAATGGGCTCAAGAATCAATTCAGGATTAAAGCTTATATCTAAATTGAGTTATTGTATGATATGATCGATCAATAAAAAGTATCACATAAATTACATATCTAAGAGGAAAAACCCGACCTAGGGGTAAAAACCTCGGCATTCATGCTCTCTCTTATTAAAGTTAAAAAATAATTTTACAACGTAAAATAGACCAACTTTCTCACTTGGGAATATTTATATAAAGTTTCCTTAAACACTTCAACTCTCCACCATTTTCACGTGAATCAATTTTGAAGCTTCGTCTTCATTAAGAAGAAAATTTGTTCTCCTATAATAGCACACCCGGTTAGATTTCTCCTCTAATGAACAATCCAATCCAGTTATTTATTTATTTATTTAATGAAAATTAAAAGTAAAGCATTTGACAAGTCCAAAATATTCTTAAATTAAAATGAAAATCAATTTAATCAAAAAATTAAAGATTACATGGGGATAAAGGCACTAAGTGTGATTTTGGTCATTTTATTGAATTTTATAAAACCAATGGAGCTCTCCGGGAAATAAAAACCCCTTACTTTCCTTAAATGAATGGAGAAGATAATTGAAAAAATTGGACCAATTCTGCATAAGTGTTTGTTATTTTATTAAGTCTGGGGGCTACCTCACTTTCATGGGGAGAAATTATTTTAAATCTTTGTCACGTGCTTAATCTAGTTCCTAATGCTAAAATAAAAAATTCCCCTCCTTATGAAATTTGAAAAAATAATAAGCCTAATGTATCATATTTTCTAATGGAGGGGTGTTTTTCTTTTCTACATATTCCTAATCCTAAAATGTCTAAATTGGTAAGTAGAGCATATGAGTGTGTTTTTATTGGTTACGCGGTTAATAGCAAATCACATATTTTATGTTTTGAAAATTATAGTAATTATAAAATCATATGACACTAACTTTTATATAATTAAATTTCCTTTTGAATAGAAAATAATGACATCTTGACATCCACTAGCGCACTTCTTTCATAAAAATTCAGGATCCAATGAATATGTTTTTCATTTGAGAAAATTAAAAGAGTACATATTGGATAAACTTTTGGTCTAAACTTTTATTCTTACGCTTTATAGGAGGTCCCTGATACCCTTCAAGAAACCTTATATTCTTTAGATGTTCATATGTGACAAGAAGATATTAATGATGAAATGGAATATTTAGAAACTAATTAAACTTTGCATTTTGTGTATCTTCCACCAGGGTGTAATACAATTGGTTGAAAATGGATTTTCAAAATAAAATTAAAAATCGATGATTTTCTTGAAAAATATAAATCATGTCTTATGGCTAAAGGTTTTAGACAATGTGAAAATATGAAATTTTGTGATACTTTTTCACCTAGTCTATACGTATACTATTTGCTATACTTTACCTTCACAATATTGTTCTGCACCAAATGGATGTTAAAACTTCCCTTTTAAATAATGAATAAGAAAATTAGATTTATATGGACCAACCCGGTGGTTTTATTATTCTTGATCAAGAAAATAAAGTGTGTAAACTTGGAGTGGACATGGATCGGGCTTAAAAAGGCACGGTTCAAGCTTATTCTATATAAGAATAACTACTATAGTTGTCCAGGACAGAATCGAGCCTGGTTATAGAATTCCAAGCTTGCCTAATTTTGAAACCTTGTTACCCAGGCCCAAAAAATGGGCTATTTTTTATTTTTTATACATCCAACATTATTAAAATATTAAATTGAAATTGTAAACCTACCCCGACCACTTTAGTTTATTACGTTCCTCTCCATCTTGCAATATAATCTAGAAAATACATCAAGATTAATATCATATATAATTAAATATATCCATTTTAATAAATATTGGGCCTTGGGTCGGGCTTGAAAAATCCTACCCAAGCTCACCCACGAAATCGGGCTTTTTTTCCAAGACCGCTAAGCGGGACTATTAAACTATCCCAAGCCCTATATTTGTGTTGGGTAGGCGGCGGACTGTTTTCCACCCTTGGTGTAAATTAGATAAATCTCGTAAAGGGTTAAATCAAGAACCTAAGCAATGGCATGGGAAATTTAATAGTCGAGTCATGTCTAATAGGTTTTAAGTTATTAAAAGTGACCAATGCATTTATTACGAATTTGAAAATAGCATTTTCATTATTAAATGTATTTATGTAGTTGACTTTGATTATTTGTATCTAATATTCATGTCGTAGATAATGTTTAGTCTTTGTTATGTTCCAGCTTTCTTATGAAAGATTTTGGTGAAGCTACTGTAATTTTGAGAATGAAAATTACTATGTATGAAAAACGAACTTTCTTTGGATCAATATAATTATATTGACAAAATTTTAAAGATATATTAACATTAACTATAAACCTAGAAGTACTCCATTTGATCCTAGTGTAATTTTTTTCGAGAACTAACAGTGTTAAACAAAGTGAGTATGCAAGCATCATAGGTAGCTTATATTATTATTGACTGGACTAGACAAGACATATCTTAAGTTGTTGGAGTAATGTGTACATTTACTAGGAGACCTAACATAAAGCATTAACATGTTATTGAGAGGGTTATGCGGCAATTGAAAATTTCGATGAACCATGGATTACTATCAAAAGTTTATAGTTGTCCTCGAAAAAACATATTTTCACGAACTCATTTTTTCTTTTTGGTTGAAATACATTTTTTCAGGAAATAAGGTTTTATTTTTGCAGGGAAATATTTCTTTGTTCTGAAAAATCTTTATTCCTCTAGAAATATGGTTATTTGCTCGAAATATGTTTTAATGTGTAAATATTATTTCTTGCCGAATTTTTATTTTTCATTAAATCTTTTTTTGTTGGAATATGTTTTTTCTAGAAATAACAATTTATTTTTGCTAAAAATATTTTTTCTTAGCAGGAATTTTTTTTTTTTGCTAGAAATATTTTTTTAGGAAATTAAATGTTTATTTTCCCTGGAAATATTTTTTGTTGTTGGAAAATATATTGTTAATTTATTGAAATATGTTTTTTCAAGTAATAAGGGCTTCTTATTTCTAAATATGTTTATATTTGTTTTTTCGGAAATGTGTTTTTTTATGAAAATATATATTTTGGGGAAAAATATGGCTTTTTCTAATATTGCATATCTTTCAAAGTACTTTTTCAATATTTTTATACTTTTTATAAGTCGTTTTCAATACTTTTAGATTTTTTCACTATTTTTGAATTTTTTTCAAACAATTAATATGATTTTTATTACATCCGAAATTTAATAAAAAAAATTCAGTTTTTTTATAATTTTAATTTTCTTCAATTTTTCGTAATTTTTAAATTTCTATAATTTTGATTTGTTTATATTTTTAATTATTTTCAACATTATTCAAACATTTTAATTATATTTTCTAATATTACCATATTTTTAAAAAGTTTTTGGATATTTCCAAACTCTTTGATAATATTTTAAATAATTTTTAAAATTGTAGTTTCGTATTTTCCAGATTTTAAGAATATTTTTTTGTAATTTTCTAAATTTTAAAACTTTTCTGTAATTCTAAGATTTTTTAAAAATTTATGTAATTTTTATTTTTTTATTTGCTTTGACCAAATTACCCTCATGTGCATGGAACACGACCAATTTTTCATCCATATATTTAAAACCGTTACGAGTTTGTGGTTGTTTGAAATCTTTTTAAGAGTTTTCGAGGATAAGCTCATAGCATGAAAGTTCGGATAATGAAGTGAACATAGGATAACGTTTAGTGGAGTACGTGTAAATAACCCTTTTTAGTACTAATGAATAAGGTGAAATTAAAATGCTGAGGAGTAGATGGGCGACCATAAATCGAAAAAAAGCTTATATCATTTTACGAGTAAAATGTAATACAAATATTATATATAAATTAAATATTTGAAAATCCCGGTACAATAATCTTACCAAATTGATGTTGTACGTGCATGCACCAAAAACTACGTAATATTATGTGGTATTTGTTCTTTTGGAAACTTCGCTTTTGTGTATTTAAAATAGTGAATTGTGTCAATGTCTTTTTAACAAAATCATACAATAGAGAAAAACACAAACTAATTACCACCCCAAATGAAACATGATTAGGTAATGTCATATTTCTAATAAATATCTTAAAATTAGACTCTTCCCCTAAAAAATAATAATTTTTTAAAACTTTAATACTACCATAATTACCTAGTTTTGAGTTTGCTGCCTTTAACTACTTCTAATTGACTTAAGTACATATTTTGTCGCTAAACATGAAAAAAAAATCGCAATAAATGTTATGTGGTGTTATTTAATGATGAAAAAGTCCGGAAGTAAAAACAAATTAGTGAAAGGTACTAAACCCAAAATGGGCTAATTGTAGATGTTAAAAGTAAAATTAAGAAGTAAAAAAATTAAATGTACCTTATTTAAACAAAATGAGAGATGACACGATAGTACAAGACGAATGGATACGAAGTTATTGGTTAAGTTTTGGACTCTTAATGGTTTTCGATTACATTTATGTCAAGCCGATAAGGCACGATACTTAGCAACTCAGGTTTCGTGTTGACCCCCATCACATGTCGATACCCGTTAAGATCCATCAATTCATGTAAATAAAAAAATATTATCAATTGTTCTAAAGCATTAAGGTAGTTCAATGTTAACTTCATCTGGTGAATTTTACTAAGGGAGAGTTTTATTACTGTATATTAATGGGTCTAACCGTGTTTAGTTTTTCGGTTTTTCGGTTTAAGTATGAACTCATACGCAATTCAAAATGATTCATTATCTTAATGGATAATAGCATGTGAACATTACTCGACATATTAATGTAACTTGTTGCATTTGAATATGATTTTTTTCTCGCAATAAAAAAATTATTTATTTAGATACGAACCAATAAAACTTAACAATATAAAAGATCAATACAAACATGACTCGTAAAAACGTTGTGGTCTAACTTTATGTACATAAAGGCCTTCTTATGAAAGTTCTAAAATGGTGTAAAGTCAATACTTAAATATGTTTTTGAATAATCCCAAAAGTTCTAAAATGTATATTATAGTGGATGTCCACTTGTATCCCACATTAAATAAGTATTTGGGATGCTTTGCTTTGTACTATAAATAGAGGAGAAACCTCTTAGTATTAACATGCCAACGAAATGAAAATACTTCTCCCTCTAAACTTTCTCCCCATATCCCTTTATTTTACAACATAAAATTATTATTCAAATATGTTCGAAAGGAACCTAGAGTTCCAATACTGATGAACTAGTTTGGTTTTCCCTCATTCTCAATCAAATTTCACCTCTTTATATATTTCTCTTGTTTTGGGTTTCTTTGGTGGCTTCGTATCTTTTTATATATATACCAATATCACCAATAAACACGCCATTTGAAGTTCTTACTCTTACCTGAGGTCTGGTGGGTATATAAAACATATGGAAAATTATGTGTACCAAGTTTATTTATCGATGGTATATCACAATTGCATTAACATGTTTTACATTAAATGTAGATATAACCATTTAATGCATTTATAACACAAATTTGGTATAAAAAAATTATTACCTATAATATTATTTATACTAGTTGATGTACGCATCTATTGCACGTGTGGCTTGTGGCTAAAGTTACATTTCAAAAAGTTTTCATGATAAACTGTAAACAAATAACAATCATTGAAATCACATATGTGATTGTGAAATGAAAACTCAAGAACTAACAACATATATATTCTAAACTGTATTTAATATATTATATATATTCCGAAATAAAGAAATTGTATTCATAACATGCGACCAACGATTGAAATAATTAAATCACTTAAAATATTATATATAAATCCAAGACACGTGTGACCAATGTGTGATGTTACATTCCAACATGTTATCTCCTTATTTTACATCCAAGGTCAATACATAGGTAACAGTCAAACCCTTATTGTAAGTTGAAAAATAACAATTCACTCATGCATGAATGCTCTTGAATCATATTTTAATTGTTATTTTATTTTCTGATGCACGCAAACCCTATTTTTTGGCAGGTTTATGAACAAATAACGTTGAGGATATTTTAAATTATTGAATTTGGAAAAAAAATTGTTACCTAAAATATCCTACCATTAACTTCCTAAGGTGAAACTCATTTATAAATGTATAAATTTTAGACATTAAACATATATGTTTATTTTAAAGGCATAATTAACTATTTTGTATTATTTGACATTAGTACATTTGTTAAATGTTAGAGCTTAATACATTTTATTGCTAAAATAACTAAATTTGATCACATATCGAAAGTTAATAAATATATAGATCTACTAATAAAATATGATGAAGTATACTGTCAGTATTTTTAATATTTAGTTAATTGGTAGAAAAGGAAGAGACGATATATTAACACGTAAGTTCACGACATACCAAAATAATAATGTCATTTTTGTGACAAAGTAAAATTCAATCGGTTTTATGTTTTCCTCTCATTTTTTAAAATGGTTCCCTTTTTCTTTCTCGTTTTCTTCCACGTGGAGCACACCTCTTTCCTTTCATTTACACTTGATATTTTTTTGTCATATATAGGATGATACATTGAGGATGTTATTGTATAATCTCCCCTTTGGATGCAATCCAAACCTATTATTTGGTCTTACAGATGGAGGAGAAACATGTCGTACTTGCACCTCGGGAGATTATTGACTGCTACCCCGAGCTCTTTGCCCTACGAGAGAGGAGAGACACAGTACTTTGTTATGGAGGGTACGAGTCAAATGCTAAAAATATGTGAAGAAATGGAAGGTGGTAAAATATGTTAATTGCTTTCCCTATGGAGAATTTCATAGGATATGAGGTAGGTAGAAAAAAATCATGGATTGGGGGGGGGGGGGGGGGGGGAGGAATGATACGAAGAATGAAATGGAGGATCTTACGACATATTCGAGTCCGACCACTTGTTGCGTCCATTAAAGCTATGGAATCGTTTGAAGCCAATATTGGGGGAATATATATACATAAGATGAAGAAGTTAATGAAGTTCATGACATTGATTCAAAAGGGAAAGTGGGGAAATCTGAGATACATTCGATTTTAGTGGTGGGATATGGTTCAGACGGTGGACAAAATTACTACACAATTAAAAACATCTGTGTAGAATAGGGGAATCGATGGTTATGGGAAGGTATATAGGTGTTTATTGTCACTCTTTAGTTATACTCCATATTTTAATTCTTCATGTTGAATTGTTCATAATGTACTTGGATATGACATTATGAGGTAATTGCATTTCAGACACATTAATTTGGGTGTTGATTAATGAATTGTTAAGGAAGTTTTTTCGTGTAAAAAATCAGTTTTATTCTTATTATTTATTTGTCGAAGTGGGTAGTGCAAGGAAAGCAATATGGATTTGAATTAAAAATTAAGGTCACACACTTGTTACATTTATGGAAGCAACGGTCTTTCAAAATAAGTCCTTAGAGACAAAAAAAAATATTTTAGTTTTTCATTTAGTATTAGAGATTTAGATGTGATTCACATATCACAAAGGAACTGGAGTATCTTTGATCTCACGCAAATTATATGAACAACATCCAAAGATAGATTATGCAATAAAAATTTCTATTTTAGTGAGGGACCCCTAATGAGTAATATGATAAGTGTGTGATTGAATGACTACCTCCCCTATGAGGTTTTAATAAAATAAATTAATATGAGATTGTAAATCTATGAAAATAAAATTAACATGAAATAAACTCCATAAATGTACAATAGTGGCATACAAAAACCAAATACAAGACCGATTTCAAGAAGTGTACTAATTGAGAAAGGGGTAGGGTACGCGAAAAAAAATAGAAGACATATTAAGAAAGTTGTAAATCTTTTTAAAAGGATTATATGTTACGTTATTCTTGCAGTTATACTATAAACATGCATTATTTTGAAAGATTTTACTAGGATTATTTTTTGCTAAAATGGACCCCTCCTCCATGAACTTCAATGTTATCTTCATCACTATTATTATTTGTGTAAATTTTAAACATGACATGGTATTCTGTTTAGTTTCATGTTTGTGGAAAAATTATGATTCGTCTTATAATTTTCTTTCACTCATTTTTTGTGTATTACCGTATTAATTTGGTGAAAAAAATACAAATTGTGTAAGTTTGATCATGATTTAAATGGATCATGTGCATGTGTAATAAGAGAACCATTAATTTTTTATGTGTCATGTTTATATTTAAATGGTACTTATCATGTCGTTGTCCGTATTTAAATGGTATTTGTCTTGTTATATCGTGTTAGAACTATAAATGGCTTAAAGACACCAATGAAGAGCTAACTTTATAAAGAAAATGAAGAGATAACGTTTAGGTACCGTTTGTTTGCATCTCTGAAATCTAAATCTAAACCATTCGGATTTCAAAGATAGTAAATATATGTTTGTTTTCCACACATTTCAGAGATTAACGGTAATATTATTCTCTTAATGATTCAGAGGTTCAAAACCCTCTGAATCTGATGACTAAAATCTAGACGAAAATAAAATTACTATAATATCCTTAACATTTCTTTCAAATCACAATAAAACTAGAGATAATACATATAAAAAAGAATAGTTCCCAAATAAGATATCAGAAAGAATCGTTCTCAAATAAAATATAATAAAGAGTTCTAAAGACAACAAAACTCTTTATTGAAACAACTCTTTAAAAAAAATCTATATATAGACGCACAAATACACCAATAATGTGTAGAAGAGTTTCAACTCCACAATATGGAACAAAACTTCAACAGGTATTTCTCTCTTCTTCTTCTTCTTCCTTTATTTCCAATGAATTTTTCTTTTATGTTTTTGTAACTATAAAAAAATTTAAAAACAAACCTCAAATTAGATTTCGTTCAAGTTTCCATTATTAGTAACTGAAGAAAACCATTTCTCTAGGTAGATTAATGAGAAAGCGTCTACAACTAAAACCTTTTCTATGAGACTTTTCTTCTTTATTTGCTTCTTTCGTCTTAGTTTTCTAGGAGGCTTTGCTTCTTCCAGACTTTTTTAGTGGCTTTAATTTTCTATGCAGAATAGTTTCAAATGATAGACACATAAACGAAATATGTTAACATATGTCAAATTGCATGTAATCGTACAAAGGTGTCATATGTTAGCAATTTCCAGTTTGATATGCTAGAGAGGTGAGGCTATATACATGGTTGTGGTAAAAAAAAGTTGTCATCCTATAAAGTGCAGTAAACACTTGATTGTGGTAAAAAAAACATATTCTTATAAACAAAATATAAACATGTCATCATAGAAAGGTCTTGAGCAGCTTGTGTGGTCCAATGCATCAGTAGGTATAAAAAAAACTATAGTTATATATATATATATATATATATATATATATATATATGAAAGGACTAATGCGCGGCTAATTCATGGAGAACAACTAATTCATGGTTGACATCTTCCACCTTAACATACACCTTTTAAATTCCTACTAACCATTTTGCTTGATGATTTATATCTAAAATTTGGGTGCTCAGACAAGTCACCGTCTTATAGTACATTTCAAAGAGTTGATAAACGTGACCCCTAAAATCTTGTCTAGAGAAGTAGGTGACCCATTTCGATCCGCGGCCCATACCCGTTAAATCCACCTCCATAAAAATCGAAACAAACATCCCAAACATGAGACCCATTTCGATCCCTTTGCTGTCATTAACCATCTCAAGCCAAAATCGGAGCTACACCATCATCCAAAATCCACAACAAATCTTGACTTGGTAGAATCCAAATCCCACGAAAATCTCTCAAGGAAAAAAAAACCATACGTGGTGTAAATCAAAAGAGAAGGGCATCTCATATAAAAAAAAG
The DNA here is from genome assembly GCA_949130495.1 of Sambucus nigra. NCBI lineage: Eukaryota > Viridiplantae > Streptophyta > Magnoliopsida > Dipsacales > Adoxaceae > Sambucus > Sambucus nigra. The sequence goes on from OX422216.1 coordinate 15,870,052, forward strand.
ACACTCAACACAAAAAGAAAGGGATACGTCGAGAGAGAAAAACAAAGTGTATATTATGTGCAGTTTAGGGTCATAAAAAATTTTAGAAAAATACAAAAAAATTAGTTTAGTTTTAGAATAAATTTTTAGCTTTGTTTTTTATTCTTTTTGGTGTAATCAAGTGCTGGAAAGTGTGTCGAAGTTGGATGCATGCCAATGCGCATTTCAAGACAAATTTGGGAAAAAATTGCGTATTGTATTTCTACATTCTCTTTTCAATTTATTTCCTTCTTGGCATAGTATCTATTATTGTTTATGCACACATAACAATGTTTGCCTAAACACCCCGTTCATGGGGTGGGATGCACTGCGTATGATATTAATTTAATTAATTGGTTCCATTAATTTTATATTTCTAGGTAAATTAATTTTTAAAGTGTCACCAATTAATTTATGTAACGAGAGTTAGTAAATTAATTGAACGAATTAATTTTTGAATTGAGGAATCGAACTAGAGATAGGATTTTTCGATATTTGAATATTAATTCGGTGTTGAAATTTGAAGATTGCTATTGTTTAGTTAAATTGATCCTAGCGGGTAATTTTCTGAAAATAGTGTAGTCCTATTTTTTCATCGTGTGACATTTTTTAAATTAGTTTTCTGAAAAAGATTTATTAAATTTATAATTTTAACGAGAGTTAGATTATCGATTTAATGTTATCTCGAAATATTTCAAATTAATAAATTGATAGATTAAAATAATTGAAATTGCAGTGTAGTCACATCTCTTGACCTTCTCACATATTTCACACTCGGTTGCACATTTTTTTATTATTTAGTCATTTTATAATTTTTAGCATTTGTTAGTTAATTTTTCCCTTGAAATTGTTTTTAAAAATAAAAATATATATATATTTTAATAAAAAAATTGGAATTGCACGTTTTCACATTAATTGTTTCACCTCGAAAGTTGGATTGATACCCGTACTTACTGCAATACGAGTTATTTTTAGACAAATTTTGTAGGTACTCAAGGGAATTTTGAGAGTGGCTTTTGCACAACAACGATACATACGCAAAAAGCTTCTTATCATACAATTCAATGTAGTATATAACAAAATGATGACAATGCGTGATATCAATTGTTAATGGGATTTGCAAATTTCCAATATTAAAACTTATTTAATTAGAGTCAATCTTTAATCCATTTAAATTAAACCCTATGCATCTATGTGAATAAGTCATGCATCCAAACATAAATTGAGGGACAAATAAAATTCAGGAAAAAAAAACCTTCCGGATAAAACCTTTATTTCACTATAAAACGTAAATCGTAACTTATAAATTGCACAATGAAATCTGCAATGAATTTCCCGCAGCAAAATACACTTAGACCGCAGCCTAGATCAATAAATATTCCCTCGAGAACATCAAGAATCGCAGCTCCTCCTTCAGCACTGAATACCCTCGAGTATCCATAATGACCACAGTCGTCAGCAAATAGATCCCACAAGAACTATCAATCCAGCATTAAAGACTGCACTCCACAAAGATAAACTTTCACATAAGTGATTGGGTTCCACAAATGATTCACAAAAGAATTGGGATGATTTGGTGAATAAAAAACAAGGTTTTGAAGACTAAAAGTTTGCATATTTGCAGTTTTCGTGTATCAAAAGTCTTAATGAAAAAGGTCTCCAAAATAGGTATTTATAGCACAACAAAAATCTCAAGGCGGCGCATGTCGTTTGAAAGACATTTACATGTCGTTTGAACGACATTAGATGTCGTTACTAATGACCCAAGAAACTACCATTAAAACCAAAACACTATGGCGTCGTTTGAAGCACTAAAGAAATTACCTTTCTCGTTATCTATCAAATGACATTGCATATCGTTACAAGCATTTATTTGAACGACATCAGCATGTCGTTTGAATGACATTTCTTTGTCATTTGAACGACAGAAGAGAAAAGTTATTATTTTATAAAGTCCGCTTACATGTCTGCCAAAAATAATTTTGACTTAGAAAAATGCCTCATTTTGATTTAAAACAGTTTCAAAAAATATCTCAATACTAAAGTAAATCATTTACAAAACTTAAACACATTCTATATAAAATTATACCTTATGTCGCGCATATATTGAAGATGCTTGAAATTCAAATCTGTCGTCATGAATGTATGAACATGAACTTACTTTAATGGTTGTAACGGTATACGATATACACAATGTAAAAGCCAGACTATGGAAAATATGTCCCTACAAATCTCCCCCTATGTATATTCTGGTACAAAATAAAAACATGTAAATTATCAAATCAAGAGTCAGTACATATCTAATACCCTCCCATGCAACCCAAAAGCTGGAAAGATACTAAATATGCAAGACAATCAAATTATTCAAAAAATCTTCAACTTCAAATTCTTCAAAAATCTTCGACTTTCCTTACTCTTGTTTTGGATTTTTTCTCAATAATCATCTAATTCCTACACACAGTAGACAAAACAAATACCGTTGTGACGTATCGAGTTTGAAATGACGTAAACATATATCAAATCACGTAAATCAATTCTCCCCCATAATTCATAATCCGTTCTCCCCCTTTTTATTTGCCCAAAATAGACAAGGAAAAGAATAAACAAAATAAATACGTAGTGTAATGATAAGCATAGCAAATCATCAAATACGCTCATGCAAGGGTAAACTTAAAAGGAATCACAATCTATTTTTGACTTTTCAAATTTTTTCAAAAAACATTTACAAAACAACACACCATGAATTTACACTAAGATAACCTGTAGACACCACATTCTAGGACCCCCTAAGTCTCTCCTTAGGTCCCTAATGCCTCCCCAATTCATTGCAAACCCTAGGTCATACTCCGAGTACCAATATAGAGGCCATCGGGTGCTCCCAGGCCCAATTTTGACTCAGATCAACTCTATCATTAGAGTGAAAGCTCAATTCATCTTTGAAGGTATCTTAACCCCCTTCTAACGGTTTCCCACGTGCATGAATAAGCATAACGGTTCAGAAAAATGGACCATTTTGCCACCAAAAACTAATCTTGAAGCCACCAGGCGCTCTCGGGACCCAATTTGACCCTAATCAACTCCATCGTCAGGTTGAAAGCTCAATAAATATTTAAAGGGCACTAAAAACCCTTTCCAACGGTCTACCTTGTGTGTGAAATGGCATAACCATTCGGACGAACGATCCAATTTCCCCCAAAAATCATCTAAAAGCCATCGGGCACTCCATGGCTCTGTTTGACTAAGTTCAACTCTTCAGCTTGAACAAGACTGAATGAATATTCAAAGGTCACTAAATACTCTTTCTAACGGTTCACCCCATGTTCAAATCAACCTTACGGTACAAACGAATGACCCGTTTTACTCTGAAAGGCCACCGGGCACTTCAGGTCCCCGATTGACCAAAGGCAACTCTCTGAACCGAGAAAATATCTTTGGAACATCAATTTGGACTTACGAGAAAATATCTTTGAAACATCATAACCTTTATAACGGTCCACCCCGTGCGTGATTCAAACTTACGATTTGGACAAACGATCCATCGTCGTCCGATGATCTTGGGTCCAAAGGATTGAAGAGTGCTTCTGAGCCCCGTTTAACCTGAAGTCAACTCTCAGACTGGGGAGTGGCCAAAATTAATCTTGAAGGTCTCTAAATTACCTTTCTAATGGTATGACTTATTCGCGATTTGGATCAACGGATTGCGTTCAACGACCATTTTTTGGAAAAATATGCACAAGACTGCCAATTGGCAAGTCCATTTCCCTACCTACCGGCAGTGTGTCTAGGGTCACCTGGGGATTGGTAGGGTTAGGGTTATGACCATCGGTAGTTCCCTGACCCTATAAAAGGATCGAATGAGCTCTCTTCTAAGGCACGCCTCAGAACCATCAATATTAGTGATCTTTGCATCATTCTTCTGCAATCAGCGAAGTTTCCTTTTGTGAAATTCCTTTCCATCTTTCATTCCCATCACTTACATACCCAATTTAGAAAAATCTCCTTTGCTGTCATCCAATATTCATCCCAACATTCAAGGGAGCTCATCAAGGATCAAGATCAAGCCTCAAGTTCCCCAAATAAGGTCTAAATACTCTTCTTTCTCTTCAAATTTCTTTATTTTCGCATTAGTTACATAAATTCCTAATTTAGCTTTTACTTTAGTTCATACATATTAATATCTCGTCCTTTATTAGTTATATTTAACATACTCTATTTTCTATATAAAAAAAATAGGGTTACAGCTATAAATTCCAACGGGATTATTCACCACATTTTCTCAAAACTAAAATAACTTTTCTTACACACACACATATAATAAACTCCCATTTGGAAGTTATGTTATAAACCCCATCCTTATGTAGAATACGAACTACGTGGACTTTGATGCCTTTATAGGCTATGTAGGCGTTTCGGGCTAAAACCCAATACTCGAGTCCAATTATCCCATTTTCGCATTTGCATCCTTTTTATTTATACATTACTTATTATATATCATATTTGTAATTCATATTTGACTTTTATCTATCAAATATTATCATTTCATCATAACGATCAATATCTCGATAAGCGTGCACAACATATTTTAAAATCAGTATCTTGGGAACATTCATTTGGATGATCACACTCTATCTTTTCCACGATATGAGTCGGGCTATTTCGACCTCCATATATATACATAGGTACACACATTTCACGGAGAAATTAAGGAAAATAGTAACATAATCCCATAAGAGATTGAAAGGGCGGGATGGGTGCGTAACTCCTTCCCATTCCGTAACTTAGCCCCCAAACCTCTGGACTATTGGTTTGGTAAGCATCAATTTTTTTTTATGCCTCTCTCTTGAGGCGGAGACATGTTCTTTTGCCTATTTTGTGCAAAATAGGCTGGCGACTCTACCTCCTTACATCACCCCACATCGACAACGATCGAAGTGCTCTTAGAGGAAGTGGGCGCAAAACTTTCACTCCTTCCCCCGGGAAGGAAAGGGATGGCCACATAACCAAATCGTGGAAACGAAATGAATGGGTGTGAAAAAATTCGATAGGTAAATAAACTCAATCAATCATATCATATGTGCACGATGAATATGAAAAGTCCTAACGAATGAACATCGAAATCGTTCTTAGGTGTAAAATTATTGAATTTAGATGATTTCCACACCAATAACATCTAAAACTATGTAATCCTTTTTCAAGACTTTGTCAGGACATGGAAACCTGTTGTTTTCTAACCAGACTCCCTCATAAATAATAATGCTTTTATTTTTCTAATGAGGTTCTAAATTATCTTTTAAAGAGATTTCCTATTGGCCCCTTTTGGCATATATTTCTTTTTATTGCCATAATGTTTTCTCGGGCTCTTTTTAAATGGTGGCTTTCACAATGAGTTCACATGCCTCTCGTAGCCCTTTCCCGTGCACTCATCATTTTTTCAAATCTAAACAAATCCTCATGGGCAATAATTCTTACATGCACTACTTTCATTGTCAAGTTTTATCGCATTTGGTTCGTTTTGAAGATAGAATTGAGATGAAAACACATCGATCAATATGTGATAGACAAGTACAATAATAAAAAAAATCGTGCAGTGTGCAATAAAGGAAATTATGAGTCAAACATGTAGGAAGTAACAACTAATAACATCTCAATGACTCAAAACATTGTAAATCACGTGGATTAAATGGCATATTGTCTCAAAACACTATGAAATAGTCACATGAATAATGGAATGATGTTGTGACTTGGTCATTCTAAATGTCCATCCATAAACGGTGTAAATAGAATACAAAACTCTTTTTGGATTTTCTAAAAAATTTATCCAAATAAAATGTTTTTTGCTTTTTAAATTTTTTTTCAAAAAAATTGAAAATATTTTTGTATTTTTAAAAAACATTGCAAAAATAAAAATCTTTTTGGGTTTTTCGAAAAAATATATCAAAAAAAAATACAAAGGTGGTGCATACTAGCAATAGGCATAAAATATCATCATGAAAAGAATCCTATCTAGCAAACAAGTCTAAATCTCTATCATTATGCCTGAAGGAGTTCTCCAAAGGTGGTGACATCTTATGAAAAACATCCATCAAATCATGTGATGTCTTGACTAAAAATTTAACATGCTCTCGAATATGTGCAAACTCTCACATATGATGCGCAGGATCATGAAAATAATCATGCATGGGTGTGTGGTTGTGTGTGGGGGAACATGTGTCATAGAAAAACTAGGTAAGACCTATGTGTCACACTACCTAACTTAAAACAGAATTCCTTAAGGTGTCCTCTCTTCTTACAATGGGTGCAAACATACATGGGCCTAGGAATACTTCTCTCAAAACGTCAAGGATGCACTCTCATATGGGAAACGGACGCCTAGGTGGGTTAGGTTAAGAGCCATATGGATCTATCACAAACTCAGGAACTGGCTCGGGTGAAACATGTGATGTAGATTCACCATCATGACCTATTCTTAGTCTCTCAACATTACCCAAAGTGTGATCAGGGATCATCTTTCCAACCTTCTTAAATGTATCCACTAAATGTCCTTGACTTCCCAATCTCGTTCGAGATCTCTCTCGAGGTGGGATACACGGGCTTGAAGTCCACTCTTTTCCTGACCTACGACGATCAACTGATCACATAAAGAAACCTTCACCTTCTCAAGTTGACTCGATGCCTCAAACTCCCTCAAAATTCCTATCTCCCACTCTCTCCAATCTAACACCTTATGACCCAACTCCTTATTCAACTTCTTTATTTTTAAGGTCTCGGCATACAAAGCTCTAAACGCTTTTTGGATTTGACTTTCATACTCACTCTCGCACTCACTTAAAACACTAAAATCGTCATCAGGGCTCTCACATATAGAAGTCTCCTCATCGTCGTGGAACAAACTAGATGTGCTCACTTGACTAGCCATAAAAGCAACACACATACTATCACGACCCCAACCCAACAGTAGTAGGGAATGAGTGTCTTGACATGCCACTAAGGCATTCAATGTTATGGCCTTAAAATATTTCTTAATATAAATGCAACGAAAATACATTCACATGGTCATGAATAGTAAAATATTGAAAAAATGGAATTACGTCATCAGAGCTTTCTAAAAGGGAACTTCGTATATATTAAAGTATGAACGGATTACAACTTATGACAAAATTAAAAACTTATTACTAAAGAGCCAAACACGCTCTATCTCCAAAAAAATAAACGTTATATTTAAAATTATAACAAAAGAGCTCCTTAAGCTAGATCTTCAACATAGTCCTTCTACACTCCGTCCTCCAGTCTAATTATTTCCTGAAAAATCGTTATTTATACAACGTCAGCTAAAAGGTGAATAAGTTTTAATCTCCCGACATTCCAAGGTTTTTAGAAAATAGATACTTATTCAAGTCAAAAGAGAAGGCATATACATATATGGATAGGAACTTGCAGTAAATCGATATATATTTTGAAATGATAGTATATATATCATAATTAGATAGCTCAGAATAAGAAGAATGCAACAAATCAAATGTGATATCTTTTTCTTTCAATGATATCATTTTAATGGCCAAGTACACTCTAATACCGTGTTCTTCTACCTTATTATACCCCGGTAGTTGAGGGTCAATCGAACTAGTTCATCACAATGCCTTATTTAGGGCACACCAGCGATAACCCAGCTGGGAAGGCCAGTCAGTAAAGAGGTTCCTTAGGCCGAATCTTATTTCCAATATTCAATCTCATTTTCAATACTCATTTAAATTAGTATGTCTATATGGAGAGATATAAACATATCACAAATGAATCAATCATTGGTATCAAATGCATTTTGAGAATAAAAGTAGTTCACAAAATACATAGTTTGCGTAATATCATATAATTTAAATGTGCAAGAAATGACATAGAGTACTCACCAAAAATAGAGGCTTGAAAATACAGATATTGAGTCTTGGATCACACGTTAATCTAATAAATACAATAAAGGTTTAATTATGTATTCTAAGTAAAGCCCAATTCTAAATATTTTGTTTTAATCCTAAAATAACTTGCCGAAAAGGGTTACTAAAACCATTTTCTCAATTTTAAATATTCATTCATCGTATTTAAAGAATTCAATTCATAGTTCTTCCTAATCATTCGGTTCCCAGTAGAGATGGAGGGTCATAGGGGCACCACTTAAATACCATATCATCTGGACAGAGCATTTTTGGATATATTCCCAGTAGAGATGGAGGGTCACAGGGGCACCACTTAAATACCATCTCAACTAGACAGAATTTCACCGGGACTGGCCTTGGAATTACTTAAATGAGATTCCATAATAACGAGCAATTGCTTACAAAAATCATTTTAAAAAGCGGACATATATTTTCAAACAAGTTGACATATTTTGAAAATAAAATCAATTTAGATTGTTTCCAAATTTTCAAGTTTTGATTAGTGAAGTCTTTAGTGTATTGTACCAGCATAACTACTAAGTAAAGGTATAAAATATGAAATTAAAACTATAATAATGCATTATAACATTTAAATAAAATCATACCTACGAAATGAATTAATTCTTCAGAATTATAGAACTCCTTCTTAAGATATTTCCTAAGATTTCTATCACTCTTTCTTACTATAATTCTCAAGGAATTGGTGTGAGTTTCAAATGAACCCTAAGGCCCTATTTATAGGTTTCCAAAAGTATTATGGTGTTGACACGTGCCTAATGACTAGACTTTTTGCAATGGTGATTCAACGCCGAGGTGTCGCGTTCCGGAGTGGTCTTGCATTGCTAATATCACCAAATAATGACACGTGTTTTAGCTTTCTCTCTGAAGACGACATGTGTAAGGTGGAGGTGACCAGCACGTGGTGGAAAGGTGATAAGGGTATAAGGGTCATTTCACACATGAAGGGTATTTTGGTAATTTCACATTATATATTTTCAATATTTCTTAGAGGTCCTTGAAAATATTTTATTTACAAAATGGCCCTTTTTATATTTTTATTTTAGTTTCTAAAGTTCCATAATATTATATTTTCTACCCCAAAACCTATTATATACCTCAAGATATGTCGTAAGACTTCGATTTGATCCAATTTACAATTGATTCTTCATATTTAAAAATGGGGTTTGTTATATTGATAGCCACATATTTAATAATACAACATTTATAAGATAATAAGTAACACATGAGTGTAAAATGAACTATATATATATATATATATATGAGCATATAAAAGTGGGGTCATTACACATACCATGTGATGATTCATCCCCGGAATCATTCACTTCGTCATCACTATCGCTAAGAGTGGTTGGCATAGAAATTTTCTTACCCTTTCTCCTTAGTACAGTGGGACATTCAAATGCTTTGTGCCCTTTGCCCTCATACTCAAATCATCTCGCCTCTTACTTTGTCCCATTCTCACCTCTCTTATTGGCCTCATCTTTCTTTTTATTTTTCTCAATAAACCTTTTATTTGAACAATTTTCTTTTGAAAATTTGAGAAACTTTTTAAAATTTTTAGCAAACAAGGCCATGTCATCAAAATCGAACTTGCCCTTAGACCCGGACTCATAAACTCTCTATTTCTTCTTCTTTTATCTCTTCTTAGATAATTCCTCACTCCTTTTAGAATGGGACCTAAGTAAAATCCCTTATCCTTAGGCTTAACAGTGTTAGGAAACATGTCGATCTCATAAGTTTGAAGATCTCCTACGAGCTCCTTTAACCTAAGTGAATCTAACATCCCTAAAGAGTTCAAAACAGTGACCTTAGGAATAAAACGTTTCGAGAGTGACCTAAAAATCTTTTTAACAACTCTCATATCATCAATCTTCTCACCCAAATTAAAACTCTTGTTAACTATGTCCAATAACCTAGCACAAAACTCGTGAAAACATTCGGGCTCTAACATGGTGATAGTCTCAAACTGGGTGGTCAAATTTTGTAACTTTGACGCCTTAACTACGTTGGTACCCTCATGTGTCAATTGGAGGACATCTTGAGACTCTTTTAATGTGGTGCACGTCATGATACATCATAACTCATCGGGGCTGAGGGATTCAAAAATAACACTAAGGCCTCAGGAGTTGTAGGTACTCCACTTAAACTCATCGACACGGGTTTAGGGGTAATGGCATTATTAATGGTGACAGTGGGAGGAGTCCACCCTCTTTCACCTATGATCCAAACTCGTTCATCAATAGCCTTTAAATAATATTTCATGCGGCTTTCCAATAGGTGTAATTCTTTCCATCAAAGATGAGCATCCGATAATATAAGTTCTCCATCAAAAATTGCGATTTTTTAAAAATCAAATTTTTCAAAAAAATCGATATCACAAAAATATTTTGTGGAAAAAGGAATACTCGATAATTTGGAGTAACCTGCTCTGATACAAACTTGAGAATACGTGATATCAATTATTTATGGGATTCGTAAATTTCCAATATTAAACTTATTTAATTAGAGTCAATCTTTAATCCAATTAAATTAAACCCTAAACATGCACGTATGTGAATAAATCATGCATCCAAACACAAATCGAGGGACAAAAAAATTTTAGGAAAAGAACCTTCTACATAAAACCTTTATTTCACTATAAAACGTAAATCGTAACTTACAAATTACACAATGAAATCTGTAATGAATTTCCCGCAGCAAAATACACATAGACCGCAGCCTAGATCAACAAATATTCCCTCGAGAACCTCAAGAACCGTAGCTCCTCCTTCAGTAGTGAATATTCTCGAGTATCGATAATGACCACAGTCGTCAGCAAATAGATCCCACAAGAACTATCAATCCAGCATTACAGATTGCACTCCACAAAGATAAACTTCCACATAAGTGATTGGGTTCCACAAATGATTCACAAAATAATTGGGATGATTTGGTGAATAAAAAACAAGGTTTTGAAGACAAAAAGTTTGCATATTTGTAGTTTTCATGTATCAAAAGTCTTAATGAAAAAGGTCTCCAAAATAGGTATTTATAGCACAACAAAAATCTTGAAGTGACGCATGTCGTTCGAAAGACATTTACATGTCGTTTGAACGACATTAGATGTCGTTACTAATGACCTAAGAAACTACCATTAAAACCAAAACACTATGGTGTCGTTTGAAGCACCAAAGAAACGACACTTCACGCGACCTATCAAATAATATTGCTTATTGTTAGAAGCAGTCATTTGAACAACATCAACATGTCGTTTGAACGGCATTGTTTTGTCATTTGAACGATAGAAGCGAATAAATATTATTTTATAAAGTCTGCCTACAGGTCTTCCAAAAATAATTTTGGATTAGAAAAATACCTCATTTTGATTAAAAGCAGTTTCAAAAAATATTCCAATACTAAAGTAAAGTATTTACGAAACTTAATCACATTGTATATGAAATTATACCTCAGGCCGTGCATATGTTGAAGATACTTGAAATTCTGATCTATCTTCATGAACTTATGAACGTGAACTTCCTTTGACAATTGTAGCGGTATATGACATACACAATGTAAAATCCTAACTATGGAAAATATGTCCTTACGAATGAGTTGAAATATAATTTATAGTAATTTTGTTTGATATAAATATAATTTCATAGTAACACGTTATTTGAAGTATCTTTTCAACTTTGTTTATATTTGAAGTATCTCGTCAACTTTGAGCCAAATGAAGAAGGTCTTGAGCCAAAGTATTATGGAGGATTCAACCTTATGTTCAACTGGTGCATATTATAAAGGAAATTATAATATTAAACTTCTCAGTTTATTTATTAAATTTTGTAAATCTTTAATTTCTAAATACCTTAATTTTTCATGACAGTTTATTTTAAAAGCCATATCTCAGTAGTTTTACTTTGAAATTATAATTTATTTTAAAGATGTTATGTTGTTGATGTAATTGATTAGATATGGCTCCAAAATAATCGAAAGTAATTCCACGGTCAAAATTTGTGGGCACTAGTTAAGGGAAAGATTTTGTGGATATGTGTCTAGAAGAAGTTAGTATGGAAGGGTACAGTGGAACTTCGTTGAAGACTATATTGTGGAATAGGATCATCCAGGAATTGAAAACAAAGTATAATCACGGTTATGATAAAAAAAAACAATTAAAGAACTGGTGTGAATGTCTTCAAAAATCTTATAATGCTTGGAGAGTGCTTGTGAATAGGGTTGGTCATGGATACAATGCAGAAACAGGGACTTTCGACTGGCCAGATGACGTTTGGGATCAAATTAAAAAGGCAAGAATTAAACATTTTTTTGTTTGTATAGTAATTTATCATAAGCTAGATTATAGTTTAACTTTTTGTTCTTAATTTGATTGCATTCAATGGAAGCACCCTGACACAAAAAAGTTTTGAAACAAGACTCTGGAAGATAGAGATTTTCTTACGACGTTGTTTGAGGCCACCATGGCAACTGGGATGAGGCGTTTATCCCTATGCATTCATTGTCCCCTAAAGGCGATATTTGTTATTATTATTATTATTATTATTATTATTATTATTATTATTATTATTATTATTATTATTATTATTATTATTATTATTATTATTTCTACAACTACTATATTTGTTTATTACTATTTTTCTTATTTTCATTTTTTATTATTGTAGGTATGTATTATTTGTGTGACTCTATATACACCCACACTAGAGGCTTTATATGACCCTACAAAAGCACACGATTGTGATGGTCAAGCTGGAATGATGATTTCAACCATGGACATGCTAGATTAAGAAATGTGATTGAGAGGACATTTTCTATTTTAAAGAATAGATTCACGATATTGCATATAATGCCTCCTTATAGTTTTCGAACCCAAGTACACATTGTTGTCACATGCATGGCAATACATAACTTCCTTCATCAAGTATCACTTAATGATCCATGGTTTTAGAAATATGAAGATGATGATGTGGACTTTCCGATCGAGTCTTCAATAGATAGTGAACAAGAAGAAGCTCCACCAAGTTAAGATCAAATATTTGGACAAGCACCGCAACAAGAGATGATTAATTTACATGATCAAATTTCATATCAATTATCCAGTAGAACTTATGATTTATAGTTTATCCTTATTAGTATTTTATGACTTTTAATAGCTTCTTAGTCAGTTTTTATATATTTTTATACATTTTATACTACGCAAATTGCCTACTACTTGGAATGCCTAATATTATTTACATATTAAATTGTATATTGTGTGTAATATTATTTATTTATAGTCTTGAAATTTTTAAATACATGTTTTTTTATAAAATAAATATTATGGGGTAAAATGATCCAAATAATCTGCATTCGGATTTCAAATATAAAATCTGAAAACAAACAGTATACATTGAGGAGTTTCATTCAGATATTAAAACAAATAGGGTTTTCAGATTCAGACTTCAGATTTCATTCAGATGTCAAATTCAGACAAAAAAAAAAACAAATGCAACCTTAGTAGACATGTTTTGCAAACTTTTTTAATATTTTAATTATCTTTTCAAAAACACAAATTGATATCACACTTGTTATTTTTAAGGAGTTTAGTCTTGCACGAAATATATTTTGAAAATCACATTACGAACTCTTTAACAAGATAATAATGGCATGGTCAATGTGATATTTAGTTGAGTGTTAATGAAAACTCCAACTAAGAATGATCTTTTGATTTCGGACAAACTATCCAAACTCTCCCCAAACAAAAAATACACCCAGATGTCCCTAGGTTTTCTCATTCCCTTTCCCTCCTTCACTCCCCTCCCTACCCCATCCACCTTCATCCATTTCAACTACTCCCCCTCACTCGATGTGAGAGGAGGGTGATCACCCGACGTCCTTAAAATACAAAATAAATAAATATCAAAGCATGTCTTGTGGGTCTTACACGATTTTTTTAGTTTCGATGGTGACATGAGTAAAGCATTAGCCTCAACTGAAAAAGACCCTCTCGAAGAGAAAATCGGAATGGATGCAATAAAAGATTCTCCTTTGGAGTTAGATTAGACTCGTAACAATGAATATTTGTTGTTTGTTTATTTTTGTTGGCTTTTTCATACTTTATGTATTTTTTGTATCCGTTTCGAGTTCTCTCTATCGTATATGTTTGGAGCATTTTATCCTCTTTTAGTATGACTCTTAGTTGTTTTTTTTTTTGGGGGGGGGGGAGGGGGAGGGGGAGTCAACTATCCCAGCGGTTATTCTTCTTGAGTAGAAGCTTAGAAGTCCTTTGGTCTCTTTTGGATATCTCCCACCTTTCTTAAGGTGTATCTTTTATTAGTTCCCTTAGATTTAGAGTCGCTAACCTCCTTAGCTCTGGTGGTTCAGCTACGTCTGTTTGCATTACTTCACCATCTTATTTCCAACTACATTTGGAGAGGCCTGTCCTCTGGTGCCTTCATCACCAGTCTCTCGATTTCAGTTTCATTATTGGGACGATTTGTGATCTTGACCTCAATTTTGTCAGTTGTTCTAAAAGTCAAGTTCTAGGTGTCTTCCTAGTTTTCTTTTTATTTTTAATTTTTTCTCAATTTATTCCCCTTCTTAGCAGAGCCTGTTTGGGTTAGGTGATTATGTTTTTCTTGTAATCGTTGGTTCATTAATCAATTCTCACTTAAGACGTCAAAAAAAATCCTTGTCTATCTTTGATTATGTTACGACACCAATTAAGAACATATTGAATTGAAATAAGGTGTTTTAATTTGGATATGTACCCACAAATGGTTAACGAAAAAAATTACATCATGAAAAAAAAATATGTTTCTATAAACTCACATAAGTAAGTTGATTAATGCTTTAATTGAGAGAACCAACCCACATTACTTTTACTTTCAATTTGAAAAGGTAACCAAAGTAGCTACAAATAGGAGAAATTTCTAGGAGGAATTTTCATCAACATTATGGCCCCGTTTGGTTCGCAGTAAAGTTGGGTGGAATCTGATTCCTTCCTAACATTCCTTGGAAAGTTTAAGATTACTACGTTTGGTGTGAGGTTAATGTAACAACCCTCTCTTTTGAGAACTTATTTTATATTAATTTACTGTGTGAAGTAATTATATAAAATGTTGGAAAATGGAGTAAATATTAATTGACTGAGTTGAAAGTTAATATTTACTAAATGTGACAACCCGCTCAAAATAATAACGGGTGGCCAGCCCTATAC
Organism: Sambucus nigra; assembly: GCA_949130495.1. NCBI lineage: Eukaryota > Viridiplantae > Streptophyta > Magnoliopsida > Dipsacales > Adoxaceae > Sambucus > Sambucus nigra. The sequence goes on from OX422216.1 coordinate 15,885,208, forward strand.
TACATTAAATCAGGTATCTCAGATGGAACAGTCTCAACATCAACTAACAATACTCAATAATATAAGGCTAACTACCCGAGATTATTAAAAGAGGGTGCCAAAATTTAAAACTTTTATTTAACACCAATTAAACACCAACCATACAACAATTTACAACAATACTACATCTAACTATGATGAGTGATACATGCAAACTCCAACGATATAAAGAGTACAATACAATGTACAACAAAATCTCAATAATGAAATACCCGAATAAGCTATCGGGTCACAGACAATACAATAATCTGAGGAAAGAAATATAAAAGTATTAATCTACAACACTTGAGTATAAACTCGAGATACAAACTGAATCCTAATCTAGATACATCAAAGATAGGAATCGTCTAAACAAGATGCCGCAACAGTCCGCTACTGCCACAGCTCCACGAATACACAGGATAAATAAATCTCAATGGCGTCCTTGCGGAGGAACACCTAAAGTAATACAATATATATACATTGAGGGAGAAAATATAAACGGGTCAGAGCCCGAGTTGAAAACATTTTATAGCAAGTGCATTAAAATTCATAATAATTATAAATGCATTATGACATGATTAAATGGAATCGTCCTCTCCATAATAATCCAACTCACCTCTCAACTAGAGCGCGCACTAAACGTATGCATGCGGTCTCCAAATAAATGCCCAAAATCTAATTAGGCCAATAAATCTAACTAAATCCCAAAATAATTATTCGATTAAGATCCTCTAACTTATCTTGCAATCTACACCTAACTAAATTCCCATATAACACATTACTTTACAATTGATGTTATAGTTCTCTTTATATTTGTTCATTTATTGAACATATAAAGCTACATAACCATCCACAGTTTAACATAATCACAATACATCAACATTCTTTTTTACTAGAATTTCATATATTCTAGTTATGCCCTCATTTGGCATGAAATCATATATATATATATATATATATATATATATATATATATATATATATGACTTATTAGCATCTAAGTGCTAAGGACTAAACTTCTTTCGATTCTCAATATTGTACTGCGTTTCGTGCGTGGGACGTCTCGCCGAAGCAAAATCCAAACAAGGAACCCCCCCGTTACACTACTCCTGACAGTATTGATCTTCGAGATTCATTACGCCCTCAATGCATGATGCATGTAACCCAAATTCTTATTATTCCATTTTAATTAATTATTATTCCCAATTCTCAAAAGTACACTTCGTTTCATGCGTGGGACGTCTCGTCGAAGCGAAATCCAAACAAGGAACCCCTCCGTTACACTACTCTTGGCACTGTCGATCGTCGGGATGGGTGATATATACATAAATATGAGCATTAAGGACTAACTTCTCCCCAATTTCCAACATTACACTGCGTTCATGCGTGGGACATCTCGCCGAGGCGAAATCCAAACAAGGAACCCCCTCGATACACTAATCCTGGAAATGTTGGTCGTTGAGGTCCATAATGCCCTCGATACTCAAGTACAAGCACAATCAACAATATCATAACCATCCAACCGAGCTATAACTCGAGGACGCAGGTTCACATGCTGTCATCTTCCAGCAGCCCATAAACGTAGCAAATTGGGGCCACCTGGTGGGGTTCAACGATAGCCACCTCGTGATAAACTCACGCACACAATGTCCCGAGAAGCGATCATAGCTCCTAACCGACAAGTGAGAACGTCACATACCCCCTACTTCTTACCCCCCAAAAGAATGCATATATATATATCATAATAATCACAATGGATGACTATGACCTGGGGAATATCCATACCCTGCTCTTTAAGCCAGTATGCTCACCCTCATCGCACTCAACTTCCTAATGATAGCAAGGAGGGGGTATGCTTCACTATATATATATATACCATCATATAAGGTATACATACATCATCACATCATATAAAGATATACCATCATATAAGGTATACCTGTCACATTATTTCATATTCATTATACGCTCTTAGGCGTAGTAAAATTAATATCACTATTTAGTATATCTCTCTCTCTTGATATACTAATCATCAATTATCACACATCTTCCCCACTTAGCATACACTATACTATTTCTCGCTTGAAGCTCACATGTCGCTTCTATTTATGAATTGTCTCTCAATTCTATTTATGTTAAGGATATTCTTTATCCTAGTGCACTTTATTTAGCATTTCTCATCGCGTGAGACATCTCCTGAATCAATCATCTTTAAGGATAGTTCTATATCCGTATGCTCATTAATTAGCATTTATAATTCTCCATCCATAATAGGGTTCAATTCGTTTTATGAACCTTTAAAGTTATCCCATTTGGGATTAGATTCTAGAATCAATTATCTCTAAACTCATTCTCATTCTTTCATATAAATTTATTATTATCTCCAAATGGAATCTCCAATAAAGGTGGGCTTCCCCAACTTAAAATATACCAAAATCTCTAATCGGTATTCCTCAATTTAAGTCAATACGACTCCAATAATTTCTTATAAGGAAACTCTCTAAAAGTCACCAAAACATACTCCAAATAACTCCTATAGAGGTTCCCAATTGATAACCTCGAACAAAACGGGATGAAATTCTCCCTAGAAAAAAACATCCTTTAAAAATCCATGTTTCCGAATCGATTCGGGCCAATTCCGAATCGATTCGGCCCAGCGAATCGATTCGGCCACCAAGGAGAATCGATTTGGGTCATCAGACCTGGGACTCTATCTCAGGCCGAATCGATTCGGCTGGGGTCCGAATCGATTCGGTCACTCAGACCTGGGCACCTGCATATTTCTGAATCGATTCAGCTAGGGGGCCGAATCGATTCGGCCTACCTGGATGCTCGAAAATGGCTACTTTTTAGTAAGCCAAAAATCCCAAAATAGATTTTAATCATTTTCTCTCCATTTTTCTTCAACCCAATCACATATATATCATCAATATTCATCCTAGAATACATATAAACTAATTTATATCCTCAAATCCAAGATCTAGATAACAAATCTAAGATTATACCCAAAAGTTAGGTTTTGATAAACTAAACCTAAAACCCATAAATTTGATCCACAAATCATGAAATAAATGTACACAACAATTCTTTAGCAAGTTTAATCACTTGCCTCAGGTTCGCAGGGTCTGATCCAACATCGAAATCTTGTAAATGCCAGAAATCTCCACTTTCTCTCTCTTTTCTCCGTCTTTCTCTTCTTTTTTCTTCTTCTCTCTTTCTTTCTTTCTATTTCTCTCCCTCTCTAAGGAGAAATAAATCTCCCGTAGGCTTTTAAGCCCTAACTCCCAAGATACACATCTTTAAATGATAATACACACTTTAAATGACTCGGTAACTTTAATTCGAGTCAAACGTACTTAAAATATTTCGAAACCTAAATAGACCTCAAGTACATTCATTTTGACTTTCTCGACCCTTTCGGACACAACTATACCCTCAGAATCGCCATTCGAAACACTTTCTAACAACTTCAAATTTTGACCCCAATTGCCAATTTAAATATTCTCCAATAAAATAATATTTATTTCTTCCAAAATAAATAAATTATCGTCTCCAAGACCTCGGGTTTTTACACTAAATTGTTGCATATTTATTGTGTGTATATGTAAATATCATCATGTTACATTTTATAGTGTCATATGCTTTAAATGGCAATTATGGTTTAAATGAAATCGGAACCTGAAATGAGTTATAAAATTTCCAAAAGATAATTTAGAGGGCGTAGTTAGTCCTGAAATGCGCGAGATAGTCGAAATAAGTGCCATATTGTATTTTCAGGTTTCGGGCACTTTTGACTGGTTTTAACATGAATGTGTAGTTGTGAGTCATTTTAATGGGGTATTAACCATTTAAGTTGGGAAATTAGGCTAACGTCACGATTTGGTCTTGCACCTCATTTAATTCTCTTAAGAGTATGTAATACCCCGTATTTCTGAATATTTTATTTAATTAAATTGGAGAATTAAATGAGAAAATACGGCTTAATTTAAATTACGTAAGAGTTTAATGAGATTTATTAAAAAATGTAATTTTGGAATATTAATTGAGAGATAGTTACCGATTTGTATTGCCTCATTATATTTACTTAGTGCGAGTGGTAAATAGTTACTTAACGCGTGTAGACCGTGTTGGGGTAAGAACGAGTAACATTTTTTAAGTAACTCAAATGATAATTTAGAGGTCACAGATGAGTCCGAAAGGGTCAAATTAGTCAAAATAGTATACCCGGGGGTACTAGTTGAGTCTCGGGGTAATTTTTTACTAAACCGAGACCATTCCGGGGCATTTTGGTCTTTTAACATGAGATGGTAAGGAGACCTACGAATTTGAGAGATTTTTATCAGTCGTATGAAAGAGGGGTTAGGGTTAGAAAACCCATGAAAACTCACCATAACCATTAGAGATAAGAGAGAAACAATTCTCAAGGCAAAAGAAAGAATTGGAAAGGATTCAAAGGAGATTGTCACCACAAACTTGTTGGGAAGGAGGATTGAAGGAGAAAAACAATCAAACATCATCAACAATCACGAAATTAGGAACCCTCTATCAAGGCAAGTTTTTTATTACAAAGATTATAAAGTTATAATACCCATGTGTATGGTCTTTTGAATGATTTTGTTAAACTCATGTTTTGGAAAGAAAATAATGATATTTATACATGTTGGGATAGGAATTGCATGTAGAATGATGTAACATATGTAGAGGAATAATATTCAGATTTGACTTGATGAGTATTTCGGAATAAAATCTGGGCTTTGAATGAAATTATGGGAAGAACAACATAGTTAGGGTTTTCAAGAAATCTTAGGTTTAATGCACAATTCCTTTAAATAGATTGAGGTTTTGATGTATTTGAAACGTTAGAAATTATCCTAGTATATGTGGAAACATGTTAGGATCATTGGGTCGAAGTTTGGTGGACTATAATGGAGTTTGGAGATTTGTTAATGTAGGAAGAGGTTAACGAAGAAAACGAACCGTGTGTGTCCCTGTTCGATCGATCGATCTTGAATGTCGATCGATCGACTTTGTCGATCGATAGAACCCAGTAGTCGATCGATCGAAGTAAGCTGTTTTTCCCGAATTTTCCGTGTTTAAAGTTTCTTTGATTTTCGGGAACGAATGGGTATCCTAGGATTCCTATTATATTTATATGGGAGTGAGAATAAGACCAGTAGGTTTATTGTTGAGGTCCAATAAGGCCATTGGGTGTAGGGCTTGAATTATGGACCAACGAGAATAATCCGATTTAATAGAGTATCGGAGAATTTGGAATTTAGTTACGAGGCGAGGTAAAGTCAATTCAAGTAATAGACCAGTAGGGTAAGTAATAACTACTGAAATTATATGTGAGGGGTAACTAGGACCCTTAGAGTTGTGTGAATACTCAAATAATTGCGATTAATGAGATAAATCATAAAGCGAATATTATATGGTAAATATAAGAGATTAAAATATTACTTACGAACATATTAAATGGGTCGGGCGTGTACCTACTGAATTATATAATTTTTTAGGTCGAGAGAAGTATACCTAAATTAACTATGCTAGGGTCGATGAGATATTCTGAACTAACATAGGGTTATTATATGTTTGGGGTCGATGTAAAATGCCGAACCAAACCTTTGAACTGGTGGCGTGATGAAAGAGTCTGAGCCAAAATTTGTGTATATAAATAATTGGGGTCGATGTATCATTCCGAACCAATTCTTACTTGGGGTCGATGAATCATTCCGAACCAAGAGTCCTTACGTGTGTAAAAAGGACAAAATAGTAATGACTGATATTTAGTATATATTGTTTGTGAAATATATACTTGATGATATTCTACTTCTGTGTATTAGTAGATTGATATATATTATGTATTTAAAGAATACATACCGAACTGGTAAGTTAAGTAGTGAAACTTAATTACGAACGTAACATTAGATAGAGAATATCTATTTAGTAAATTAAGTAGTGCAACTTAATTACAAAAGTGGGAAGATAGAAATTATAATAATTGTAGAAATTTAGTAGTGAAACTAAATGAAAATTTTTCAAACATAACATAGGTGAAATGTTACCTGAGTATTAATTAACCTTCACGAGATGTTAATGAAATGTATGTACAGTGTGGGAAATATGAGAACTTAAGTATAAATAATTCAGATGATTACTTAGTCCTAGTTAGCTTGGAAGATATGACTAGGTGGGCTAAGTGTAGAACGCTAGGTGTGCACAAAAGATGAGGGGTGAGTAAACTCAAGAGAGTGTACGAGAACCTAACATGTGTAATCAATAACAACATTTTATATTGTGATAAACGCTTGCTAAATGTTTTCAAAATGTTTTGAATACTAACTCTTGCTATAAAATATTTTCAAAACCTTTTAGGTGTCCAGCCACAGGGACGCCATGTATGATGATTTCATTCCAGGGACTCGAAGCTGTAGCACAGTGGATGCTTATAGGATTTTGACTAGACGATATCTCTCATTTTGATCTAGTACAGGATCTCACCCTATTCTATATACGAACTTGTAGTCCGATATCAGTCTCAGATGTTAGTTGCAGATTAGTAGTAGTTCTATTGTTGTTTGTTATTTTTAGCCGATGGCTTATTCGTTAATACTCTTATGCTATTGTACTTATACTTTGTTGGTTTGAGTTTTAGCATGGTATTTATTTTACTTTTTTTTTTGCATGGTTGATCTATCTGTTTAAGACCAGATGTTTAATTAGGCGGGGTGTCACAGATGGTATCAGAGAATCAGCTTCTAGTGTCCGTAGGATCTGTATGGCTTACTACGTTTTTTGCGTATCGTTTGATTGATATAGAGCCCTATATTAGGATTGTTGTACTCCTCTACGTACGTGGTTTACGTTCTCCTGCTATTTAGTCGATGAAGTGTAGTATATATGAGTTCGATTGGGCATGGTACGTCGAACATGGCGATAGGACCAGCTTTGGCGTTGGAAGGACTGCAAGAAGGAGAAGCTCGACATGAAGCATGGAGTGTTCGAGGATGGAAATCGTAGAAAAGATAACCGTTGTCGAGGTCTCTCCAAGTGTGAAATTGTATTTAGATGCTGCAAGGGCTGTTTAGGCATAATAGGCATTTTCCAAGTGTCGTGATGACAAAGGGGATGCTAATCTAGACCCGCCCAATGCAGTGATAGTGAGAGGAGGTCTGGAGGGTTTTGATTAGAAGGAACCGTAAAAATTTGATAAAATGGCGACTGTACATATTAACCAATGGAAGTTGAATGCCTAGAGGTCTTGGCATTTAGGATAGAGTAGGAATACATAGAAGTGAAAATTTGGGTAAAGATTTTTTTGAAGCAATGTGGTGGGGATACCAGTCACCACATCCGGACCGAGGGTCAGTATACAAATAGAGGGACCTTACGTATAGTTTAACCGTAAATTCCTTCAATGATGGTTCATAAGCGAAGTAAATGGAGATTTTTGAAACCATCACGTGAGAGCCTGGTAGAGGCCAGCTGTGAGAAAGAAGTTTATCTGTTAAAGAGAACTTGTACCCGATGAGATAGGTACAAGGAAAAAGATCCCTTGAGAGAATGGACTCTCGAGTTGTCGTTCGCAATCTTGGTAAAACTCTTCTTGGACGACTCATGTGTATGAAGGCAGTATGGAGCTTCTTACAAGGTTGAGGTAAATGCTCCAAGGTGGGCGGAGCTAAAAGAGTTTAAGGATTTAGTCAGAGTAAGACTGAATGTAATGGGGCTAGTGCAAGCCATAAGTGGGAGCCCACTAAGAGATTCATTGATTTGATCCTAAGTCGCGACTGTTAATTCTAATAGTGCGTTCATTGGTCAGCGAAACTAAGGGAACCCTGATGATAGTGTTAATAATCAAGGTTGCCAAGTCCGAGAGGAGGAATACCTTAAACCAGTCGGTGTGGCCTGGAATAAGGGGATTTATGAAAAGATGTCTTATGTGGGACGTATGACCATGCGTGTTGATCTTGTCAGAAGTTATTTAAGGAAATAATAACTCCGATAAGTTTTGCATTCCGAAAAGGACAAGCGTGTTATGTCCGGGAACCAGTTGAACCACCAGAGCTATGGGCAAATGGTATATGAGTTTTAGCCTCGAGTGAATGGGGTATATGATGATGCCTCACCTGAAAGAGGGTTGATCCGTCATCATTCATTAATATGTGGGAGACTCTAGAGATTATAGATGTCTCATAGTGATTGATTCCGGTGTGTAAGAACCTTAATAATGTGATTCAAGGTATATTGTATGACCGCTGGGCGAAGAGATCGAGCTCGTTGTTGTAAGAAGAGCTAAGGATTTAGTGATAGTATTAGCGCAGTGCCACTTGACTCCTTTAGAGATGATGGAGTATGGTTGTACCTATTATTGGGGGATGGAATTTGAGTATTTTGACTATGTGTTGTTCCGGCAATGCTCCGTAAAAATTCATTGGGAGAAGTCCCTTGTTTAACTTCGGTTGCAAAAGGGGATACAACTAATTTTTTATGCACATTAGAAGAAGAGACGTTAGATGCTACAACATCAGTGGATCCGGTAGTGTTGTGGGGAAACATTAAAAATCTCATCTCACCACGAAGGGATAAGTGGGACTTTGTGGACAAGAATTTGATTTTTGGTCTATAGGGGATTGAGAATACCCGTAAGATTGTAGTCACACCATGAAAACAAGGCGAGAGTGAGGAAAAGTGTGTCACGAGTGCGACAGTTGCAATGTTTGCAAATGTGCACTGAGAAGAGGGTGTATGGGCTCCCTAGTTAATTATCTTTCTTAATCACTTGAGAAAGAGGGATGCAGTTAATTATTTATTAAGTACACCGACGGGGGAAGTTACGGCTAGTCATATTGATGAAATGGATTGAACGTCATGGGAGATAGACGGTAATCCAAGATTTTATGTGCTGAGAGAGCCAGCACACCCTATGAGATAAAAATCGGTGGGAAGCCATTCAAAAGTTATCTCTTGATACAAGAGGCCTAACTGTTGTGAAGAAGTGACGCAAGGTTCTACTTAACTGAGTGTTGAGAGTGACTACGCGTTACTAAAATGTTGATTCTTATAAGGTAATCAACCCTAAAGGTACGCCACTTACGAAGAGTGCACGGATTGTAAAGTATGATATACCCAGAGTGAAAGGGGAATAGATTACCACTTGAGGAAAGATGCCGTAAGTGGGAAGCGGTGTTGAGGAAGAGACATAGTGAGATTGTCTCCAGAGCACCACTAGTTGATAGAGAATGATGGCACGAAAAGAGCAACCGAAAATTTGGTAGTGAACCTACGTTTCCAATGATGGAATGAGGTAACAGACTTATATATTATTGATGGGCTGTGAACATCATAACTAAACCAACATTTCATTGGGATAGCGGAATGGGTTGACCGGGATGAAATAGTATGTAGTTAAAAAAGAAGAGTGCACAAGTGCACGGTGTCATCCTACATTGTTGTGAATCAGGCTGAAATCCTAAAATCCCACCCTGTGAGAGATGGTCAGGGAGGAATAGAGATAAAGTTTTATTTTGAGTATGCTGTGTCGCCTACAACTCAATGTTAGTGAGAAAAGATGATAATACGCGCTTACGATAGTGAAATTTTGGAGAAGCACACTGATCAATTCATAGGTTGAATGTATACCTATATGAGCATATTTATAGGTAGTGTGAGTGCCTATATGGACTGTATATAAGGATTAGGTTCGTGGGTACCTATTACGAACAATACATGTACTTTGAGGTGTGGTTCGAGGAGAAATTCCAAACTCTTAGTCCTTAACGCGTGATATGAGGACATTCTATTAGGGTATGACATTTTAGAATATATGAAGTGTGAAAGATATGGCTCACAAATTTTCTACTCATGTGCGATGAGATATACATATTTATACTGTGCTCGAAGTGTGATTCCGAGACAATATAACCAATCACTATTGGTTATCGAGGTGGGATTTCGAGCCAATAACCCCAAAAGTGTTATAAAAGGGGGTGATTATAAAATAAGTGTTGATAGTATATGTTATGTGTAAGATATATATACCTTATGATTTTCCTACTTATGTGTGATAATAAGTATGCTTAAATTCTGTATTGGGGTCGATGATGTTCCGGACCAATACATGAAGGATCGATCTGGGATCGATGATTTTCCGAACCAAATCGATGATTAATTTGGTATCGATGGAAGGTCTGAACCAACATATGCATTACATTTATTTTGGGGTCGAGGGATTTCCGGACCAATGTAAATGATAGGATGATTGGGGCCGATGATTTTGCCGGACCAATTTCCCTTATAGTATTCATTGTGTGTGAAATATATACCTTATAATATTATACTTATGAGTGATAGTAGACACATAGATGTTATATATAGAGATATACATCAAAAGAGTAAATTAAGTAGGGAGGAACTTAATTTCAAGAGTTAACGTTAGATTGGAAAAAATTCTATGGAGAAATTAAGTACTGAGACTTAATTATGATATATGTGGCATGGGTAACATGCGATAAGAATTTATAATGAAGCAAGGCATGTACTTGGGGCGACCGTTAGGATGTTATGATTTGGTTTTGGGTATTAGAGGATGCAATGATATTTAAGGTCCTTAGCCTTAATCTTGGCTTTATCCTAATTTCGAGGACGAAATTCCTTTGCAAGGGGGGAAGTATGTAATACCCCGTATTTCTGAATATTCTATTTAATTAAATTGGAGAATTAAATGAGAAAATACGGCTTAATTTAAATTACGTAAGAGGAGTTATTTAATGAGATTTATTAAAAATTGTAATTTTGGAATATTAATCGAGAGATAGTTACCGATTTATATTGCCTCATTATATTTACGTAGTGCGAGTGGTAAATAGTTACTTAACGCGTGTAGACCGTGTTGGGGTGAGAATGAGTAATATTTTTTAAGTAACTCAAATGATAATTTAGAGGTCACAGATGAGCCCGGAAGGGTCAAAATAGTATACCCGGGGGTACTTGTTGAGTCTCGGGGTAATTTCGGACTAAACCGCGACCATTCCGGGGCATTTTGGTCTTTTAACATGAGATGGTAAGGAGACCTACGAATTTGAGAGCTTTTTATCAGTCGTATGAAAGAGGGGTTAGGGTTAGAAAACCCATGAAAACTCACCATAACCATTAGAGATAAGAGAGAAACAATTCTCAAGGCAAAAGAAAGAATTGGAAAGGATTCAAAGGAGATTGTCACCACAAACTTGTTGGGAAGGAGGATTGAAGGAGAAAAACAATCAAACATCATCAACAATCACGAAATCAGGAACCCTCTACCAAGTCAAGTTGTTTATTACAAAGATTATAAAGTTATAATACCCATGTGTATGGTCTTTTGAATGATTTTGTTAAACTCATGCTTTGGAAAAAAAATAATGATATTTATACATGTTGGGATGGGAATTGCATGTAGAATGATGTAACATATGTAGAGGAATAATATTCAGATTTGACTTGATGAGTATTTCGGAATAAAATCTGGGCTTTGAATGAAATTATGGGAAGAACACCATAGTTAGGGTTTTCAATAAAATCTTAGGTTTAATCCACAATTCCTTTAAATAGATTGAGGTTTTGATGTATTTGAAACGTTAGAAATTGTCCTAGTATATGTGGAAACATGTTAGGATCATTGGGTCAAAGTTTGGTGAATATAATGGAGTTTTGAGATTTGTTAATGGAGGAAGAGGTTAACGAAGAAGACAAACTGCGTCTGTCCCTGTTCGATTGATCGATCGATCTTGAATGTCGATCGATCGAACCCAGTAGTCGATCGATCGAAGTAAGCTATTTTTCCCGAATTTTTCTTGTTTAAACTTTCTTTGATTTCTGGGAACGAATTGGTATCCTAAGATTCCTATTATATTTATATGGGAGTGAGAATAAGACCAGTAGGTAGATTGTTGAGGTCTAATTAGGCAATTGGGTGTAGGGCTTGAATTATGGACCGACAAGAATAATCCGATTTAATAGAGTATCGAATAATTTGGAATATAGTTACGAGGCGAGGTAAAGTCAATTCAAGTAGTAGACCAGTAGGGTAAGTAATAACTACTGAAATTATATGTGAGGGATAACTAGGACCCTTAGAGTTGTGTGAATACTCAAATAATTGCGATTAATGAGATAAATCGTAAAGCGAATATTGTATGGTAAATATAAGAGATTAAAATATTACGTACGAACATAATAAATGGGTCGGGCATGTACCTACTGAATTATATAATCTTTTAGGTCGAGAGAAGTACACCTAAATTAACTACGTTAGGGTCGATGAGATATTCCGAACTAAAAGGGTTATTATATGTTTGGGGTCGATGTAAAATGTTGAACCAAACCTTTGAACTGGTGGCGTGATGAAAGAGTCCGAGCCAGAATTTGTGTATATAAATAATTGGGGTCAATGTATCATTCCGAACCAATTCTTACTTGGGGTCTATGAATCATTCCGAACCAAGAGTCCTTACGTGTGTAAAAAGGACAAAATAGTAATGACTGATATTTAGTATATATTGTGTGTGAAATATATACTTGATGATATTCTACTTCTGTGTATTAGTAGATTGATATATATTATGTATTTAAAGAATACATACCGAACTGGTAAGTTAAGTAGTGAAACTTAATTACGAACGTAACATTAGATAGAGAATATCTATTTACTAAATTAGGTAGTGCAACTTATTTACAAAAGTGGGAAGATAGAAATTGTAATAATTGTAGAAATTTAGTAGTGAAACTAAATGAAAAGTTTTGAAACATAACATAGGTGAAATGTTACTTGAGTATTAATTAACCTTCGCGAGATGTTAATGAAATGTATGTACTGTGTGGGCAATACGAGAACTTAAGTATAGATAAGTTCATATGATTACTTAGTCCTAGTTAGCTTGGAAGATATGACTAGGTGGGCTAAGTGTAAAACACTAGGTGTGCACAAAAGAGAGTGTATGAGAACCTAACATGTGTAATCAATAACTGCATTTTATATTGTGATAAACGCTTGCTAAATGTTTTCAAAATGTTTTGAGTACTAACTCTTGCTATAAAATATTTTTAAAACCTTTTAGGTGTCCAGCCACAGGGACGCCATGTATGATGATTTCATTCCAGGGAATCGAAGTTGTAGCACAGTGGATGCTTTCAGGATTTTGACTAGATGATATCTCCCATTCAGATCTAGTACAGGATCTCACCATATTCTATATATGGACTTGTAGTCCGGTATCAGTCTCAGATGTTAGTTGCAGATTAGTAGTTGTTCTATTATTGTTTGTTATTTTTAGCCGATGGCTTATTCGGTAATACTCTTGTGTTGTTGTACTTATACTTTGTTGGTTTGAGTTTTAGCATGGTATTTGTTTTACTATTTTTCCGCATGGTTGATCTATCTGTTTAAGAAAGATAAAATTTTGGCACCGATCTAATTTTCACTTAGGTGATTAGTAATTAAAAAGTTTTCGACAGTGATGCTAAGAATGAACCATTTGAGAAACCTGTTTTAATTTAATAGAGGCCTGATCACCCGATGTTTAATTAGGCAGGGTGTCACAGAGTATTTACAATCCTAGAGAGAAAGAGAGAAGAAGATAATTGATGAGAAAAGAGGAGAAAAAGAGAGAGATTGGAGATTGAAGATTGGGATTGTTTGTACCAAGAGAAATCTGAGATTTCTACCTCAAGGCAAGTTTTATACTTGCTAAAATATGGTTTAAGATGAGTAAATTGTATTGATTGTTGTGTATTAGAATTAATGGAACAAATATGAATTTTATGGATTTTGAGCCCTAATTATGTTTTATGTTGATGATATTGTGGATTATGGTAATTGATAATCATGTAGAATGGTTTTGGAGTAGATTAAAGTTGGTGATGTGTGTAAAAATGGAAGAGATTTGAGTTTTTCGGAAAAACTTGGGTTCACAACCCATAACCCATTCTTGGCAAAATCGCAGGAGCGAATCGATTCGGCCCTAGGGCGAATCGATTCGCTAATGGGTCATCCTAAAGGTCTGCAAACCCAAATCAATTCGGGTTAAGGCTGAATCGATTCGGCTGATCCAAAAACTTGGATTTGTCATCCGAATCGATTCGCTGCTTGGGGCGAATCGATTCGAAATCAGGTTGTTTTGAGTTTTTTTTCCAACTCAATTTTTATCCTTTTCTTTTAGGCTTAGGACTTAGGAACCTTCTTATATGAAGTAAACTTAGTGTTTTAGAGTCTTAGAATGGTATGGTCACTACCCTAGATTAGAAATGGTTTAGTTAGGGTTATATAGGGGGTCTACAAGTAGATGTAAATCGGTTATTTTCCTAAATAAGTTAGCTTGAGTTTAGGAGTTGTAAAGCTATATATTGGGGGATTTTAGGGGCTCAATTGAGGTATATAAAACCTTGGGACTTGTAGAACTACTGTGATCTCATTAAGACTAACTTGGGAACTTAGAATGAGGAAAGAAACGATGATGTTCAATGATTATGGTTTCGGATAAAATTAAACATGCACATGGAAATTGGAAATGAAAATGAAATGAAAATGTAAATGAATATGGTAAATGATAATTTACTTAAACACACCTCTCTAAATGATATCATAAGGGAAGTACGCAAATGAGGTGATGTCCCCTGGCTAGTGAATGCAGGGAGACTATAGTCCTCGGGCATATGACCGATTATTATGTATGTTGTATTTCTTGCGCTAGTGAGGTAATTCCAGGTGTGGTTATGACTCACTCGCAGGTATATGGCCACTTCCCGACGTTGTGTTAGGTGACCAAGTTGTTTTGTTGATAGGCCCTGGAAGATGATAGTCATTAAGGGGCGCGTCCAGTGGGTGAACTCGGAGGGACGGTCTTAGAATCATTATATGTATGTGAATATAACTATTCTTATTCAAGTTGGACCTGATTTATGAAAAATGCCATAAAGAGCATATAACTGTGATTATGTTTCATGATGAGAAATGGAATAATGAAACAGAACGGAGTAAATAATGGAGGCTTTTAATTAATGTTAATGATTCATATTCTCTTGCATAACTCAATTTAAACTTATGATTAATTAAATTACCTTCGTAGATGCTTTAAAATTGTAGTAGATTCTCATCTTTGTCAATCATGATTATCTGTTCATAACTGTCATACTCTTTATTCATCTGGTGATCATATAAACCCGGGCTCTGACCCGTTCATATTTCTTGTTGTGCATGAATCTTGTATCCGCTCAGGTTCTCCGCCGCTAGGACGCCCGTTCTGACTTTCCTATTCCGGTGTTTTTGGGGAGCCGTGATACTTTGCGGATATTACGGGATATTTTGTGTAGACGCCTTCATTTTTGTATTCTAGTTATGATCGGGTCATTTACTCGGGTGTGTGGCCCAAGCTTTTGTAATTGTTTAATGTAATGTACTATGTAACTTAATGAACTTGTTCTACATGGTTTGTATAGACTGTTGACCGACAGCATATTCGGTTCCCTTATTGTATACTTGTTATTGTTGTAATATAAGTTCTTTTGGGGTTTCCACTTTCTTTTCAAATTGGGTTTTTTAAATTCTTTCTTTAACTCATAAAACAAAATTTTTGACAACCCGTTTTCTGAAATATTGGGCGGTTATCCCGAATACTTAATATATTGTTGTGATGCTGAGGATGATCCATCTATGATTCCTGTTTTTTTTAGTATTGGGTTGGCCACCCCTTATTTCGGTTAGCGGGTTATCACAGATGGTATCAGAGCATCAGATTCTAGAGTCTTTGGGATCTATATGGACTTGTCACGTTCTAACATAGTGTTATTTGATATAGAGCTTAATGTTAGGACTTTTTTGTTGCCTATGTACGCAACCTTCTGCAAGATAGATTGTTTTAAAATAGTATTCTAACTCTATTGATTCTTTATTTCAGATGTCGTCTATGAGAGGCAGCCCCGCTAGAAGGAACAGAGTTGTAGAAGAGGATGTTAGTCTGCCGCCGCCGCCGCAGCCGCAGCAGAGAACTATAAATGCTGCTGATGTAGCAAATATTTTGGCCCAAGCGGTCAATGCTGCTATGACTGTTGTGGTTCAACAATTTCCACAAGCCCAACAACCATGGGCTCCATATGTACAAGATCCTACGGGACCTTCTCCGTGGGAGAGGGTTAGAGAGTCCTTTTTAAAGGGCCTCCCCCTAAATTTGAAGGAGGTTCCGATGTCGTTAGAGATAATCAATGGAAGAAGGATCTGCAGCGCCATCTACGTATGATAGAGTGTAGTGAGGAGAGGAAACAAGTCCTTGCTACTTTCAAGCTCGTCGGATCTGCGTTACATTGGTGGGAGTCTATGACTACGCCAGAGCAGAAGGCTGTTATGACTATCAATGATTTCTGGGTTTTGTTTGATAAGAAGTATTTCCCTCCCGCATTACAAAGGGAAATGAGAAGAAAACTTCAAGATTTGGTACAAGGGGAGCGGTCAGTAGACGAATATGAAGTGGAGTTCACCCGGTTATCTAGTTTTGTACCCGATGAGGTGACTCCGAAAGAGAGGAAAATATCGAAGTTTATGGGAGGTTTGAACTGGATTATTCGACAACATTTACTGGGTAATCCAGCTTTACAGACTTTTGGGGATGTGATGAATGAGGTGTTGCTTCATTGCTAAGAGCACCGGTTGTATGTCCAAAGTAGTAAGAAAGCTACAGTGATGGGGCAAGATGGGAAACCTAGAGGCAATGGGACAAGAGGAGGAGCATTTCCTTCATTCTAATCTTCGGGTAATAAACAAAAAGAAAGGGATCCCCAGCAAGGGGACTTGTCTAAACGGCAGCGTTTTGGTGGATTCAATGTGGGTGGCAATAACAATAGGAATGGTCAGGGTGCCCCACAACAACAACAAACAGGTCGGGGTGGTCACGGGGTAGGGACCATCCAGGCCAAGGCATTACCCAGTTTAGAAATAACCGGGGCCGAAATCAGGAGAATATGGCGAGTCGGTGCTTCCAATGTGGGAAGGCGGGTCATTACAAGAGGGAGTGTCCTCACTTGATTGGGGGACAACTTCCTAGGGTTCCCCAGCATCCACAGGTTCAGTTACCACCACAAGTACCTAATCCGATGGTCCGTCCACAACAGGGACAGCTACAGTATGGTCGTGTTTACCACATTCAGGATGCTATGCTTCCTACGGCTCCGCCAGCACCGCTAGCTATTGAGGGTAAGTTTCTCATTCAGAAGCACATGGGTTGTATTTTGTTTGATACGGGTGCGACACACTCGTTCATTTCTAGAAGTTTTGCCCAATCTACAGAGTTAATTAAATCCACGGAGAGAAGCTTCACTAGTGTTGAATCTTCTATGGGTGATGGTTCACTCATTTTCTTTGTTTGTAAACAAGTTAGAATTAATCTTGGTAACTTGTGTTTTGAGGCTGATTTACTCGTCCTTGATATGGTCGGGTATGATGTAATCCTGGGTATGGATTGTCTAGTGAAGTATCATGCGATAGTTAATTGCTATGGGAAAAGTATAGTTTTGGCCATTCCGGGGTAAGAAATGTTTTTAGTGGTTATGCCTCGTTCAGAAGGATGCACTAGCTCTTACTTGTATTGTATTGTGGAGGAGACTTCTCGGGATGTAGTTGTTTCCTTAGATTCGATTTCAGTTTTTAGAGATTTCCAAGATGTTTTTCGGGAAATACCGGGTTTGCCTCCCAGTAGGTAAATTGAGTTTATAATTGATTTAGCATCGGGAACGAGATCGATTGCTAGAGCTCTGTATCGTATGGCTCCTGTTGAGATGAGGGAGTTAAGGGATCAGATTCAGAACTTACTAGAGCAAGGGTTTATTAGGCGTAGTACGTCACCGTGTGGCATTCCGGTGTTATTTGTGAAGAAAGGGGATAGTTCCCTCCAGTTATGTGTTGACTATAGAGAATTGAATAAAGTCACCATCCAGAATAAATACATATTGCCTCGGATCGATGATTTATTTGATCAACTTAGGGGAGCGTCGTACTTCTCTAAAATAGATTTGAGGATGGGGTATCACCAGTTGCGGATACGGGAGCAAGATCTGTCCAAAACCTCTTTCTTAACAAGATACGGGTCCTATAAATTTTTGGTTATGCCTTTCGGACTAACCAATGGCCGGCTGTGTTTATGGATCTCATGAATCGGGTATTTCGAGACTTCTTGGACCAGTTTGTTATTGTGTTCATCGATGACATCCTTGTGTATTCTCGGTCAGAAGCCGACCATGCTACTCATTTGCGGTTGGTCCTGCAGACATTGAGGGATCACCAATTGTATGCCAAGTTCGAGAAGTGTGGTTTTTGGTTGCAGGAAGTACAGTTTCTGGGTCACATTGTGACAGCCCAGGGTATTTCGGTAGACCCAAGTAAAGTTGTTACGGTGAAGGAGTGGGATCAGCCCATGACACCTATCGAGATTCGTAGTTTTCTGGGTTTGACGGGTTATTACCGCCAGTTTATCAAGGGTTTTTCTAAAATTGTTATCCCTTTGATAAATATAACCCGGAAAGGGGTGAGGTTTGTTTGGGATAATTCTTGTCGGTCAGCTTTTGACGAGCTCAAGGATAGGTTGACTTCTGCTCCAGTCCTTGCATTACCAAGGCCGGGATTGGAATATTTAGTCTTTACCGACGCATCTCTACAAGGATTGGGAGGTGTACTTCAACAAGAGAGATAGGCTATTGCTTATGCTTCTGGCAAGCTAAAGCCTCATGAAAAATATTATCCGGTGCATGATTTGGAACTTTCCACAGTTATTTTTTCCTTGAAGATCTGGAGGCATTATCTCCTCGGGGAAAAATTTAGTCTCTTCACGGACCACAAATCATTGCAATATTTATTTTCATAGAAAGATTTAAATATGCGACGGCAACGATGGCTAGAGTTTGTGAAAGACTATCAATTCGACATCCACTATCACCCGGGCAAGGCGAATGTGGTGGCGGATGCTTTCAGTAGAAAGCCTGAGGGGGAGTTAGCGGAGGTATGGAAAGCCAAATGGAAGGAGCTTAGCGATGAGGACGCGGTTGCTAGGGCGTTTATGTCGGTGTTGACCGTTACGCCTACTATTGTGGTAAAAGTTGCAGAAGCTCAAGAAAGGGATAAAGGTTGTTAGGACCGTATACGCTAATTGTTGATCGAGGGAGCGGAATCCTACTCTATAAGATCGGAGGGTGGATTACGTTTCCACGGGAGACTCATTGTCCCGGATGAAGGGGATTTACAACGGGCCGTGATGACAGAATCTCATGGGTCTAAATTTTCAGTGCATCCTAGTGGGGACAAGATGTACCAAGACATGCATCGTCAGTATTGGTGGGGTCATGAAACAGGATATTTTAGAGTTCGTGTCCCAATATGCTACTTATCAATTGGTCAAGATAGATCATCAGCGACCGACGGGTTTATTGCAACCCTTGGAGATTTTGGTGTGAAAGTGGGGGAGCATATCGATGGATTTCATCACGGGCTTGCCAACGTCGCAGAGTGGTCACGATTCTATTTGGGTTACTGTTGATCGCTTGAATAAGTCAGCACACTTCCTACCCGTATGTACCGCTTACAATACTGCTCGTTATGCCTGGATATTTATTGCGGAGGTTGTTAGACTCCATGGGGTGCCAATAAATATAGTCTCCGACAGAGATAAGATTTTTGTTTCCCACTTTTGGCAAAGTTTCCAAGAGGCTATGGGAACCGAATTGAAATTGAGTACTTCTTATCATCCTCAAACAGATGGGCAGATAGAAAGAGTCAACCAAATGTTGGAGGATATCCTCCGAATATGTGTGCTTGATTTCAAAGGTGGTTGGGAACAATATCTCCCTTTGGTTGAATTTGCTTATAATAATTCGTACCAATTTACTATTGGGATGGCACCCTATGAAGCCCTTTATGGTAGGACTTGTAGATCACCCACTTGTTGGTTGGAGGTGGGGGATAATAAGTTTCTAGGACTGGAAATGATCCAAGATACTTCTTTCAAGATTGAACTTATCCGGAATCGCATTCGAATAGCTCAAGATCATCAAAAGAGTTACGCCGATGCGAATAGAAGGCATATGGAGTTAGAAGCTGGAGATCAATTCTTGGTGCGTGTATCGCCAATGAAAGGTATAAAGCGTTTTGGGAAGAAAGGGAAGCTTGTGTCGCGCTATGTGGGACCTTTTCCCGTTATTGCCAGGGTAGGTCCAGTGGCGTATCAACTTGCCTTACCGGAACACTTACAACAACTCCATGATGTGTTTCATGTTTCCTCTTTGAAGAAGTATAAGAGGTGTGAAGGATCCCTTTGGCATATTCCTTTGGAGGATATCAATTTACAACCTGATATTTCGTATGAAGAACAACCGGTTGCGATTTTAGAGCACGTGGAGCGTAGATTGAGATCTCAAGTGGTGCCCTTGGTGCGAGTTCAATGGGGTCATCACAACGCCAAGGACTCGATGTGGGAACGTGAAGATGATATGCGGGAAAAATATCCGCATTTCTTTATACAAGGTACGCCTGAATTTTGAGGGCAAAATTCCCTCATAAGGGGGGGAGTATCTAACAACCCTCGCTTTTGAGAACTTATTTTATATTAATTTACTGTGTGAAGTAATTATATAAAATGTTGGAAAATGGAGTAAATATTAATTGATTGAGTTAAAAGTTAATATTTACTAGATTGTTGCATATTTACTGTGTGTGTATGTAAATATCATCATGCTACGTTTTATAGTGTCATATGCTTTAAATGGCAATTATGGTTTAAATGAAACCGGAACCTCAAATGAGTTATAAAATTTCAAAATGATAATTTAGAGGGCGTAGATAGTCCTGAAATGTGCGAGATAGTCGAAATAAGTGCCATATTGTATTTTTAGGTTTCGGGCACTTTTGACTGGTTTTAACATGAATGTGTAGTTGTGAGTCATTTTAATGTGGTATTAACCATTTAAGTTGGGAAATTAGGATAAAGTCACTATTTGGTCTTTCATCTCATTTAATTCTCTTAAGAGTATTTACAAACCTTGAGAGAAAGAGAGACGAAAAGAATTGAGGAGAAAAGAGGAGAAAAAGAGAGAGATTGAAGATTGGGATTGTTTCTACCAAGAGAAATCTGAGATTTCTACCTCAAGGCAAGTTCTCTACTTGCTAAAATATGGTTTAAGATGCGTAAATTGTATTGATTGTTGTGTATTAGAATTAATGGAACAAATATGGATTTTATGGTGTTTGAGCCCTAATTATGGTTTATGTTGATGATATTGTGGATTATGGTAATTGATAATCATGTAGAATGGTTTTGGGGTAGATTAATGTTGGTGATGTGTGTAAAAATGGAAGAGATTTGAGTTTTTTTGAAAAAACTAGGGTTCACAACCCGTAACCCATTCTTGGCAAAATCGCAGGGGCGAATCGATTCGGCCCTAGGGAGAATCGATTCGCTAATGGGTCATCCTACAGGTCTGCAAACCAAAATCGATTCGGGTTAAGGCCGAATCGATTCGGCTGATGCACAAAGTTAGATTTGTCATCCGAATCGATTCGCTTTTGGGCGAATCGATTCGGCTCTAGGGCGAATCGATTCGAAATCAGGCTGTTTTGAGTTGTTTTTCCAACTCAATTTTTATCCTTTTCTTTTAGGCTTAGGACTTAGGACTTAGGAACCTTCTTGTATGAAGTAAAATTTGTGTTCTAGAGTCTTAGAATGGTATGGTCACTACCCTAGATTAGAAATGGTTTATTTAGGGTTATGTAGGGGGTCTACAACTAGATGTAAAAGGGTTATTTCCCTAAATAAGTTAGCTTCAGTTTAGGAGTTGTAAAGCTATATATTGGGGGATTTTAAGGGCTCAATTGAGGTATATAAAACCTTATGACTTGTAGAACTATTGTGATCTCATTGAGACTAACTTGGGAACTTAGAATGAGTAAAGAAAGGATGATGTTCAATGATTATGGTTTCGGATAAAATTAAACATGCACATGGCAATTGGAAATGAAAATGGAAATGAATATAGTAAATGATAATTTACTTAAACACACCTCTCTAAATGCTATCATAAGGGAAGTACGCGAATGAGGTGATGTCCCGTGTCTAGTGAATGCAGGGAGACTATAGTCCTCGGGCATATGACCAGTTATTATGTATGTTGTATTTCTTGCGCTAGTGAGGTAATTCCGGGTGTGGTTATGACTCACTCGCAGGTATATGACCACTTCCCGACATTGCGTTAGGTGCCCAGGTTGTCTTGTTGATAGGCCCTGGAAGATGATAGTCATTTAGGGGCGCGTCCAGTGGGTGAACTCGGAGGGACGGTCTTAGAATCGTTATATGTATGTGAATATAACTATTCTTATTCAAGTGGAACCTGATTTATGATAAATTCCATAAAGAGCATATAACTGTGACTATGTTTCATGATGAGAAATGGAACACTGAAACGGAACGGAGTAAATAATGGAGGCTTTTAATTAATTTTAATTATTCATATTCTCTTGCATAACTAAATTTAAACTTATGATTAATTAAATTACCTTCGTAGATGCATTAAAATTGTAGTAGATTCTCATCCATTTCAATCATGATTATCTGTTCATAACTGTCATACTCTTTATTCATCTGGTGATCATACAAAATCGGGTCCTGACCTGTTCATATTTCTTGTTGTTCATGAATCTTGTATCCGTTCAGGTGCTCTTTCGCAAGGACGCCCGTTCTGACTTTCCTATTCCGGTGTTTTTGGGGAGCAGTGATACTTTGCGGATATTATGGGATATTTTATGTAGACGCATTCATTTTTATATTCTAATTACGATCGGGTCATTTACTCTGGCGTGTGGCCCAAGCTTTTGTAATTGTTTAATGTAATGTACTATGTAACTTAATGAACTTGTTCTACATGGTTTGTATAGACTGTTGACCGACAGCATATTCGGTCCCCTTATTGTATACTTATTATTGTTGTAATATAAGTTCGTTTGGGGTTTCCACTTTCTTTTCAAATTGGGTTGTTTAAATTCTTTCTTCAACTCATAAAACAAAATTTTTGACAACCCGTTTTCTGAAATATTGGGCGGTTATCCCGAATACTTAATACATTGTTGTGATGCTGAGGATGATCCATCTATGAGTCCTATTTTTATTTGAGTATCGGGTTGGCCACCCCTTATTTCGGTGAGCAGGTTGTCACAGTTAAGTTGCATGGAAATATGAGCCCCAATGGAATCAGATTACCTCCGATGTAAGAAAGTGGGTGGAATCAAAATCCATCCAATATGGGTGGGATTCTTACTTTCCCATGGGAATCCTTACAAATAATTTTTTCGAAGATAAAACTGCCCTTAAAAATCTTAAATTATAAAAACTACCCATAAAATCTAAATTTATTTTGTGAAGACAATTTTGCTATGTCAGTTTGTATTAAATTTAAAGTCGAATAAATTTTATTTAGGCTTTTTTCTACTCATGTAATAATCAAATTTATTAACTTACAATATAATACACACATATCTACAATAAATTATTATATTTGTTAAATATTGTAAAATAAATATTTTTTAAAAAAACATATTTGAGTTCATACATTTATAAATAGTGAATCGTAATATTATGTATATATACATGTATGTACACACGCACACACACACACACACACACATATATATATATATATATATATATAATTGTTATAGGGTATTGTTGGTATATATTATTCATTCCCATGTCATTTTTCATACATGAATCAAACACAACATTTTGATTACCAATAGGAATCCATTGGTTAACCAAACAGAACGAAAGAATTTAAAATCCTGGTAAAAGGTTTCCTGGTAATCACAATCCATCCAAAATAATATTGCAAACCAAACAAGGCTATGTACAAAAAACATTAGCTTTAATCTTGACGTGCAAATGTTGAACTGGCCATGTTCCAGACAAGTAAAAACAAACCAACTCAAGACAGTGATAAGTAAGAGAGTGTCCCTCCCCTCAAACAAGAATTATAACAGTAACTAGCATACAACCCGCGTGATGCGCAGGTGTATTATAATATTTTGTATATAAAACATGTATTGACAAAATTATATATACATATTCAATTATATACTTTTTTCAATATGGGGAAAGGTACACCATAGACAAAATAGCAAAAAACTGCACATCCTCCTTCGTTGGCTTCAAACTCACCATATCTATAAACCTTTCAAGAAGAAAAAGAAACCTTTAGATTTAAAGGCTAAAATTATATAATCACAAAGAACTTACATTTAGATTATAAACACACATGATATAGAAAAGAAATGAGGACAAAAGTATATCTTGTAATCATGAACTATGATTATCCTAAATAATTATTAGGAAAAATATAAGATTATTTTGCAAAAGGCACATCAAAATCATCAAAGAATAGATAAAACGTATTTACAATGATGGAACTAACACGAAAATTCTCCAAAAACAATTGAAAACCATCCCCATTGACTAAATATCTCAAAATAAATTTTTACAAACATTAAATGAAAATAGACTCATTTTAGGGTAAAAAAATACCATTTAATGTAAACAATTAAACATACCTAGGTGAAAATGGGTAGAATGTGATACCTGAAACCCATAGATTAAATAAAATTACAAATGTAAGAAATTCAGGGACTATCAAGAAAATATATTATCGGATATACAAAAATATAACCATAATTTACTTGTAAAGAGAACCATCACATTTAATTCTCCTAATACCAATGCCAATCATTTTGAAGCTCGCTCCAGTAAAATAGCAACCAAATTGCATGTTTAATATACGTCATAGTAAAACTCAATAAAAGAAACATGATTGTTTTCTTGCAAAACACCAAGTTTAGAAAACCAATGATCTACTTAAGATATTCAGATCTGAATCTTTAGAAACCAACTAATTCCATATAGCATGCCAATTTTATAATGGTGGTAACAAAGAGTTCATGTGAAACAAATTTCCGAAGGTATATTTTAGGTTAAGGTAGTAATTGAGGTTAAATCAACTAACATTTTATGTAACCCAACTATAAGTTGAATGATATTAAAAATACAATTTATTATTTAAAATAATGTTCTCACATACATCTTCTTTGAGGAATTTAACCAAATAGTGTATATATCACATAACATAAATAATGAAAAGAGGAAATCAAGTATTTTAAAGAAAAAATCATTAACGATTTATCAGCGAACAGTAGACCAAAATAATAGGTTGATCGAATGACATGAGATTCAAATAGATTAAAAAAATAAAATAGAAGACTTACAAAAAGTGATATTGAGGATTGTGAGATAGTATGTGCAGAAAACTATTTTATATCTTGTTTGCGGATCAAATATATGAAGAATTGGGAGTTAATGGAGAGGGAGTGGGAGGGAGAGCCATTGGATGGAAAAAATAATTAGGAGATATAGGTGTTCTATGTTTGTAGAGGGCCATAATAGAGGGAGATAAAAAGTTGAATCTGAAACGATTGAGATGGGTGAAATGGGTCGTTACAATTTGAAGAAAAAAATTGGGTGAGAAAGGAAGGACTTGATCTATTAGGAGATAAAGGATTATCAATTGACACGTGACATCCCTAGGTTAAATGGGGACAAATGAATTGGCGAGAGGGGATAGAAATGAATTGAAGCTCAGTCCAATGTGGACACCTTATTCATTCATAAGACTTAACTGTAGGCTTGCGTTTTATGATAATAAAATAGATTACTAATTTTCTAGATCCTAACAAACTGTTGTTTAGTCTTCACAATATTCATCTTCATACACCCATGTAATCTTCACTCCCTAATACCTACCATTATAGAGTTTTACTTACCCATTATTTTGTAATAAACCAAGAACGAAAACATAAAGATTTACATTTCAGAATAAGAAATGCAATTGAGGTTCATATTTCAAAACAACCAAACTCAATTGAAGCTCAAGCTTCACAGTTCAAAAGTAGCAAAACCCCAGATCGAAGTTCATGACTACATTTTCATTACCGAAAAAACAAATAAAGTTCAAGATTTCTTATTTCAAAAAATAAAACACAAATGATGATGAACACCTGAATTTTATAACTAAAAAAGACAATTGGAAGTTCAAGATTTCGCATTTTGTTTAACACTCACATCCCAAAACAACTAAAATCCAATTGAAGTTGAAGATTTATACTAAAAGAGAATACAACCCCACTTAAAATCAAATATTAACATTTCAAAAAAAAATAATACAAATTGAAATTCCATTCACCCTTTCAGTGGTCTTCAACATGGTTATCTTCCCGACCTTAGTTTATATTTATATTTGTATGTGTTGGTTAGATTATCAATTAGTTAGAGTATCTTCGTGTATAGAAGAATGAGTTGTTGAGGAATACAATATACAGAATTCATTTGCACATTTTTCTATTTTTCTCATTCCATGATATGGTATCAGAGCCTTTCTATAGCAAATGATATATTGTTTTCATCTTTAATGGTACTTCATCTTCATCGGTAAATTTTGTTCCAGTAGCCTTTTCTCATTCCCTATCTGTTAAATTTAATGAAAACAACTATCTTCTATAGAGGTAATAAGTAATTGCTACAATCAGATGTCACAAAATTCAAAGATTTATTTCAAGATGTGAAAATACACCATCAAAGATTCTCACAGTAGCTGATGAAACTCAAGGAAAAGTGAATCAAGACTTTTTTGGTTGGGAACAATAAGATCAACTATTATTATCATGGCTTCTTTCTTCAATGGAAGAGTCACTGTTAACAAGAATGGTGGGATGTAAAACATCTTCTCAGATCTGGCATACACTTGAAACCTATTTTTATTCTCAAACCATAGATAATATTTCTCAATTCAAAACTCGTGTAAAGAATACTAAAAAAGGCAGATATGTCAATTGATGAAGTTTTGTTAAAGATTAAGTCTCTTTTTGATCAATTAGCTACTGTTGGTTGTCCTCTAGCACCTAAAGAACACATTGATGTTATCTTTAAAGGTTTACCATATGAATATGATACATTCATAATCTCAGTAACCTCAAGGTCAGATCCTTACACTGTTGCAGAGATTGAGTCTTTGTTACTTGCTCAAGAAGGTAGAATTGAAAAGAATCATAGGAGTTTGGATTCTGCAAATCCCAATCTGGTGAATTTAGCTACACAGTCTTATGATCTAAGGAAGAAATTCAACAATAACCTCTCTTCACAGAGCCAGTTCAGGCTAAACTTTTCTAGACAAGGAAATTTAAGACCTTAATTCTATGGTGGCTTCCCTAATTTTCATAATTCTGGTCATGCCTTTTGTAATAACAGAGGTTCAAGTTCTAATTTTAGTCATAGTGGAGGAAGACAACAATGGAATACTAATACTAAACCCAAATGTCAGTTGTGTGGAAAGTTTGGGCATATAGAACTAAAATGCTATCACAGGTTCAATACTTCTTTTTATGGACCTATTGTGACTGCCTTTCAAGGACTTGCTTCTTCAACCATGACAGCTCAAATGGCTATTATGATTACCACACCTCAAGATGTTGCAGTTACCAATTGGTATCCTAACTCTGGAGCTACTAATCACTGCACTCCAGATATTAACAACCTTGCAATCAAAGATGAGTATCAAGGCACTAATCAAATCCACATGGGGGATGGAACTGGACTTAATATTCAACATGTTGGTCAGTCTTTCTTTCCTTCTTAGTATTATTCTAAATGTTTGACTCTGAATTAAATTCTTCATGTTCCTACTATATCAAAAAATCTTTTGAGTGTGTCAAAGTTTTCTCACGACAATAATGTCTTCTTTGAATTTCACTCTGATCTTTGTTTTGTCAAAGACCGGGTTACCAGAAATATCCTCATGAAAGGGACATTTAAGAATGGCTTATATGTCTTTGACAAATTTGGCATCCATCTTCAACTCAAGAATTCAGCCTCAGACATTACCAAGTCAACTTCAAGTTTGAGTCAATCTTATCATATTTCTATTAATGCTTCTCAAATAAGGTCAAATTCACATGTAAATGCTAGATTCAATTCTATAACTCAACTTTGGCATTGTCTGTTAGGCCATCCTGCTGCTAAAACTGTTCATCATGTCCTTTCATTATGCAATATCCCAAATTATAATAAAATGATTCCATATTTTTGTAATGCTTGTTGTTTAGGAAAAAAACACAAGTTTACCTTTCCTCTTTCTGAAACTATTTACTACAAACCTCTTGAGCTTATTCACTCAGATTTGTGGGGCCCTCCCCTACTCCCCATCTAATGGCTACAAATATTATGTTCATTTCATCGATTCTTTTTATAGATATACCAGGGTATTCTTACTCATAAACAAGTCTGATGCACTGCAAACATTCATTGACTTCAAAAAATAGGTTGAGTTAAAACTCAGATCATTCTATCAAAATTTTACAATCTGATTAGGGGATGAGTATAGAGCCTTTACTGATTTCCTCACCTCTCATGGGATAACACATCGTGTCTCGCGTCCTATAACTCATGAGCAAAATGGTCGTGCAGAACGCAAGCACAAACACATTATAGAGACTGCACTCACACTTCTTTCACATTCTTCAATTCGCCATAAGTATTGGGATGAAGCTGTTAGGACAGTTATCTTTCTAATCAATAGGCTTCCATCCTCAGTGCTTAATGGTCAAATTCCCTTAGAAGTTTTGTTTAACCAAAAACCAAATTTTTTAATGCTAAAACTATTTAGTTGTTCCGGTTTCCCAAATCTAAGGCCTTATAATTGTCATAAACTTCAATTTAGATCAGTAGAATGTACATTTCTAGGCTATAGTCTCGACCATAAGGGTTTCAAATGCCTAGATTCTCATGGTCGTCTTTATATTTCTAGAGATGTTCATTTTAATGAACATTCCCTTTCTTTTTTTTTGAAAACACGGTTTCTAATTCCTCACTTTCTAGTTCACCACCCAACCCTTCTGCCTCAATCCCAATTCATTATATTGACACGTCTATTTCTCCTATTCCTACTGTGTGTTCTCATGATTCAATTATTTCATCCACTCCTATTTTTATTCCCGAGTCAACTGTAGCTCCTATTGAGCATCGTTGCACTGATCAACATTATTCTCATGACATACCAAGCATCAGTTCTATTCCTCCTATTACACAGCAACATGGTAATGTTCATGCTATGCGTACTAGTGCCAAAGCAGGTGTTTTTAATCTAAAAGTATTCATTGATTCTAAGGAACCTACATCGATGACTGATGCTTTACAGCAGCCTCATTGGAAAGATGCAATGACAGATGAGTTTTCAGCTCTGTTAAGAAATAAAACTTGGTCTCTAGTCAAATTACCACCTAATAGAAGGGAGATTGGCTATAAATGGGTGTTTAAAGTTAAAGAAAATCTAGATGGGAGTGTGATCATGTACAAGGCCATGTTAGTTGCTAAGGATTTCATCAGCAAGTTGGTTTTAACTTAAATGAGACCTTCAGTACAGTTGTAAAGCCAATAATAATTCCAATTATTCTAAGTATTACCTTGTCTCGTGGATGGTTGGTACGCCGATTAGACGTAAATAATGCTTTTTTAAATGGTTACTTACAAGATGAAGTTTATATGAAGCAGCCACCTAGTTTTAAATATCCAAAATCTCCTAACTCTGTGTGTAGACTCCACAAGTCTCTATATGGTGTTAATGAGGCACATAGGGCCTGGTTTGACAAGTTACGATCAACCTTAATCTCATTAGGATTTGTTCTGCTCGTTCAGATCAGTCACTCTTTATCAGACACTCCGCACTCTACTCTATTTTTATGTTTTTCTATGTAAATGATATTTTAATCACTGGTAGTTGTGATACTGAAATTAACTCTCTCATACTTCAGTTTAATGCCAAATTTGCTTTGAAGGATCTTGGAGAGATCGATTACTTCCTTGGTATTCAAGTGGAAAAAACCTCAGAAGGATTTCATCTTTCTCAAACCAAGTACTTGAAATATTTATTATGTAAATCTCATATGAAATATATGCTTAATCTCTACCTACTCCCATGTCTGGTAGTGAAAAACTTACTGGATTTGGCAGTGATCGAGTGACAGATCCTCAACTATATCGAACTTGACTTATATTTTGTACTAGATGTGCTAACAAAATCTTTATCTAATAATAGATTTCTTCTATTGAGAGACAAACTTATAGTCGAGAAAGGATCCTCTTCCCTAAGTTTGAAGGGGAATGTTAGAGTAACAAAAGTTTGTTAGCTACTAGCTGTTCCGTTATACCACGTGTCATGTATGTGTTGGTTAGATTATTAATTAGTTAGAGTATCTTCGTGTATATAAGAATGAGTTTTTGAGGAATACAATATACATAATTTATTTACTCATTTATCCATTTTTCTCATTTCATGATAATATCTAGTCCTTAACGTTTAATACTCCTATAAGTATGTGTGTGTGTTGTGAGAAAGAACCTCATTCTTTAAATGTTTTTTGGTC
This sequence comes from Sambucus nigra, assembly GCA_949130495.1. Classification (NCBI taxonomy): domain Eukaryota; kingdom Viridiplantae; phylum Streptophyta; class Magnoliopsida; order Dipsacales; family Adoxaceae; genus Sambucus; species Sambucus nigra. The sequence goes on from OX422216.1 coordinate 15,915,743, forward strand.
GTTTTGTATATATCATGTGTGGGGGAGAGGGAGAGAAAGAGGAAGAGAGAGGTATCTTAAATGCAGAACGAATTCAGTTCGGATGGAAATAGCATATAATAGATTAATAAAATAATAAAATTTTGGTTTAAGCCACTTTTTATGTGATGTGTGTGTGTGTGTATAAATATATATATATATATATATATATATATATATATAGAGAGAGAGAGAGAGACCCTCCTATAAGGACTCCTTATGGTGCAGACGCCGGTACATACCATTTTTTTAAATAGTAAACAAATGATTTTTTTTTATGAAACTTCATGGATATGATCTCCACAGTGAGAAGATCATCACCAATTTTTTTCAATAAAAAAAACGTTGAGATGAGGTGATATGTAAAAAAATGGTATAAATATGAATTTTTTACCTTTGAAATGTTGGCGATCATCTCACACACTTTTTGATTGAAGTTTCATCAAAAAATTCAATCAAGAAAGTGGTTAGCACCGACCCAGCATTTCAATTGTTGAAAATGAATATTTATACCATTTTTTTACATATCACCTCGCCTCAACGTTTTTTTTATTGATTTTTTTATGAAAAAAAATTGGAGATGATCTTCTGATCATGGAAATCGTATTGATGAAGTTTCATTAAAAATTCATTCTTTTACTATTTTAAAAAAATAGTATGTACCGGGGTGTGCACCATAAGGAGTCCTTACTGAAGACTTTTTGTATATATATATATATACACACAATACGGCTCCTATACATACTTCTCATATTTTTTTTATTTTCGGACTCTTATCGTGGCACTCTGTTAACTGATGTGTGTTGTGTTTTGAGTTAATTTAGGAGATTCCTCTATCCTCTCTCCTCTCTCGTCTCACGCCTCTTTTTTTCTTTCTCCTCACTCCTATCCTCTCACGTCTCTTCATTTGTTTATTATTCTCCTCTCTCCTATACACTTTGATACTCACACATTTGGTACCCATTTTTTAGGGTTATAAATCTTTTTTTTTCTAATTTGAAATCTATTTTTTGCTTATTGAAAGTTTGTTTTTTATTTATTGAAATTTTGTTTTTCTGTTTAATTATTCGAAATATGTTTTACTAAATGTTTTATTACTATTTTCAGTTTTTTTCAATATTTGTCAAACTTTTTAATTGTATTTATATTATTTTCAAGTTTTTAATTTTTAGAATATTCACATGATTTTTTGTTTTGTTCACAATATTTTTTTAAATTAGCAATATATTTTTAATTTATTGAAAATTTATTTTTTTAAGTTGGAAATCTGTTTTTTTTTAAATTAGAAATTTGTTTTTTACTTATTGGAATTTTTTTTATTAATTGAAGATCAGTTTTTCCTTTCTACAGTTAGAAATCTATTTTTTTAATTATTCGAAAAAAAAATTAAAACATTTAATAAAATAGGTACCAAATATGAAGATGAATATGACGATCAAAATTTTATTCTTTGCAGTTTTTTTAGTATAATTATTTTGCTCACTCAACTTTGTATGTTTTGAATTTTTTTTTTGTTTGACAACAATTCACATTTGAGTTTTTTTATGATTCTGAACGTGATATTTTCGGAGCAGGAATATGAGTCACATTTTTTTAGAGTCCCTATATGCCGACTCATGTTTTTCATGTTTCGATCGCGACATGCTGAAGTGGCATGTCGCAATTTGTTAGTGCCGCTGGCTTGGACCCATATCCATAAGACAATAACCAAACATAGTAAGTTGAGTGAGCAAAATAATTGTACTAAAAAAGCGCAAAGAATAAAATTTTGTCTAAAAATCTTGATCGTCATATTCATCTTCATACTGTGACACCCCAGATAATAAAATACCGGGTGATCAGTCCTATACCAAATTAAACAGGAATATCATCTGGTTCATTCTCAGCATCACTATCGAAAAACTTTTTTAATTACTAATCACCTAGTCTTAAATTAAGCTGATGTCAAATTTAATCTAATGAATTAAATCAAACCCAACCAACATACTAGGAAACCAAATTAACTAATACAAGAAGGAAACTAAACAAGCCACAAAATAAGTACAAGAGTTTGTCGAGCTACATCGACTACAAGCAATCCACAAGGTGCAAGTATAAAATAATACCGATACATGCCAAGACTGAATATAAAAGTACAAACCCAATAGTACAATCAAGAAAGTCCCTATCTAAATATAGAATGAAACAAGCGTCAACGCAAAGATCCCGCAGCAATCCACATAAGGTACAGCGGCGCACCCTGTATGAAGGATCGGACATGTCGCCCTTGTGGTACGACACCTAAAAGGTTTTTGAAAATATTTTATATCAAGGGTTAGAACTCAAAATATTTGAAAATATTTAGCAAGTGTATTTAAATGAAAGAGATAAAAATACAAATTCTCTTCATATTTAAATTAATGTCGCGCACTCCCTTGAGTATACGTCACCCCTCAACTAATGTGCATGCCTAACGAAACTATATAAGACCTATCTAGTTAATCCTTGGCAACTAGTCTCATCTCATATATCTCATTATTTTCACTATTCCAACCCGAGTGAGTATAGCATACATTTTATAGGTTATTACTCACAATAACTTGTTTAAATCATTGCCCATTTAATGCCATACAACATTCTCACGAGTTATATCCTTATACAATTCACATCATGTATACGAGTTATAAGTTATATTTCACACTAACTTATTTATATCCATAACCAACTTCATACCATATAACCATTTCACTAGTTATATTATTTATACATTTCACATCATGTATTTATATATAAATTCCCGTATATAATTCTGAACTATATATATATGTATCATATCTCAACATTTACACACATGTCGGTTATAAATGCTATCACCGAACGCATAGGAGGCGGCCATAGTTCTCAACGAAAGTGTCCGCTCCATACCATAACGGCCCCACCCCTAAGTCACAAACGTTATGGCCTGGGGAATATACTCACCATGCATTCGCTAGTCAGGGGACTCACCCACATCGCGCAACCTCCTATGATAGCGTTAATATTGGTATGTCTTTACTATATATATTAATCACACACACACACACACACACACATATATATATAAAGCGTATATATGTACGACACATCAACATATATATATATATATATATATATATATATATATATATATATATATATATATTCAGGTTGCCGGAGTATTATGCCCATACCTAAGCCTTAAACATTTAAGTCTATGGTCCGACTTCATTTTGATCAATTACACACTAATTAATTCTCATTATTTTGTTGTAACCCCTCCACATATACCCAGACTCTCTATTTCTCAGCCCTAAATTCAATAGTTTCAATTCGCCCTTCAATTTTATGCAATCAAGTCTAATCACTTAACAACAAGATTATAATATGCTAAATCATAAACTTACATATTCAATTTCATGCATTTAAGTCTACTTAATTTCAAGGTTAGGTACTCCCAATTTAAACCCTACTTCAATACTCAATTTCAAAATTCAGTTAGGGCAGAAACTGTAATTTCCAACAAAACATATCTGAATCAGGGGACATGCATAAATCTGGCAAACATCAGAGATGGTTCGAGCGAAGAGCCATGTCGTTCGAATGACAGTGGATCTCGTTTGAATGAAACACCAGGTTGTTCGAACGACCCTAGCATTTCTCCTATCTCTCCCTTCTGCTAAAAACCCAGTTCTCCACTAACAAGTTTCAACCTCTATTCTGAACATATTTCTACATTAAAACGTCCCAAAATTCATCCTAAGTCCAATATTTTATTATAACAAATCTATACCTAACAATTTCATCAAATTAATCACCAATTTCATCAACTATCAAAGCCCCTACTGATTTACAAGTCTCATTAAAGGGAAATCCCCAATTTTCTCAAGAACAAACCCTAGAATTTAATAGAAATCCACCTCTTTTAATATGAAAAGATATATACAATTTAATAAACATAATTTAAACCACTTTCCTTTAACATGAAGATCCAAGGCTTTGAACGAAGATGTTGAATTGAAATTCAATCCATCTCTCTAAGATTCCCATGTTCCTCTTCTCTTTGGCTCTCCCCTTAAGCTTTTTCCCCCTTTTAGTCTTCTAATGTGATTTTAGTTTCCTAACCCTTACACATTTGGGGTTATAAACACAATTCACATTTGGGGTTATAAACACAATTCACATTTTTGGGCCTAAGGGCCTTATAAAAAGGGTCCACACTCTCTATACGAGCTCACATATGACTAATTAGGCCTCGACACCCAATATATGCATATAACTACTCATTTTGGGCTATTTCGACCCCACTACACCAAAAACAGGAATCTAGCACAGTTTAAAATCGTGCCAGATCAAATCTGACATGGTTTTGAACTGTGCCAAAATCAGGTGTTCAAAAATGGCCAATTTTTTTGGCACGATTAAAAAGTGCGCCAGATTTTACCAAACAGGAACACTTCTGGCACACTTTTAAAACGTGCCAGAATTTGATATTTTTGGCACAGTTTTGAACTGTGCCAGATTGAGCACATTTTGATAAACTTTTGGCACAGTTCAAAACCGTGCCAAAATTTGATACACTTTTGGCACGGTTTTGAACTGTGCCAAATTTTTGGATAAAAGAAAAAAAATTATAAATAATATTACCCCAAAAAAATCAACATTTCCACTATTTTTCGTACTTGTTTTAGAATAACAAAAATTCAATAATAATATAAAACCAACATGGAAAAAATAGTACAACAATACAAATAGTCCACAACAACACTAATACACATCAAGATAATAAGCTCACTAAAAATTAATGGCTCAAATTCCATTAATAGAAAATTCATGTCAATACATAAGAAATTCATCTCAATACATGAGGAATTTTGAATTTATCTCAATTCATGTCAATACATATGAAATTCATCTCAAATTCCGTGGTCTTCTCTTCAAGCAACATTAACGTGTTTAACTCCTCATTTACCAAGCAGTGGTTCACCTTTACATGCACAACCATCGAACTTCCAATGAGTTCCAACATATAAAACAAACAAACAAAAAAGAGTAATTAATTCTTATCATTTAACATGATTGAAGACCAACAATTTAATAAAGACTAACATATATTCTTTCAATCACACAAGATCTGAAATCTAGTGCACAATTGAGTTAAAAATTCAATAATAATATAAAACCAACATGGAAAAAATAGTACAATAATACAAATAGTCCACAACAACACTAATACACATCAAGATAATAAGCTCACTAAAAATTAATGGCTCAAATTCCATTAATAGAAAATTTATGTCAATACATAAGAAATTCATCTCAATACATGAGGAATTTTGAATTTTATCTCAATTCATGTCAATACATATGAAATTCATCTCAAATTCCGCGATCTTCTCTTCAAGAAGCATTAACGTGTTTAACTCCTCATTTATCAAGCAGTGGTTCACCTCTACATGCACAATCATCGAACTTCCAATGAGTTCCAACCTATAAAACAAACAAACAAAAAAGAGCAATTAATTCTTATCATTTGACATGATTGAAGACCAACAATTTAATAAAGACTAACATATATTCTTTCAATCACACAAGATCTGAAATCTAGTGCACAATTGAGTTAATTATTAATAAGCCCAATAATATAGTAACTAATTAATAATTACAATTGACATTAATTACTTATACTAACGAATCAAACCAAAATAATTAAAATTATATCCAGAGTAGGACTAAGTATTCACATTTCGTGAGTATGGAAGGTTGCAAGGGTTTCCTGATTTTTTATAGATTTTAGCATACTAACAACTAATTTTGGGGACAAATTATTTTTTAACAACAACAACAATAATTTTAGCATACTAACAACTAAACTAATTAACTAATCTATTAAAAAAATTAACAACTAAAAATTTTAGCATACTGATGAGATCTATTGAAAAAAAGTAACTAATCAGATCTATTAAAACAAATGTGTTGCCACTGCACTGCTTCGTGGATGAAAAGAGGGTTGTGTGCTGCCATTGCTTTGCTTCAGCAGGGGGCTGCATTTGCGAGTGAGGGAGAGAAGAGACGGCAGGGGCTGCCAATGCTCTTCTTCGACAGGGGACTGCCGTTACACTGCGTTTGCAAAAGAAAAATTCAAATACAAATACAATGTATGGTGCTTTTAATTTTGTTAGCCTCAACTTAATCAACCTCACGCGTGCCCATAATCTTGTCTTATCATTAGTATAAACTCTAAATCACACAGCCAAAACAAACTTCATGTAATTGAACTCATGTTGATTAAATTTCCATTTTAAGTTGCAAGCAGTAACATGAGTTAATCATGCATCTCATACAAACATTGTTGAACCTTCATAAAATGTCTCATAAGTACATGCACATGTTACAAGGGACTTCAAAACATTAATTAGTGTGTGTATGTTATCAAAATAGACTTACAGCCCAGCCGGTAGCCATACATTCAACACCGTTAAAAAGTATTCCTACACAGGTAAGGGGGAGTATGCCTAAATACATTTTATGGGCTTTTCATAACGAAGATGGAAAGTCCATTACATGATGGGGGTATGTCTAATTAATGAACGTGTAGGGGGTATGTCTAAATACATAATTATCTAAGGAGTACAATAAATAAATGCAAAGAATATGGAAAGCAGTCCACTTTTAAAACAAAAGAAAGGAAAAGAAAAAAAGACAAATTCACTCATGGCATGAAGAAAACAAAGTGAGAAGGATAGTTCTTTAAAAGTGAATAAGTGATATTTAAATAATTACTAAACATGAATTTACCATTTTTTGCCTTTGGTTTAATGATAATAGATTATGCATCTCAAATTCATTCCTTCATCCATATAAGAATACTTTTCTACCATGTAACCTCTAAGAATGATTTCAAGCACTAGTTAAACTGACACATAATGGCAATACAACATGAACCATTAGGTACCATATTTTCATAAGTTATTTATCCTCCATACCCATAAGACAAAATACAGTGCACTCTGAATAGGATATGGTTATTAAAAAGGGTACTATAATTGGACTAAGGAAACATACACAGACTTACCTGTGCTCTAAGAAAATTCAGTTTTTGAAGATATTCATCTTTCAGCTTTTGAGTACTACCATCAGAAGTGGGATAAATACTTGGGCGATCTTCTATATTAAAAAGATCTCATAAACCATAGAGGTAAGTCATGTCAGTTTAAAAATGGAAAGTCGACGCAAGAAAGTCGGGATGACAAGTGGATAATACTGAACGTGAATTGTTCTAAAAGGTGTTGGGCACATGGTGAGCAGTGAAATCCGAATAACGCCTAGGCTGTTTTTGTGTCAAGGCGAGAAGACAAATCATCGCCTAGGCACCTAAGGCCTAGAAGAGGCAGTAGGGCAGTGTCTAACGACTAGGCGGGGATATATAGAACACTAGCATGTTGAAATATCATTTGTGTAAGTGTTGCCGTTCTGAGGTCTGCACTATTGTGGCACTATTACACTCCTTTCCCAGTGATACAGCGTATGGAATATAAAATATGAATTTACATCTGCCAGTAAGTTGGGCTAAACGAAATATAACATGGAGAAATAAAAAATTATAATCTATTAGAGCTTTAACAAGCACTACACAAGTCTGGAGCATCAAACTTAGCATTGATATGCGAACTTTAAAAAGAAAACATTTTTATTGCCACGGGGCACCTGACTGGATTAATTGGAAGGTTTTTTCGCTTAGGATGCCACATCAGATGCCACCTGGATTTCTGTTAATTGATTTTGACAGGGCTAGTCTTATAGTTTAAATTGTAACAATTTTGAAACATGAAGATAGGCATTGCAAGCATTGAAACGTTGGACGAAAAAATAAAATTTGAACCGAACCTAGGAGTTAAAAAAGCAATATAATAAAAAATTATAAAAATCAGATATAAAAATATATATTAAAAAAAAATCAATTGGAGTTGTAACTATCATTACAAGAGTAATGGGAATCAAACAATAGAAATAAAAGTGATGCTCGGCAAACCATCAACAGGAAGGTGAACTTACCTTACAAATGGATGCGTTCAGAAGTCGGTAAGTGACACAACTGTTTGAATGGGGGGAACAAATAGAAAAGTCTTGTATATTCTGGTGCACAATTCCATACATGTAATCCAACAAGGTGACTTTACTAACAGAACATTGGAAAGAATACCATACAGAGATCTATAGCATATATATATATGTATAGTTTTTCCAATAACGTGAAAATTAACTTACAATTTTTCCTATTGGGAATATGCCAAATATACTAAAGCAGATAATTCCATCTTTGTCTCCACTACATAGGATGTTAAATCGTTGATGTGAAGAATTTGATATCTCCCGAAAGGAATCTTCACCCTCATCCATGAATCCGGTATCCCCAGGCACCAGACCAGGCACCCGAGGAGATCTTAGGGGAGGAGGAAAGAAACGAGAAGTGCGGTCTTCATAAGTTGATACGTTAGCATAGTCATCCTGAATCTATATAAAACAGTGAGGGCTAAACTGAAAATATGTTAGTAAATAAGCTTCATCTCATCATAGTAAATAGAAAAGGTTAGGTCTCTAAAGAGGGAAATGCTTTTAGCTCAACCATTAATTGTGAGTCGACTCTATTGAAATGCAAGTATAACTCTTAATCGAGACAAATATGATATCAATTAGCTTCAAATTTAACACAAGTGTTAGACAGACCATTCATATCCAACAACCTAAGACTATTTAATTGAGTTTTCACAGTCATTAATTCCTCATCATGGTTTAAACCTTTAAACAACAAAGAAGATAAAAGATAAGTAAAATAAATCATAGCCTAGCAACTTAAGTACATTAAAAAATTGACAATATATTAAAAAATTGACAGTTATCCTAGTTACAAGTCACGACATTCATCCATATTAGTGAAAAACTTATAGTATATTTCTTGTAGATTCACCATCTACATGTTTGTGTCCTATACTTTTAGAACTTATCGTGTCGACGAGTCTATGCTTCATTCGGGGTCTAATGAAAGTCGGCAATAAGCAGCAGCCATAAAAGAGTACAAATAAAAATGAACAAACCTGAGACAAAAAATCATTTCATGTACCAAAGCAAGAATATCCATCTTGAGAATTATGGTTCAAGAAGCCACCTGGAAACCCACCTTGTGCTCCCTGCGTAACATAATCCACTGCATATCCACTTTGAGATGCCTGCAAACATCAATGCAACAAAATATCAATGCCACAAATGTCTAAATGATCAATTATGATAGTAGAACGACTTGAAGAGTTCTATGACTTGCACCTGTGTGTAGAAGTCAGCAACATTATATGGAACGTGTGATCCTTAGCCTTTAACATCATCACCCAAGAAATCCTAAATGATAGTCCGAAATAAGTGTAAGTTAAAATCCGAAATTACGTCTAGAAATAACAAACTCGAATCCAATTACCCGAGACATGCCACCAATATAGAACCCTTCACGAAATGGTCGGCTTGGTCCTTGGGATGTCATCTATCATGCATAGAAAAAGTTTTATTCCTTAGATTATTTAGAGGTCCCTTTCAAGGACAAAAATACCAGTGACCAAGTTTCATTTCTCATGAGAGCTAAAAATTCATCAGTAATGGAAGATTTCCAGTGTTGTTGATGTAATGCTATATCAATTTAACTAGGTTCTTTGGAAGTGATATAAACCTTAGGCTTGACAATACCTGCCTTAGCTCTAGTCCTTGTGGGGTGAATATTATGAGTTGGTGCGCGCATAAAAGAACAAACTAGAATAGAAATAGAAATAATAGGTAATAAAACTAGTTCATTCAATCAAAAGTTTGGTCATTAGAATTAGGAGCAGATATCGAGGAAGGACTAAGAGTAAGATCAGGTACTAAATTAGGAATGGGAGAAGACACGTGTGGAACATGAGATGTATTCGAAAGAGAATTAATGGACGAGCAATAAAGTGGTGGGATGGCTATAGTACCTGGAGTAGAAATGAATTTGGAAGAAGAAATATTTTGACATTTAAAGAAAGGAAAAGAGTTTTCATGAAAGATTACATGTATGGATATATAGATACAACCAGTGGGGTCTAAGCATTTGTAACCTTTATAAATTAAGCTATATCCAAGAAAAGTGCACTCAACTGATCTGTAGGCAACCTCATGTCTATTATAAGATCTGTAGGCAACCTCATGTGCTCTTGGGCAGGATGAACGATGTACAATACCATGAGTTTCAAGAAAATTGGTGAAAGCCCTATATTCCCCTCCCCAATCTGTTTGAATGGCTATGATTTTAGTACCTATCTGGAGTTCAACTTGGTTTTTAAAATGAAAGAAAGTTTATAAAGCATTTGATTTTTTTCTTAATTGATAAATCCAAGTGAACCTTGAGAAACTATCAATAAAGTGAATGGATATTTATAGAAACTAGAAGATTGAACTGGGGAGGGACCCCAAAGATCAGAGTGAACTATTTGAAAAGGTTTAGTGTAAACTGTTTCCGAAAGAGAAAAAGGAAATTTGTGTATTTTTCCCATAAAAAAAGCTTTACAGAAATGCTAAATACTTTTATTAATATTTGTAAACTTTACATTATCACATAACTGCTTGAACTATCTTGGCTGAAGGATGACCTAACCTATTGTGCCACAAATCATATACAGAATTTGTTTCAAAATCTACAAATTTAGACAACTGAGTGTAGTGAACTGATATCTTGCATGATGGTTGAGATAAGGTAGGTTGAAGTAATCTTATTGAAGACAGGTTGTTTTGAATTTTCATGAAAGAATGATCAAATGCATAGAGGCCATGTATTAGTCTCCCTTCCATTAGAATAAGACTGGAATTATGGTCACTAGAAATCATAATGAAATTCAAAAAAAGACTTTATTATCATAAGCAAATTTTGAAACACTTATGAGATGCTTAGTAATTAATGGAACATGAATAAGAATATTGAAGGACAATTATTTGGAATGGAAAGGTGAAAGAAAAGAAGAATGACCAATGTTCCGGATAGACAAACATGCTCTATTGTCTACATGGATTTTGTCTTGTCCAGAGTACTCAATTTTGTACCGCAGACTATTCAGATGTGGAGTGACATGATTCGTTGCTCCAGAAATAGGGTGTTGACTGTTGTCATGAATTGTTTCTGGTGTAGCAACCAGTGCATCCATTTGTGCAGATATGTGATTTCCTTAATTGAAGTGTTGTTGATTCTGATGGCTTCTTTGTAAATTGTACAACACTTTTTGAGATTGTACAACACGTTTTGAGTTTTCACCCTTTAATGGCATGTTTTCAAGCCTAAGTCTAGATTTTTGCAAATTACCGTCGTATTCTCAAACCAGGAGTACCGTGAATACGTGGTCAATCCCTACGTGTTATGTTTGTCCCGTGCGAGGTGTTCGTGCCTCTTAAGGGACCGTTTGGGGTTGTTTTCGAGTTTTCACCCTCTAACGGCATGTTTTCAAGCCTAATCTAGTTTTTTACAAATTGTCATCGTATTCTCAAACTGGGAGTCCCATCAATACGCAATCAGTCCCTACGTGTTACGTCAGTCCCGTGCGAGGTGTTCATACTTCTTAAGGGGTCGTTAGGGAGTTATTTTTGGGCTTTCACCCTCTCACGGCATATTTTCCAGATTAAGTCTAGATTTTTACAAATTATCGTCATATTCTCAAACCGGGAGTCTCGAGAATACACGGTCAGTCCCTACATGTTACGTTTGTCCTGTGTGATGTGTTCCTGCCTCTTAAGGGGCCGTTTGAGGGTTATTTTGGGTTTTCCCCCTCTAACGACATGTTTTCAAGCCTAAGTCTAGATTTTTGCAAATTAACGTCTTATTCTCAAATCGGGAGTCCCGTGAATACGCGGTCAGTTCCTACGTGTTACGTTAGTCCCGTGTGAGGTGTTCGTGACTCTTAAGGGGTCGTTTGGTAGTTATTTTGGATTTTCCCCTCTGACAGCATGTTTTCAAGCCTAAGTCTAGTTTTTTACAAATTATCATCATATTCTCAAACTGGGAGTCCCGTGAATACGCGGCCAGTCCCCGCGAGTTACGTTACTCCCGTGTGAGGTGTTCTTACCTCTTAAGGGGTCGTTCGGGAGTTATTTTGGGATTTCACCCTCTCACGGCATGTTTTCCAGCCCAAGTCTAGATTTTTGCAAATTATTATCGTATTCTCAAATCGGGAGTCCCGAGAATACACGGTTAGTCCCTACGTGTTACGTTAGTCCTTTATGAGGTGTTCCTGCCTCTTAAGGGGGCGTTTGGGGGTTATTTTGGGGGCTACAAATGCTTTGTAAACCTTGCCATATAACACATACAGTTACCGACATATGCTTTTAAACTCAGTCAAACCAACAACACTAACTCGTGATTATCGTTTTCTTTTCAAATTCACAACACATATAGTTACCCACAAAAGAAAACTAAGAGAACATACTTGTTCAATTTTATTCTGGTATTTGTGTCTGGTTGAATGAAAATCAAAAGCAATAGCATTCAAATAAAAAATTATAACAATTTATTACAAAATTTTAGTCAAATGAAGAGAATTAGCAAAAAGTGAATGCAACCTAAAAAAAGAGCAGGCCTGAGTATATAAATTTACAGTGAATAGACCCGATATTCCATAACAGTATATAAAAGGGGATGGAATAATAATCACACTATACCCTGCCTTTAACATTACAAGCATGAAATGGATGGAATAATAAAAGCATATAAAAGTACCCGAACTAACAAATCAATGTTGTTGTAAGTTTTATTCTAATAACACCACCATGTCACGATTTTATCTTTCTTGAAACTAACAGACTGCTCTATAAAATCAAAACTGATTGAGTTTTGTTTTCCCGTCAAATACACCCCAACACCATGTTACAACTTCATAATTGGGGTGCGCTCGAGTCGGTTTCAAACTCATGTCATCCCATCTTCCATTTTAAGTGTGATTTTTTATTTCAAATAAACTTATCCCCATCTGCTATAGAGATTATTACAATCAATTGAGTTCAATTCCTCATGAATTTAGGGAGTCTCCTATGAGCATCCAACATAATATTCTTGATTTGTGATCAATAACACTAACATTTGGATTATCAAATAACTATTTTTTTATAAATATTACAAAGCAACATGATCAATGTCAATGAATTTTCAATCATTCACATATTCATAAAAGAATATATAAATAAATCAAAATCCTTGGTCTAAATTTTTTAAAAAACACTTACTTCTATTACCTTATGAAAAGACTAGGGTACCTCTTGAACAACACCGGCATCTTGCAAGGTTGCCCTTTGATTTTGGCCAAATTCTAGAATATTAACAAATTTTGTAGTTAGAATCAATAAAAAAAAATGGTCACATATAACACCAAAATTTAGAAATTCGATGTGGACATGTTAAAGTAGCAACCAAACCTACAAAAATCAATAACAATGAAAACTCACGTCAATAAAAAAAAATCAATTGAAGCATCAAACTCACTTTCTAAAAAATTACCTTTTGCTACACTTAACTACAACCCATGTCCAATGAATGATAGAGGGATCAAAATACCAAATATTGATAACACCGTGTATTATCCTATTATCCAAATAACATGTTAAATGATTCGATTAAAAAAATAACATAATAAATATAAATAAATCATTAATAAGATTACAACGATTCTATATTATAAATAAGTATAGGCCAATTATTTATAATATTCTTACCTTTTCAATCCCCAAACAGGGGAGGGAGTTACCTAGTTCAAAATTGCAACATACCAACAAACAACTATTTGAGTATTTATGTATTAACTTTTACATAATATGATAAAAACAAAATGCCTACAAAACACATTCATGGATGTAAAAGCCCATGATTGGATAAATAATACTTAAGTCACAATCCAAAACATTGTTTTCATATCCAGCTTCTATAAACTAATCAAAAAATTAAGTTCATTCCTCTACCCATCTTCTATAAACCAATAAAAAAATTAAGAACACAAAAGTAAATTACCCATTTAGGAATTGTTTCAAACACGTGAGATGGAATCAACAAATAGAAACATTTAACACTTTCACTTTGCAACTAATTTGTTGGAGTGAAAAATTAGTGATTATCGAAATCTAAAAATTAGGGTTTCAAAACATCAAATGATGAATACTGAAGAGAGAGAGAATGATGAAGACAGAGAATACCATAATTAAAACTGTGTAATCGATCCACAAAATGCACAAACCAAATCAGTTGTGCGTGTAGGCTGATTCGTGAGAGGGAGTAAATGAGGATGAGAGGGTGAGCGGGAATGAGAGTGGAAACCACAAAACTACTATAATAATTTTTTTAGGGTATTTTATATTTTAGTTAAGTGTACTCAATTTTGGCACACTTTAAAACAGTGCCAATTTTTGGCACTGCTTTAAAGTGTGCCAGATTGTTATTAAACCGTGCCAAAATTTGGCACGATTTTAAACTGTGCCAGATTTTTAATATCAGGGTGTGCCAAATTGCTGTTTTTTGTGTAGTGTCCTACCGCACTCAATCGTGCGCTTAAAATCGTCATCCGAAATAAATTTCTAAAATTAACTCTCACTCGTTAACTTATATAAATATATTCACTTTTAAATATTCCCATTAATTAATGGGATAATTATTTTGAAGTCTCATTCACTTGGTCAATGATGCAAGAGATCCTTTGACTGAGTCAATGGTGTCGAAGGTCCTATTTTGCCAACTCGACACATTAAAATGACAAATACACCCTCAAAATCACCCTCACAACTCTTTACAGCTCTTAACATCGTTTTTAAAAAAAACACTAAATCTTTAAAAGTTCATAACTTCAAATCTACAAATCCAATATTCATAAAATTTATATATTTGGAATCTACTTGTCGACATCTATCAAACAATACTCATATTCGATATTTTTGACAAAAAAATGAAAACAGATAAATTTATTTGTTTCTGTAAAACCTCCATTTTTTCCGATGAAACCTCCATTTTTTCCAGCAAAAACTCTTCTTCGCTTGGGTGATGGTGCCGCTGGCGCGGACCAAAAAAAATAAATAAATAGATGAATAGAGAGAGAGAGAGAGAGAGAGAGAGAGAGAGAGAGAAACACTCCGGTGATAATTTTGGAGGCCTCCGACGAGATTTTTCAGTGGGCTATTTTCAGTGAGTCTCCAGTGGGGTGAGGTGGGGTGGGGGTGGAGGTGTTAATGGGTCTGTTAGAGAGAGAAAAAGTGTGAGATTATTTGTTTATTTTTAGAGAGAAAGTAAGTGGGATTAAAATGGGTACATGTGGGGGTATATTTGTTTAAATATATGTAGTATATAATGAAAAAGGACTTGGTGAATTAAAAAAAGCCAATGAAATTTGGTGCATCTTTGACCTAATAAACGGGACTCGCTTTGAATTATCCCTTAATTTATTCTCATTAATTTACGACACAAATGAATTTACTAATTACTGAATTAATTAAATAAAAATAATAACCCAAAAATTATGAGGTGTTACATACTCCCCCCTTACAAGGGAATTTCGTCCCCAAAATTCGGACGTACCTGTAGTAAATAGCTATGGATACTGTTTTCGCATATCCTCCTCACGCTCCCAAGTGGACTCGTTGGAACTATGATGACCCCACTGAACCCGAACAAATGGTACTGCTTTTGATCATAACTTTCACTCACTGCGATCTAAGATTGCTACTGGCCTCCCTCGTAAGAAATATCGGGTTGCAAATTTATTTTCTCAAGTGGGACATTCTAAAACGCCCTCGGACTACTCTTATATTTCTTCAAAGACGCAACGTGAAATACATCGTGGATACGCTTAAGATGATCGGGCAACCCAAACGGTACGACACCGGTCCAACTCTCTCAATGATGGGGAAATGCCCACATACCTTTGCGCTAACTTCCCTTTTTTTGCCAAATCTCATCACCTCTTTCATAGGGGATACCCACACTAACACCTGATCTCCGATCTCTAACTCTACATGCTTTCGATTTGCATCCGCGTAGATCTTTTATCTATCTTGGGCTATACGGATATGCGCCCGAAATAACTCAATCTTAGAGGACATATCCCGAATCATCTCTGGCCCCAAAAGTTTGTTATTTACCACCTCCAACCAATAAGCTAGTGAGCGACAAGGACTACCGTACAACGCCTCAAATGGGGCCATGCCTATAATAAATTGGTACAAGTTGTTATACCCAAACTCCACCAAAGGAATGTACTTATCCCATTCTTCCCCACTTCTAATTTCTAATTATTGGTAACAATCGGAGTAATTAACAATGGCACCTATATACCCTGTGCCTATATTTAACCGCACGAAATGAAACCCGGCTTTTACCAACACTTAAATCGTAATATAACTTTAATCCCACAGTTATAACATTCCCAATACCCCTCTCTCGACATAAAGTTATACATATCCACTCTGATGTAAAAAGACAACACCCACTACCGCGCCCTTACCATCACTAGTTTCCTTGCGCGAAGGTAAGACCTGAGCTATATCTTCCCGCTCGACAATAAGTCCAACCACTCTGAATCACATCAGACGTGTACCTATTCTCCGGGATTTCAATTTTTAACAATATTAGTACATTAGCATGCAACACATTTTATCATACATTACCATATATATACGCTAGACCATATCTCAGGTGATACCTAGCAACGATAATTCATACCCTGGTACCGCTAACACCCAGTCTTACTGTAGCTATTCACTATAGCCCCAACTTATAGTTACACGGTGGAAACTTGGAAAACCAAACATCCACACTACTCCCATAGTCCTTGAAAGTAGAAATCTCTCGTATAATGCAACCATCCTCTTATTGTAACCCCCGCCCTCACGTGGTTAACACCAAGGAATATTCTCTATCCCACGGTACTTAAATATATATTATGGATATTACGGCCAACACATCCACTATTACTTGTCTCACTCGCAAATCTTAATGCTAGCACAGCATCGGTTGTGACGTACTCCCTGTCACTTCCAAACACACCCATGCTTAATCATTCTATAATTCAAGGGACAACTTATTCACATCCCTCTGGAATATACCCAACATTATCGCCTTTGCGTATTCTCCCTGAATTTGCTAAGTATCTGCACAGTAGAGGCTCTGGCTCCTCCCAGGGAATTCGTATACCCTATATCTCGCGCATAATTTCACAAACCTCCGATCATCACTTACGTAACCATATTTGTCTCAATTTTGGCCCCCGCATTTCTCGGCGTGGCTATATTCTCCAAATACTTTCGATGACTTTACTCATCATTATTCAATTCTCCCCGTCATTACCCCGTCTTTATTATTGATGTGAGATCCCCAAAATACCCCCTTAATCCTATACCTAAGGGTCCCAACGATGGCAAAAGTGGCTAAAATAAATCACACAAAACACATAATAATATGCACAACCTAGCAACTTGTGGTGCCAATGCTTCACAGTGTTTCTTTCGCAACACTTTCTGGCTCCATTAGCCCTATCACTTAGTGGATTTCCACTCAACGTATTTTCTCCACACATTCGCGAATTATCATTAAATCCAATGACCTAAAATCTAATGGCATCTCCACACTTTCGACATTTTATCCAAGATTGTGCGTATAACACTTCCTCGTAAAGCCCAAAAGAACTTTTTCCCCCATGCACAATTCCTTAGCATTGTTGGTTCTTGATTTCCACATAACCCAAAGAATACCCATGGGACTCTCAAACCTTGACCCTATACTCGCAATTCTATCATGGACTCCCACGTCTCTAGAGGAGTCATATACAAGTGCGCTCGTACTATCACTAAGCCCTCAGTGCTAAATATTAATAATGAGCTAAATCTCTCCGCTTTACGGGAACCCTGCTGTTGATGCAAAAAACTGGACCGAATCTCATTTTTATGATCACAGATAAATAGATAAAAGCAATCCAATCAAGCACATGAGAGACAAAGATTTTTAAAGTGGTTCGGCTATAAGGAAAAGCCTACGTCCACTGTTATTTTATTCCCAGGGATTTACAATAGCACAATGTGGTGTAGAGAGAGAAAAAGGTATGGATCTTGTGTATGGTGTCTCTCGGTTCTTGGATCTCTTGGATCTTCTCCTCCCTTTTGGCTAAGGGAATACATGTAT
This sequence comes from Sambucus nigra, assembly GCA_949130495.1. Taxonomy (NCBI): domain Eukaryota; kingdom Viridiplantae; phylum Streptophyta; class Magnoliopsida; order Dipsacales; family Adoxaceae; genus Sambucus; species Sambucus nigra. The sequence continues at coordinate 15,933,951 of OX422216.1, forward strand.
TTATAGTGGTGGGGGATAAAGAGATTCATTGTATGTAGACATTTATATATTATGTCTACATTCAACGAATCTAATTGCTTGGTATGCTATCTGTTGTCATCTACAATATAAATGTACATTAATACACATTAAATGCGTAGTTATCCTTTGATATTCCTGGTTGGTATGCCGACCAACACTCTTCGTGTGCCGACCAACTCTCCTCGGGTGCCGACTAATACTCCTCGGGTGCCGACCAACTCTCCTCGGGTGTCGACTAACTCTCCTCGAGTACCGACCAACTCTCCTCAGGTGCCGACTAACACTCCTCGGGTGTCGAATATTGCCACGTAGGATGACACGTGTCCTTTTCTGATTGGTCCTCGCAGATGGAGAATTTTTGCGTTAACAAAAGCCCCCAATGCTCCATGCTTGATGGTTTACTTGAATGGATGGAGTATTTATTCTGCAGTGTTGCTCGGTGCTCGTGAAATTCTTGATCTACCTTCTTAATTTGTTCAACACAAAGTGCATTATCTACTGGATGACATATGATGCAGGCTGATCGATGGTTGCTAATCTTTCTTTTGAGGAACTCCGTGTGCTATGTATCACCCCTGGGAATTTGGATGCAGCCATGCCATAGTATGCAACTTGTAGCTTGTCATAATCTTCAAGTATGTTGATTGGTTCGCCAGCCGACCAAATGCTTCCTGTGTCGAGCAACTGAATTCTAACTTCACGTGCTTGATTCTTCTGATTTATGATCCTCTGAATACTTTGTCGAGTAACATACTAGATTTTGAACCCAACTCTTCAATCTGATTAGTACCAAGCTAGTGATGGACTTCGAAACATTTTCACACAATTTCTTCTTTATTATTGGTCGAGACAGTAGTAGCGAATATCTCAGTGCTGTAGATGCTGATTTTGACTTCTACCTCTGCTCGGGGACGAGCAAGAGGTTCTCGGGGACGAGCAAGTGATTCTCAGGGACGAGCAAGAGCTTCTCGGGAATGAGCTAGTGCTTCTCGGACAGATCATCTGTGATGAATATCAGAATGTTGAAAGATCTTAACTTCATAAACTCCCCTTATACTTTGGATGATCCTCCTGCTGGTGAGGAACCTGTTTTAAAAGAAGAGGGAAAAGAAACCAATAGAATAGGAATCTCAATGTAATAGTTAGTATACATTTTCATTCTCAATGTATTTTGTTTTTTGAGTTTAATGAAAGACTTTCATTTTTGTTCGCAATCTTAATTGCTATTGTTTTGTAAATATCAAACACTTTACATTTATGCATATGTATGTGTTAAAAAGATAACAATATTGTGTTGTTCATCGACCAACTTAGTAATAAAAAGAATTACAAGTATTAAAAATGTTGCTCGATCACTTAATAATAAAGTAATGAGTATAAAAATGTTTAAATTTTTTCCAACCAACCAAGGTTGTTAAATTGTGCTCATCGACCAATTATAGTTAGTGAGAGTTTATCCCCGACTAACCATACTTGGTAAATTTTTGTCTTTATAAAATGTATCCGACCAACTAAGGTCAATAAATTCTTCTTGTCGACCAACTACAGTTAGTGGGTTTTTATTCCCGACCAACCATACTTGGTGTATTTTGTTTTTCAAAGAACTTTTTACTAGTTATCTTACCAACCGTAGTTGACCACGCTAGTGTACACCTCCTAACCAAAGGAGTATTTTTGGTTCTTTCGAACTATTTGGTTCTTTCGAACTATATGTCCACTAGATATCTTACCAACCGTAGTTGATCACACTAGTGTACGCCTCCTAACCAAAGGAGTATTTTTTGGTTCTTTCGAACTGTCCACTAGTTATCTTACCAACCGTAGTTGATCACGCTAGTGTCACCTCCTAACCAAAGGAGTATTTTTTGGTTCTTTCGAACTGTCCACTAGTTATCTTACCAATCGTAGTTGATCACGCTAGTGTCACCTCCCAACCAAAGGAGTATTTTTTTGGGTTCTTTCGAACTGTCCACTAGTTATCTTACCAACCGTAGTTGATCACGCTAGTGTCACCTCCTAACCAAAGGAGTATTTTTTGGTTCTTTCGAACTATCTGACCAACCGAAGTTGATCGTGGGTTTGAACTATCGGTGTTTGCTTTTATTGCTGGGCAGCGTAGTGTTGCACACAATACTGACTGTAGCTCATTAATCCAATTAGCCTTACATAGCCTCTTTTTCAAACCATTTAGTAATGTTATGCTCGTCACTTCAGTTTGTCCATTATTCTGAGGATGACCTGGTGCTGAATGAACCTTCAAAATGTTTGACTGATGACAATAAGCAGCAAACTCCTCGTTATCGAATTGTGTTCCGTAGTCTGTGATGATGGCAATGACGAGGTATTTGAATCTTCCTCGGGTCGTCGGCAGTGGTCCAACCAAATCAATTCCCACATGGCAAATGGCCAAGGAGAAGTGATGGGTGTCAACAATGTTTGTGGAGTTCTTCGGATGGAGGAAAAGCGTTGGCACTTGTCACATTTCTTGGCATAAGCTATACAATCAGCTCTCATCGTCGGCCAGTAGTATCCCTGCGTCATCACCTTTTGCAAAAGTGTCCGACCTGCTACATGGGCTCCACAGGACCCTTAATGGATCTCTTTAATCAATTCTTTCACCTCGGAGGGATGTACACATCTTTGCAAACCTGCCATAATTCCTCGTCTATACAAAATACCATTAATTAGTACATACCGAGCAACTTTAAACTTCCATTTCTTGGCAGCGAGCTTATCCTCCGGTAATTGTTCCTCCTCAATATATGCTCTGATGGGATCCATCCAAGATGGTCCTAAATCAAGGGTAATAATATTCATCGTCAGGTCTTCATCTATGCTCCGACTTTCTAATACTTCAATTGGTATCGTTCTTCGCACCTTGGTACGAGTAGCTGATGCTAATCGGGCCAAGGCGTATGCTCTCACATTCTCCATTCTTGATATTCTTACCAGTTGAACAGCAACAAACTCTGATATTAACTCCATCACCTTTGCTTGATACTTGATCATCAATTCTCCTTTGGCTCATTATTAGAAGCTTTGAATTAGAAACGTAGGGCGTATTCCATGTCGACCTCGTCTGGGCTGTTCAAAACGATCCCTTCCCCACAGCCTGTAGTGCAAGATGAGCCATCTACATATAGCCTCCATATAGGCAACTTGTCTTCTAATTTCTGGTCTGATAGAGTTCCTCGGTGGAATACTTATCGCTTTCTTTCATCATGTCCTGATACTTCTGAATACACCTCTTGAATTTCAATATACCTCCAGAACTTCAATATTCCTCCTGAACTTCAATATACCTCTTGAACTTCAATATCAAAAGTAATTCCTGAGCAAGAAAAACAACTCCTGAATGATGATATAAGAATTTGCCACCAAATGAACAAATATATCTGTAATAGAAGCCCCCAACTGTGGAATGTGAACTTTTAATGAGATTTATCGACCAATACCAACCGGAGTTGGATTTTATCTACCAACCGGAGTTGGATTTTGTCTACCAAACGGAGTTGGATTTTATCTACCAATCGGAGTTGGTGGTAATTGATAATAAATGATGAAGACTTCCTCGGAGCTGACCAACGGATTGTTGGGAATAAGATATTATAAATGCTGGAGACCTCCTCGGCGCTGACCAACAGATTTGTTGGAAATAAGATAATATAAATGCTAGAAACCTCCTCGGCGCTGACCAACAGATTTGTTGGGAATAAGATAATATAAATGCTAGAAACCTCCTCGGCGCTGACCAACAGATTTGTTGGGAATAAGATAATATAAATGCAGGATACCTCCTCAACAGATTGTTGGGAATAAGATAATATAAATGCAGGATACCTCCTCGGCGATGACCAACAGATTGTTGGGAATAAGATATAATAAATGCAGGATAACTCCTCGGCGATGACCAACAGATTGTTGGGAATAAGATATAATAAATGCTGGAGACATCCTTGGAGCTGAATAAGATATAATAAATGCTGGAGACATCCTTGGAGCTGAATAAGATATAATAAATGCTGGAGACCTCCTCAACAGATTGTTGAGAATAAGATAATATAAATGTTGGAGATATCCTTGAAGCTGAATATATGATTATAAATATTTGTCGAGCTCCATGCTGAAATGAGAATAGAATATGCATCCAAATAGATATAAAGAATAATTAAAAATAATAAAGTGCCTCGCCGATCAGTCGAAGTAGAATCATATAATGCCGAACAAGAATAAGATCTTTCAGAACATAAGAATATGGTCGAGAACGTTGTCAGGCCTGAATATAAATAAGAATTATCCAAACGAATGTTGTAATTCTCCTTAAATCTGAATAAGTATCTTGTCGTGCTCCATATTGAGATGAATATAGAATATGAATCCCAATGGATATATAGAATCATTTGTGTTGGAGCAGATATCATATCAATAATAAAATCAATAGTTCCTCGTTGAGGTGAAATTTCATACTGCCGAGCTATGATAATATTTTTCAGAAGAGTAAGATTATTTCCGAGCATTCGTCGGAGTTGAATCTTGTACCTGTAAAAATTAATATCTTGCTCTACCATTTGTGTAGGCTGAATTGATTAGTCATGAGAATAATTTACTCATCCAATCAATATATGATATGTATATGCTTGAGAAATAAAAATATTAATTTCAAAATATAAAATAATATGCCAAATGTGTGTGAGATGGACAAATTATTATCAAATATGCATCATAAATAAGACGTAAAGTTATTTAATCTCCAACAACTAATCAGGTATTAGTTGCTGTTTGAAAATTATTTATCACTTGGTTTTAAAAATATTTTTTGGATGATCATAAGTTAAAAAGACTTAAGCCCCCTGCTTGTCCCCAAGCCGAACTCGTGTTTAAAGAAATATCGGGGGTGCTTAGCATTTTTTAATACCCCAAGATTCTACTGCTGCCGACAAACGGCATGGATGTTGCCGACCAACATTTAAGGATATCTCAAATTATAGAATATATGGTTGGATGACCAGAATATCTCGAATCTTTAGATCAAAAAATAACATTCAATGTAAAATTTAAGCCTTAAGAATGTTAATTAAATGAATAAATATATAACCCACTAGATCGTGTGATTTCGACAAAAAAACCTTGTGATGTGATGAACGAGGGGCCAACATATCAAATTTGTGCCCAGAGTCTTGATATGGTCATGATTATTTACTGATCCTCTTTTACAAGAGGTGGGTAATGATTTTTCAGGTGAGAGAAAATTATTTTTTATATTGATCCCTTCCTATTCCCAATTTGGAGAGATAAAAATATGGTGAATGATTAAAGTTATTACCAAATTTATATAAAAAATCAAACAATGAGACTTTATTGGCATAGATGGAAGATGAACCAAATTAAGTATATAGTTCATAAAAGTGAATGCAAAGAGGCTCAAACTTGAAGAGAGAGAAAATAGATCTGGGTCATGATTTCCATGAGAAGACTTTTTATTGTCTTTAACCTTTTCCCATTCTTTTATTAAAAATATGATGGGAATTTGAATAGACATCAAAGATCTTACAAAATTTATTTCTAAATCAATAATGAAAATTATCAAATCTTATCATCGTCGTATATATTGGTATATGTAATCATTTAAAATATTTATTCCATGATATAAAATTGAAACTTGAGAATCAAGCAAAAATTTATGATTTATGAAATCCATTATTTTTCAGATTTCTAAATAAGAATTAATCTAACAGTTATGATTTAAAAATCATGATATGCAACATTTTGCAGATAAAAATTGGACAATTAATTTATGTATATAAACATAAAAATCATGATTGAATCAAAAGATGTATGTATAATTGATTATACGTAGAGAAAATAAAAACTTAGCTTTTGATGGAGAACAACGCTTGTAACACGTTCCCACAGACGGCGCCAATCTGTTGATGCAAAAAACTGGACCGAATCCCATTTTTATGATCACAGATAAATAGATAAAAGCAATCCAATCAAGCACATGAGAGACAAAGATTTTTAAAGTGGTTCGACTATAAGGAAAAGCCTACGTCCACTGTTATTTTATTCCCAGGGATTTACAATAGCACAATGTGGTGTAGAGAGAGAAAAAGGTATGGATCTTGTGTATGGTGTCTCTCGGTTCTTGGATCTCTTGGATCTTCTCCTCCCTTTTGGCTAAGGGAATACATGTATTTATAGTGGTGGGGGATAAAGAGATTCATTGTATGTAGACATTTATATATTATGTCTACATTCAACGAATCTAATTGCTTGGTATGCTATCTGTTGTCATCTACAATATAAATGTACATTAATACACATTAAATGCGTAGTTATCCTTTGATATTCCTGGTTGGTATGCCGACCAACACTCTTCGGGTGCCGACCAACTCTCCTCGGGTGCCGACTAATACTCCTCGGGTGCCGACCAACTCTCCTCGGGTGTTGACTAACTCTCCTCGGGTACCGACCAACTCTCCTCGGGTGCCGACTAACACTCCTCGGGTGTCGAATATTGCCACGTAGGATGACACGTGTCCTTTTCTGATTGGTCCTCGCAGATGGAGAATTTTTGCGTTAACACCTGCATTCCTTGAATCTCATCAATAAAAATCCTAAGCACCGGGATCCAAAATAACTAGACAACTGCATTTTATAAATCCTACTTTACACAATATTGTCTATACGATATTGCTCAGCCATCTTCCAGGTGAGACATCTCAAGAGAATATACGTCTGACGCTGAAACAACAAACACGATAGCCTAGCTATGATCATCCATTATTACGAACCCGTTCGTACTCCAGACATCCCTCTCATGTCCCCTTTCTCACTATGGATAATATTATCCCAATTATTTCTACTCTTCTACACATAAGATACCTCACTGTGTCCTTCCCCTTTTTTTAGCCCCGCTAGCCATTTTGGGTTCGTCCTTCTCACGGACCTGGTAGTCTCGAACTTGATTGCTACCCCAAATGCCCCTTTGGATCCACTGGTCCCCTGGGACTTGTTGATGGCCTTGACAGCCCTACTGAACTCACCCTCACTCGGTAGAAATTCTATTGATCTCTATCCTTTATTTGGGTCCCCTACTAGGTATTCCTTCCATTGGAACCTTACTAGCACTAAAAATCCAATCTTACTCTTCTAATGCATTTTTTAACTCCCTTAGCTCCCCTCTCTCCAGAGCATTGATATGAATGTGAATGTACAACTTGACGATAACGACACCAGTCATCCTAGACAGATCTCTTATCCATGCGTGTATATCCTACCCACGGGTTCACTATCAACTTACAAGCCCTTATCGTTCTTCATATACCTCTCATTAGTTACGAATTTTGCGAATCATGTCGTCTTTCCTTACCATCCAGCCACTGTTCGGCCCTTATTGGAACGATTACTGAAATTTCCCTTGTCTCTCAATTTAATCTCTAGTGAGATTATTCAAAGTAATCCGCATCTACGTGCTACGTTATTCACGGTATCACCCCATGGGTGTAGTGATTGGATCCCGTCACCCCATACTGCTCCTAAGAGAAAACTTCATTGCCCAAAATTTTAACTTGAGTGAAACTACACTCCCCCACATGTAATCCCAATTGGATGTTCTCCACCCCCTGGTAAATCATTCTTCCGCACCTCCCTCGAATCCTAGAGGATTGTTCTTCTAAAATAAAAATTTCTTCGACCCTCACCCCATGTCGTCTACACATGGGGGTTTTAACTTTGCTCCATCGTCCTTCCCAACAGTTATTGGGGAAACTATTGCATCCCAACAGTTTCTCCAACTTCAATTATTCGAACCATTATCATGGTTACTCTTATCGCGTCACTATTTCTAGAATGCCCCATGGCTTCTGTTAAGTCCTCCCTCCTGCAATCCTTCTAACATCCCACGTTGGTTTCTCTATAATGTTCGATCTACCACGCTCGACCAAAATTGTATATTAATCACATGAATTATACCCTGTAGCAGGAGAATGTAAATCTCATACGTGAAGGAATAAAATAATCATATAATAAGGCTCTATATCAAGGAACGCTACGCTGAAACATGAAAAGCAGCATAAATCCTAAGGATACTAGAACCTGATGATCTGATACCATTAGTGATACCCCGCTTATTAAAATATCGGGTGATTAATCCTATACTAAATTAAATAGGAATCTCATCTGGTTCATTCTTAGCATCACTGTCAAAAAACTTTTTTAATTACTAATCACCTAGTCTTAAATTAAGCTGATGTCAAATTTTATCTTTTGGATTAAATCAAACCCAACCATCATACTAGGAAACCAAATTAACAAATACAATAAGTGTTGATGTAAAAAATAGATTTGATCTAATTATTTTAATCACAGATAAAAATAAATAAAGAAATATGAGACAGTTGATTTTTAAAGTGGTTCAGCCTTATCAGAATGGCCTACGTCCACTATTTTTGTATTGCTGACTGTTTGCCTGGAGTTCTCGATAACTGGTTTACCAAGAGATCCAGAGTCCCCCTCTAATGAGGAGGTTACAATGTATTTATAGCCTTGAGGCTGTCATTGTGAAAGGACAATGCGCTGTTATCTAGTATACATATACATTTATACGATAATAATGAGTATTTAATGCACAGTCATCTCTTTGATTCTCTTGTTCTGCACGCTAAGTTTCTCGGGCCGCCTGAGTTGCTCGGTATGCTGAAGTTGCTCAGGGCCCAAGAGTTTCTCGAGGCACTTGAGTAGCTCAGTGGCAGTGGGATGATCGGTAGATATATTTATAATTGCCAAGTTGGTTGACACGCGTCTTCAAATGATGAGTCCACGTCAACAGATTAAATTTGGTATCAACAGAAGCCCCCAATGTTTCATAATTTGATGTTGAATAAAAGTATGGAACATTCTGCTTGAAAACTTCATAGATTATTGATTTGTATGGCTTTTAGGAAAGCATTCGTTGTACATAACTCCTTTTTGAGTGTACAATATCAGGTCTCATAAATATTTTGAATTTTCATGACGGCTTCGATATTTGTGCTCCTTTTCTTCTTTTAGCCGCCGGATACGCAAACTTCCTCCTTTGTAATCATTACTTTTCTCTATTCTCGAGGTAAAGTATTTAATTTTGGCAAAAATCCTATCGTCTTTCACTTTTCAAATCTGTATCTTTGAACTCTTCATTTCTTCTCTATCTTGTGCCATCGTTCTTTCCGTCGTTCATTGTCACCTGATCTCTTTTTCTCTGTAAGATTTTCTTCCCTTTCTTTTATTTACTTTGTTCATCATGGTTTATCTTGTTGAGTCATTGGACAAATTTCGGTCTGAATTTTCAATCCCTTCTGGGTTATTTTGGAAGAACTTTTTGAACCTTCTGATTATTTTTCTTTGGCTGAGGGACATTGGTTCCCAAGTCTCTTTGTGGCCGAAAGTGGCTTTTCTTTTTCTCCAAATCTCCTATGTTTGGAGTTCTGTCAATATTTTGACGTTGTACCTGTAAAAATATCTCCAAATACTTGGAGGATAGTTAATGGCGTACATAGATTGAATCAACTCCATGGAACCCGTTTAGGGATTCCAGAGATTAAGTACTGCTATAGATGGGTTGTTAGTGATTACACATTCTATTTAAAAACTAGGTTTTTGAATAGGGCTTTAGTTGTTAATCTTCCAGATGCCAATAGAGATTATTTTGAGCATGGGGTTGTTATGAAAAATTGGCAACACGCTCCATTAAATGGAGATGATGTATATCAAGGTCCCAGGTGTCCCCCTTATGGCAATGGAATAGGTTATTTTTTTATTTTTTGAAATCTTGTTTTCTTTGTGTTTGATAAAATGTATCACTGACATTTGTTTTTGTTTGTTACAGTTGACAGTAAAAGAAAACCTCCAAAAGAAGCTGACATTAATTTAAAGCATTTGAAACTTATCTGGGATTTGCACCAATCTGTTGCCGAGGAACATATTAGATCTGCTTCCTACTTATTGCAGTACAAAATCTATACTTCCTCTTTCACTGCTCGTCCAGTGGTGGTTAATTTTGACCAAGTACCAGCATCTGAGACTAGTGTAGAAGGTTCTTCCTCTTAATTTAGTGTTCTCATCGCTGATCGGATGAAGAAAAGAAGAGGTGCTGCCTTTTTTGACAAGTCTGACTTTGCCCCAGTAGAGGCAAGGAAAAGTAAAAAAGATGTCCCAGAAGAAGGGACAAAAATTGTAGATGTAGCCCCTCCTGTTGCTGCCAATAAAACTAGTGAGAAGCCCCCTGTGGCTCCGACCAAGATTGTTGCTATCTCTCCTACGAGTGAGGTTATTATCATACCACCAACAAAGAAAACTTCTTTGGTAGAAAATTATGTTGTTCCTCCAAGGAGGTTAAAGAAAAGTTCTTCTGAGAGACTTGCTGATCCTGTCTCTCAACCTTCAAATGTTGAAGGTATTATCCCATCTTTTGTTTCTCCAAGCTCCCCTATGAGTTTGGTGAAATCCTATACTGTACCAGAAGTCCAAGGCATTGAGGATTCCCTTTCTCGTGAGAGAATTAATACCCTTATTTCTCAACACATTGCCTTGATAAATTTCATTAACTTCATTTCCATTCATTTTTACGTTCATGTACGGACTTAAAGATATTCTTTTTTCCAGTTGGTGACGTGTTTCAACAGTTTTCTAAAGAAGGATGAAGTTATCAAGGCTTCAAGTTCCTCGGGAGGAGTAAAGGAAGATTTTGTTGGTCTGACCCAATCTTTAAAAGACTCTCGTTAAAAGTATGAGGAAGATAAAGTTGTTTGGGAAAAGAAACTCAAGTCCATTGAGCTGGACAAGAATCAAGATGTGAATGCCTCTAAGGACTTGGAGAAGAAATTAAGTGAGTTTGAGGAGAGCAACAAGAATTTTGAACAGAGCAATAAGGAGCTTGAGGCTAAGCTCAAGTCTGCTGAAGAGGAAGTTGTTAAACTTCAAGATGTCGAGCGATAGAAAAAGGAGGTGGAGGATAAGTTGAAGGTTACTGAGAATTCTGAATTATTCCAGCAGCACACTCATGGCCCTCCTCCCTCTCCTGGAGAAGAAGAAGAGGATGAAGTTGATTTAGATTAATCTTCCATGATAATGGGTGATTTGGTCCCTGCTGTTCCTGTTGTTCAACCTTGCTCCAAGAAACTCCAACCCATTAGCACTTCTGCCGAGCAGTTTATCTTGTCCTCCGAGCAACCAGTCTCTTCCTCTAAACCTTCTGAGGAGGTTGTAGGGAACAAGGAGAAGGTGTAAAGTTGCTCTGGCTTTTATTTTGTTTTTCTATTGAATGTAACCTCAGATTTTGTACTTTCCCTTATGATGAAATAAAAATTTGAACTTTGGTTATTCGTCTTGACCTTTTCTTTTACTTGCTTTGTCTGCATCCTTATTGATTCTTTTAATTTCTTCTCTTTGTTAGTTTATGGCTAGTATTGAGCTCTTATCATCTCATGACATAGAATTAATGAAGAAATGCAAAGACATTATTAAAATTGGTCATGCTGATCTAAATGAGGCCTAGATACTTGACATCCTTGGTTCAGATACTTCTGAATGAGCAGTAGAATCTTACCAATACCTAAAGTGCTTGCTCAATCGCGCAGTCACCAATAATATGGCTTACTATGAGATGATTGAGGATCTTCAAGGAACTATCGAGGAACTCCAACAGCAATATAAAGAATCTTTTACCTTTTGCACCAAGGATACGAGAAAAAATATCAACAACTGAGTGTCGACAAAGGGTATGATAAATTTATCTCTGCTTATGAGAAGAAAGAAAGTGTTCTGAAGCTTGAAGTTGAAGAGCACAGGCATATCACCAAATTGTTGGAGAAGGAGAACATCGCCTTGCAAGAAGAGATAAAATAACTGAAATCTGCTACATCTTCCTCGGGAGCCTTGGTACCTATTAATGATGAAGGTTTCTCTTTCTTGGAGGTAGAAAATTCCAACTTGCGAGATGAGTTGGAAACTTTAAAAAGAGCTGGACCCTCCACCTCTACTCGTGGACGAGCAAGATCTTCTTCTCAGGGACGAGCAAGGGATGGTTGGGTTTCTATTGAAGAAGCTAGAACTCAAGCAGCCTTAGAGAATCAGGCATTTCATTTGGTGACGAAGAACCAAGCTTTGGCAGAGATGTCCAAGAAAATAATAAACCTCAGCGAATAATTCTCTACCCAGAGTTCTGCCTTGGAAAATAAAGAACTTCTGGTGAAGAATCTCCACGAGCAACTGGAGAGGTTAACTTACCAATTTCATAAACAACCCAGAGAATTTTGGATGGTTGGATACAATCAAGCCCTTTATCATCTTGATGCTCGGATCCAGCAATCAAATAATGAAGGGTACAAGCAGGGATGGTTGAATGTCATGTGTGTGCTTCAATTGGATCAAGGTCATTACTTATGGGATTATTATGAGCCTGGAGTGCTCGATTTACTCGTGCCTCCTTTTAAGATCGATTTTAGTTGGATTCCTACTCGTGCAATTTCTCGATGCTTGATCATTAAGTATCTCGATGACTACAGTCTTCACACCAACTTTGAGATATCTCGCCCAGAACATTTACTTGATCGGCCATCTGTAATGAATGTTAGAATGCTTAGAGATGTAAATTTTATAAATTCTCCTTATGCCTTAAATGATCTTCCTGCTGGAGTAGAACCTGTTTCAAAGGCAGAAGGGAAAAAACCAATAGAATAGGATTTTCATGTAATAAAGTGTATTTTTCACAGCATATGTAATTATACTTGAAGAAATTTTTAGTCTTTCGCATTTTATTTCTTCTAAGTAATTACAGAATGTTGTTGTTTTTGGATAATAGAATTTGTCTCATTTGTTTTTTGATTATAGTGACTTGTCATTCTTTGAGCCTAAGCAATGAAATGATTTGCATCCCATGTTCCTGCTTAGTTTAACCAACCGGAGTTGATTGTATTTAACTTATCGACCAACCGGAGTTGGTGGTAATTGATTTGCCGACCAACCGAAATTGGGGGTGATTTGTTCCCGACCAATCGAAGTTAGAGGAAATTGGTTCCCGACCAATCGGAGTTGGAGGAAATTGATTTTCCGACCAACCGGAGTTGGAGGAAATTGATTTTTCGACTAACCGAAGTAGTGATAATTTGTTTCTGACCAACCGGAGTTGGGGGAAATTGGTTCTGACCAACCGGAGTTGGAGGAAATTGATTTGTCGACCAACCGGAGTTGGTGGTAATTTGTTCCCAACCAACCGGAGTTGGCGGTAATTGATTCTTGACCAACCGGAGTTGGTGGTAATTGATTTACCAACCAACCAGAGTTGGTCGTAATTTGTTCCCGACCAACCGGAGTTGGGTGAAATTGATTCCCATTTATTCCCGACCAACCGGAGTTGGTGGTAATTGATTCCCGAACAACCGGAGTTGGTGGTAATTGATTTTCCGACCAAACGGAGTTGGTAGTAATTTGTTCTCGACCAACCGGAGTTGGGGGAAATTGATTCCCGACCTACCGGAGTTGGTGGTAATTGGTCAGAATTTGATGTGCAGTGTGTAGCACTATTATTTCGAAAAAATTTCAACAAAAAGAGAGAACTAGGTAAAACATCCAACACTTTATTCATACTGAAGAAAAAGGCATTACATAGGAAATTCAATATTTGATAATAATTGCGCAGATGCTCTGCATTCCATGCATTCTTGAATTCTTCTCCTTCTAATGTTTCAATCCTTTATGTCCCTGGACTAATAATTTATGTTACTCTGTAGGGTCCATGCCAATTGACTTCCAACTTGTTATTCTTTTACATTAGTTTCTTCAGCACATAATGTCATTCCTTTAAGTCACACGTCTTCACTCTTTTGTTATAGAACAAGGTTGTTCGTTGTTGATATGTTGTATTTCTGATCGCTGCTTCTTCTCTGACTTCCTCGAGCACATCTAGTCATTTCTTCAACCCATTCAGCAGCGTTCTGTTTGTCACCTCAGTTTGCCCATTACTTTAGGGATGTCCCGGTGCTGAATGGATCTTTAGTACATTGGATTGATGACAATACGCAGTAAACTCCTCATTATCAAACTGGGTTCCATGATCAGTAATGAATACATGGGGAAGACCATATTTACAAATGATATTCTTCCAAATGAACTGATAAACCTTGTCATATGTCATATCAATAAGAGCCTCAGCTTCCACCCATTTAGTAAAATAGTCTACAGCAACCACAAGGTATTTGAATCTTCCCCTGGTTATTGGAAGTGGACCGACCAAGTCTATTCCCCACATGGCTAATGGCCAAGGGGACGTGATGGGTGTTAACAATGCTTGAGGGGTTCTTCAGATAGAAGAGAAACGTTAACATTTATCACACTTCTTGGCATAAGCTACACAATCAACTCTCATCGTCGGCCAGTAATACCCCTGCGTTGTTATTCTTCGTAAAAGCGTCCGACCTGCCACATGGGCTCCACAAGACCTTTCACGAACTTCTTCGATCAAATCTTTTACTTCGGAGGGGTGGACACATATTTGTAGCCCTGCTATAATTCCTCGTCTATATGAGATGCCATTTGTCAATACATAATGAGCAACTTTAAACTTCAGTTTTTTGGCTGCGAGTTTATTAATTGGCAAAGCCCCCTCTTTAATATAGGTCATGATGGGGTCCATCCAAGATGGTCCGAAGTCGAGGGCAATAAATTTCATCATCAAATCTTCATATATACTCCGACCAGCTAGAATTTCTATTGGGATTGTTCTTCGTAGCTCGGTACGTGTGGTTGATGCTAACCGAGCTAATGCGTCTGCTCTTGCATTCTCCAGTCTTGGTATTCTGATCAACTGAACTGTAGTAAAACTCGATACAACCTCCATTGCTTTGGCATGATACTTGATCATTAATTATCCTTTTGCTACATACTCCCCCAAAATTTGATTTACGACCAACTGTGAATCAATGAATACAACGACATGCTCTGCCTCC
This sequence comes from Sambucus nigra, assembly GCA_949130495.1. Lineage (NCBI taxonomy): Eukaryota > Viridiplantae > Streptophyta > Magnoliopsida > Dipsacales > Adoxaceae > Sambucus > Sambucus nigra. The sequence goes on from OX422216.1 coordinate 15,948,953, forward strand.
ATGGTTTTGGCCAGACTTAGGCCCACGATAATAGCTTCATATTCGGCCTCATTATTAGAAGCCTTAAATTGAAAGCACAGGTCATACTCCATATCAATCTCATCCAGACTGTTTAAAATAATCCCTGCTCCACTACCCGTAGTGCATAAAGAGCCATCCACATACAAATTCCATATAGGTACCTCATTGTCGAACCCTTGGTCAGACAGAGTTCCTAGGTGGAATATGTGATGCTTCTTTTTGTCCTCCTCCAGCACTTCTCGCTGCTCGTCCATCGACGTAAGTTGGTCGGGGTTTAAATTTGACAATCCTGTATCCTTCACAGGTTGGTCTATATTCAACTCCTTCTCGTCGGAGGAATCCTCCTGAGTAAATTCTGCGATAAAATCCGTTACTTCCTGCCCTTTGAGCGACGATCTAGGCTCATAAATTATATCATATTCTCCAAGTTCTACTGCCCAATACATCAATCTTCCTGATTTCTCTGGTTTGTGCAAAGCCTATCTTAATGGCATATCAGTGTACACCACTATATTATGGGCTTAGAAGTATGGAATCATCCTTCTGCTTGCTTCAATCAGTGCTAGTGCCAATTTCTCCAGCCTTGGATATCTGATTTCTGCTCCTCGAAAAGCCTTACTGGTGTAATAGACTGGTTTTTATATTTCGTCTCCTCCACTCTTATCAATGTCGAGCTCACCGCATTTGTTGAAACTGCCAGGTATAAGTATATTTTTTCTCCCATCACTGGTCTGGACAATAATGGAGGTGTCCCCAGATATTTTTTCAACTCTCGAAAAGCTTCCTCGCATTCATCATTCCATTCAAAAGTTTTTCGGAGTATTTTGAAGAATGGCAGGCATCTGTCAGTTGCTCGTGACACGAACCTATTAAGTGCTGCAACTCGTCCTGTGAGACTTGGTACTTACTTCTTCGTCGTTGGAGATCGTAGCTCCAATAGAGCCTTGATCTTTTCAGGGTTTACCTCAATTCCTCATTGGTTAACAATATATCCGAGAAACATGCCTTCTTGTACTTCGAATATGCATTTGGTGGGATTCAGCTTCATTTGATATTTCTCTAGTTGATTAAAGGTCTGACCTAAGTCAACTAGATGATTAACAGCTTTCTTGCTCTTCATCGGCATATCATCAACATAAACCTCCATGTTATAACTGATCTGCTCTGCAAACACCTTATTCATCAGTCGCTGATATGGTGTGCCTGCATTTTTCAATCCAAAAGGCATAACATTATAGCAATAAGTTCCTCTAGGGGTGATAAAAGAGGTACTCTCCCTATCCTCGAGCTTTATTTTAATCTGGTTGTACCTAGAATAAGCATCCATGAAACTCAACAATTCATGCCCCGAGGTAGCATCCACCAGCTGATCGATTCGAGGCAAAGGAAAATGATCCTTTGGGCAGGCTTTATTAAGATCAGTGAAGTCCACACACATCCTCCACTTGTTGTTTTTCTTCTTCACCATTACCATATTTGCTAGCCAATCAGGATATTTGACATCCTCAATAAAAGAGTCTTTTTGTAGTTTCTCTACTTCTTCCTGTATAGATTGGTTCTTTTCAGGACTGAACACTCTTCTTCACTGCTTCACTGGCTTGATTTCCTTATTCACATTGAGCTCATGACACAAGAAATTCGGATCTATCACTTGCATGTCTTCATGACTCCATGCAAAAGTCTTCTTTTTATGCCTTAGAAATGTTATTAGTTCCTTTTTTATCGATTCATCCAATGAAGCACCAATTTGAGTTGTCCATTCTAGATGCTCATCGTCCAGAATGATATTTTTAGCAGCCTCCACGACTTGGCCTTTAACGAGCTGAGACTCATCTCTAAGGTCTAAAGTTTCAATCCTCTCATCTTCTATTTCATCCACCTAATAAGTAGTAGTCTTCTTCCTGGATTCTTCATGCTCCTCCTGCTTGACAGATGAATGGTACCATTCTCGAGCTACTTTCTGGTCACCTTTCACAATTCCCACTCCAAAATTGGTTGGGAATGTTAAACATTGATGTACAGTAGATGGTACTGCCTCGAACTTCTTCAGACCTACTCTTCCCATGATGATATTGTAAGCTGATTGAACATTTTTATCCATTACAAAAAATGTACTCTTTCTATTCGACAGGAAAGCCATGTATTTATAAGCATATCAAACCTGATCATCCCAAGTGGAAAAACTTTCTCGCCAGTAAAACCAAGGAGGGGCCTATGATATGGCTCCAACTGGCCTAGCTTCGGATTCAAACTGTCAAAGCATGAATAAAACATGATGTCTGTTGAGCTACCATTATCCACCAGTACTCATGAAATCACCATTTCCTTTATTCTCATCTTGATCACCAATGGGTCATCATGAGGATATAGTACACCTGCCAGGTCATTTTTAGAGAAACCAATGACCAGCTTATCTTTATTCACCCTCCTCGGGAGATCATCCTCAGCTAGATTTATTCGCTGAATGTACTAACAAGCTTGAGCCTCATTGAGGTAAGCTTTCCTTTCTGCAGTAAGGTCTCCACCTCCTACATCTCCACCTGTAATAACATTACAATCAAATGATCCAAAACGAATTGAAAATACCTCACGTTCTGACTGTCTTGGTCTTTTGGGGAGATCGGGATCATCTTGACCGTCTTCTGGGTCTTCTTTATGACTTATCTACTTGTCTTCTATTGCTCGACGAGGAGATCTAGACCTCTGCCTTGCTCGGTCGTTGACCTTCCCACCATTTCGGCGATCAACATGCTTGGTCAATTTTCCTCGCCTAATGAACGCCTCAATTTCATTCTAGAGAGCTATGCAATTTTTGGTCGTATGACCATGGTCTTTATGGAACTCGCAATATTTGGATTTATTCCTCTTTTCAGGATCTTCCTTCATTTTTTCTGGCCATTTTAGCCCCTCGTTGTTCTTGATCTCTTCCAGAATGTCATTTATATCTATTTTCAAAGGGGTATAATTTCCAAATTTCTTTAACTGTTCCAGTGCTTGCTTTGCTTTCGACTGCCTGTTACCACCATTATTCTTTTGATCTTTCTTTTCAGTCTTGTCAGTTTCGACCTTGGTTTCTTTAGTACCTACATTCTTCTTTGTAGCCATGGTCTCCTTGGCATTCATGATTTTGGCTGCCTTTGCCATCAGTTCAGCCATGGTCCTAGGCGGATCCTTGGCTAAAGTGTAATATAATTTATTCGACAACAGTTCACTCATCAGAGCAGTAATTGATGTTTTCTCCTCGTAATCAATTACTTCAAGTTTCTCGTTATTAAAATGAGTAATATAATCCCTGGTACTTTCACCTACCTTTTATCTAACACTCAGCAAGTGTGCTACTCATTTGACTGGTTTTGCTCCAAAACAGAAGTTCCCTATAAAGAGCTCTGCCAGTTGAAGGAAAGTTGCAATCTTCCCCCGAGGAAGGTTGTTGTATCATATCTGAGCTGATCCGGTAAGAGTTCCTGAGAATGCCCTGCATCTCATCTCGTATGGAACTGCATAAATGTCAGCAGCAGCCTGGTATTGTTCTATATGAAGGACAGGATCAGTTTTTCCATCATACTTAGGAGTTACCACAGGAGCTTTGAATTTTTATGGTCTCGGAAAATCCACAATTTCCTACACAAATGGTGTCCCTTGGACAAAAGTTCTTTGTAGAGGATTTTTGGCCTTAGCCATTTCCCCTAATCTGTCTTCCAACCTCTGAATAGAGCCTTTCCATGCATCAATTCCCTCCCTGGGCCTATTTGTTCGAGCAACTGATCGCGTTGAATTAGCCTCTTGGAATCTTTCATTACGAGCAGTTGGTCGTGATTGGGCAGAGCCTTTCCTTAGATAGGATGGTTGTTGGGAGTTCCTCGATAAAATCCTAGGGGGACTTCTATTACTCCTAGGTCCCAAATGATCAAAAGGAGAGACTCTACTCAACCTTTCAAGAGCACTGGTCCTTTCTGGAGATAAAGTGACGTTTTGTTGAGTGTCTGTAGCTCGTACTGAGGAAGTTTTACCCGGATGATAAGAAGAATCATTAGATCTCTCAGTACGATATGAGTCAGTGCATCTGAACCGAGATTCCTCAGGGAATAACGTTCTCTTAGTTCGTGAAGAGGGTAAACGAGTATTTCTCTGAACACTTCGTTGTCCTGATTGAGCCGGCACCCCGCCTTGAACAGTTTGTATAAGTTATCGCATGGTTTCTTACATGGCCATTTGACTTTGGGCCAAACTAGCCATTATGCCAGCTAGATCTGACACATTTGGGGGAATGGATGAATTTGGAGGGATCCCATCATTTCGATTACTGGATTTCGGATTATCATCCATTGATGATGAATTATTTTGGTGAAAAATGATAAGCACAGTCGTTTCCCACAGACGGTGTCAATCTGTTGATGTAAAAAACTAGATTTGATCTAATTATTTTAATCACAGATAAAAATAAATAAAGAAATATGAGACAGTTGATTTTTAAAGTGGTTCAGCGTTATTAGAATGGCCTACGTCCACTATTTTTGTATTGTTGACTGTTTGCCTGGAATTCTCGATAACTGGTTTACCAAGAGATCCAGAGTCCCCCTCTAATGAGGAGGTTACAATGTATTTATAGCCTTGAGGCTGTTAATAAGCAAGGATAATGCGATGTTATCTAGTATACATATACATCTGTACGATAATAATGAGTATTTAATACGCAGTCGTCTCTTTGATTCTCTTTTTCTGCACGCTAAGTTGCTTGGGCCGCCTGAGTTGCTCGAACGGCTTTAGTTGTTCGGTATGTTGAAGTTGCTCGGGGACCAAGAGTTGCACAGGGAGCTTGAGTAGCTCGGTGGCAGTGGGTTGATCGGTAGATATATTTATAATTGTCAAGTTGGTTGACACGCGTCTTCAAATGATGAGTCCACGTCAGCAGATTAAATTTGGTATCAACAATAAGGAAACTAAACAAGCCACAAAATAAGTACAAGAGTTTATCGAGCAACATCGACTACAAGCAATCCACAAGGTGCAAGTATAAAATAATACCGATATATGCCAAGGCTGAATATAAAAGTACAAGCCTAATAGCACAATCGAGAAAGTCCCTATCTAAAGATAGAATGAAACAAGTGTATAAACAAAGATCCCGAAGCAATCCACATAAGCGGCAGCAGCGCACCCTGTAGGAAGGATCAGGCCTGGCGCCCTTGTGGTAGGACACCTAAAAGATTTTTGAAAATATTTTATAGCAAGGGTTAGAATTCAAAACATTTGAAAATATTTAGCAAGTGTATTTAAATGCAAGGGATAAAAATGCAAATGCTCTTCATATTTCAATTAGTTCTGCGCACTCCCTTGAGTATACCTCACCCCTCAACTAATGTGCATGCCTAACGAAACTATATAAGACACATCTAGCTAGTCCTCAGTAATTAGTTTTGTCTCATATATCTCACTATTTTCGCTATTCCCACCCGAGTGAGTATAGTATTCATTTTATAGGTTATTAATCACAATAACTTGTTTAAATCATTGCCCATTTAATTCCATACAACATTCTCACGAGTTATATCCTTATACAATTCACATCATGTATACGAGTTATAGGTAATATTTCACACTAACTTATTTATATCCATAACTAACTTGATACCATATAACCATTTCACAAGTTATATTATTTATACATTTCACGCCACGTATATATACATATATAAATTCCCGTATATAATTATGCATTATATATACGTATAATATCTCAACATTCACACACATGTCGGATATAAATGCTATCACCGAACGCATAGGAGGCGGTCATAGTTCCCACTGAAAGTGTCCGCTCCATGCCATAGCGACCCCACCCCTAAGACGCTATGGCCTGGGGAATATACTCACCATGCATTCGCTAGTCAGGGGACTCACCCACATCGCGCAACCTCCTATGATAGCATTAATATTGGTATGACTTTACTGTGTATATATATATATAGTATATATATATATATATATATAGAGAGAGAGAGAGAGAAATTCAAGCTACCGGAGTATTATGCCCATACCCAAGCCTTAAACATTTAAGTCTATGGTTTGACTTCATTTTGATCAATTACACACTAATTAATTCTCACTATTTTGGTATATACCCTTTCATGTATACCCGAACTCTCTATTTCTCGGCCCTAAATTCAATAGTTTCAATTCGCCCTTCAATTTCATGCAATCAAGTTTAATCACTTAACAATAAGATTACAATATGCTAAATCATGAATTTACATCTTCAATTTCATGCATTTAAGTCTACTTAGTTTCATGGTTAGTTATTCCCAATTTAAACCCTAATTCAATACTCAATTTCATAATTCAGTTAGGGCAGAAACTACAATTTCCAACACAATAGGTCTGAATCAGGGAAATTGCATTAATCTGGAAAACATCAGAGATGGTTCGAACAAAGAGCCCTGTCGTTCGAATGACAGTGGATATCGTTCGAATGAAATATCAGGTCGTTCGATCTCTCCCTTCTGCTAAAAAACCCAGTCTGCCATTAACAAGTTTTAACCTTTGTTCTGAACTGATTTCTGCATTAAAACGTCCCCAAATTCATCCTAAGTCCAATATTTTGTTATAACAAATCTAGCCCTAACAATTTTATCAAATCAATCATCAATTTCATCAACTATCAAAGCCCCTACTAATTTATAATGATCATTAAAAGGAAATCCCCAATTGTCTCAAGAACAAACCCTTGAATTTAATAGAAATCCACCTCTTTTAATATGAAAAGATATACACAATTTAATAAACTTGCCTCAAAAATGAAGATCCAAGACTTTGAATGAAGATGTTGAATTGCAATTCAATCCATCTCTCCAAGATTCCCAAGTTCCTCTTCTCTTTGGCTCTCCCCTTAATCTTTTCCTCCTTTTAGTCTTCTAATGTAATTTTAGTTTCCTAACCCTTACACATTTGGGGTTAAAACCCCTATTCACGTTTTTGGGCCTAAGGGCCGGATAAAAAGGGTCCATACTCTCTATGCGGAGCTCACATATGACTAATTAGGCCCTGACACCCAATATATGCATATAACTACTCATTTTGGGTTATTTCGACCCTACCAGACTCAACCGCACGCTTAAAATTGTCACCTAGAATAAATTTCTAAAATTAACTCTCACCCGTTAACTTATTTAAATATATTCACTTTAAAATATTTCCATTAATTAATTCTCATTAATTTACGACACAAGTGAATTTACTAATTACTGAATTAATTAAATAAAAATAATAACCCAGAAATTACGAGGTGTTACACATACTTGGTACCTATTTTATTAAATAATTTAAAATAAATTTCGAATAATTAAAAAAACAGATTTCCAACTTTAGAATGGAAAAACTGATTTTCAATTAATAAAAACAAATTTCCAATAAGTAAAATTCAGATTTCTAATTTGGAAAAAAAAATTCCAACTTATAAAAAAAAAATTTGAATAAATTAAAAATAGATAGGCAATTTAAAGAAACGTATTGTGAACAAAACAGAAAATCATTTGAATATTCTAAAAATTAAAAACTTGAAACTAATCGGGAAATAATAGAAATACAATTAAAAAGTTTGAAAAATATTGAAAAAAATGAAAATATTTAATAAAAACATATTTCGAGTAATTATATAGAAAAAACAAGATTAAATAAATAAAAAAAACAAAATTTCAATAAGTAAAAAAATATTTCAAATTAGAAAATATATATATATATATATATATATATATATATATATATATATATATATAATAAAGGAGGAAACTTATGTATGTCATAAGCTTCAACTATGATGTCATCATTTGAGTTTTTTAATGCAATACCCACTTTGCCCCTCAAGTCCTTGGTTTCCCCCTCCTTTTTTACTTACAAAATTTAGACTTCAATTCAAAATTGGGGGCACTTTAGTCAAAATCACTTCATGAATTTGTTCACTCACACCCGTTCTCTCTCCCAAGTCACGATAACCCCCTTCACATTCACCCCTTCACCTCTTCATCCCTTCTCCCTACCGCCGCCATTATCTCCCAGTTGTCGACCTCATCTCTTCGCTGTTCTCAGGTGTTGTATCCTTCAATTAGTTTTCTTTCATTATTTGTTGCTTTTTTTTCTATTCTTTCATCCATTTAGGTTTCAAATGCTTCAATTCTATTAGGGCTTTTTTTTCCTCCCTAATTTAGGTTTCAAATGCGATTTTTTTCTTTTACTTCCAATTTTGATTTGTTTCCTTTGTTTAGTTTCGCAGATCTAAAGTGAAGGTTTCAAATGGATATTATACACCACTACACTAATCAGGTATACTATTTGGGATTCAGATTTTGTATCTAGATTTTTGCTATGTTCAGTCTCATATTTCATTATTGTTTTTTCATTGTTGTTTGTGCGCATGACAATCATTATCATTAACCTAGAAGATTCATTGTATCTAATTTATACGGCTCTATGAGAAAATGATGTAAAACATTCTATATAGTTGTTTTTCATTTCAACTTTATGTGCTTGAAGATATATGTGTGATGAAACACTAAAATTTTTGTTTATTTCTGCAGGTCATGGAAAAATTTAGCATGTTGGATTTAATTTCAGTCTCTAATAAAGCTCTACTTGAGTCTACTTTCTATTTTGGGTATAAATGATCTCTTAAATTATCTTTGTTCTATGTCCTCTTGAATCTTTGATCAATATATGTTTTTCAATCTTTTATTTATATTTCTTTTCGAATGTAAACTGCTCAAAGATTGATCAATATGTTTATTTGGTTATTTACTTGAGTTGAAATTCCCTTTATTGTCCCCCAAGTGTTTGACAATAGGTTAAGATGATCATTCTTATTTATTGTTTATCTGATTCTTCATTAAATTATTGTTTCCATTAATATTCGTTTCTTATTCCAGATTGATCGTTTCGAGGACTACGTTGTGATTTTTTCTTGCCTTATTATTTTGCTTTATATAATCCTTTTCTAGATGCCCGACATAAGTTATTGGATGCCCGTCATATTATTTCTGGGTAATATTATGCTATTATTACTTGAGCTGACATTAGGGGATTCAATTTTTGATGTCTATAGTTTTCATGAGGTGACATTGGCAAATGTTTGTTCACTGTTTTACTCATTACATATTTGTAATGCTTCCACCATCGCCATGATCAAACACTATATCGTATTTGTCTTTGTAGCTAATAATGTGTTTTATCGTTGTTTGCAGACATTTCACGCTTTTCAAATCAGGTAAATCCTTTTTTTCTTTTTTAAATCAATGAGTTTTGGGGGTTTTAGGGTTCTCTTTCTTAATCATTTTGCTATTGGATTAATGGTGCGTGATTGATGTACAAATGTACCCCTGTTTGGTCTTTACCTCTGATGTTTGTGCATTTTAATTCTAGGTTATGTAAATGTGACAAGCATGTGACAGAAGAAATTTATTAGAAATGTACTAATAGTGATTCAAACTAATGTTCTATTGTATACATTGATACTTCCATATGTACAGAAGAAATTTATTAGAAATGTTTGCACTTTTATTTAACCAAAGTCTCAAATCTTACTACGACTTATTCTGTTTTTAGAACATTTTCCAAAAGCATAAAAAATATCGTTGATGGAGAATGATTGAGAGTGTCTCTTCTATTTTGTCCCACGATAGTTATATATACTGAAATCGTAGCTTTATTAACTATATTGATGTCGAAACTCCACAATTGATGACAAGACGTTGTGAGTGGGCATTAGGTTCTTTATTTATCGAAGTCTGTCTGCATTCTTGCAATAGGTAGAGTCAAGTGTGGAGCCTTGGACTCCACCGAAGTAAATTGATCGATATACACAGTTATTCACAAGATCCAGTGGACTAACTGAATGTGGCCTACCATTAAAGGAGTTAAAACCCAGTACATTTTTCAAAACATATGTATGTATCACTCTCCCCTTTCCTTTCCTTCCCTCCAGTTCGTCTCTTTCTCATTCTATCCTTCCATGGTTTATGTGTTTTTTTTAGTGTGTTTGATTATGGTGTCTCAGTGGTTGTTGGTGGTTCGGTCTAGGCACATATACATCAAATGGATTGGGTATAGTGAATATTTGTTCCATCTACATCAAATGGATTTTATATTTTGAATAATTTCGATGAGTGTTTTTTCTTGCAGAAATATGGTCTAATATCAATCTTCAAGAGTATTGCAGGCCTTAATTCTCTGATTCAAAACTCTTAGTAGAAGGTCTTAACTAATACATGCATTTTTTTTTTTGCAAAAAAGGCATGCTCTGTGTTGTGTACATTATTATTGTTATGTAGCAGGTCTTAACAAATGCATGCCTTTTTTGTTGGGGTATGTCATACTCAGAACATTCTTAAAGTCCGTCATATATAACAACATCCAATAATACTAATACGAATGTTTAAGAAATATCAGGTCATAAATACCTCTTGGTAGAGCCCTCAATACTCTTGGTAGACTATCAAAACTATGGATACAAATAATGAATAGGCATAGTTTTCAGTCTTAAAACTTTTGGTAGAGTTGAAGTTTATTGATATTTTTCTCTACACGCTTACTAAGTTTGAGTTTACTGATACGGTTTCACACCTCAACGACCCCATAACGTTATGCCACACTTAAATTAACACCTCTAAAAAGAGCCGGAACCAAAAATCTAAACCATAAGTTTAATTATTAAGCTGCAATGATCTGAACTCTAGGTTTCTGATATGCCATTTATTGTGCTTTCAAACCCTGACCTATGCTCCTTTATGACCATAGTGATGGCAAAGCAATTATATAAGCAGCAGGCACCTGTAGGTTCAGCCACTTTTGCAACATTTGAAGCATTTGAAGCATTTGTAGCTTCCATATAAGCTGATATAGCAGCTAATATAGAAGCTATAGCAACTATAGAAGCTAATATAGCAGTTATATTAGCTTATATAGCTGCTATAGCTTCTATATTAGCTGCTATAGAAGCTAATATAGCAGCTATATTAGCTGTTATAGCTACTGAATTTGTCTTCCAAGGCTGGAGTGGAAGGTTCAAAACCCACAACAGGTTAACCCGTTAATAGCAAATTAAATTTTGCCCTTCTAGAGTCCCACTGCAGTGTTGATATTCCCTTAACAATTATAAGGAAGAAGCTAAAGCCATTTGATAATGCCATTTGATAATGCCTCCAGATTGTGAACTCTATTAATCCAAATGGTACTGTACTCTATTACTGTATGACTTTTGTACATGTGTACTCTATTAATCCAAGCATATATGCATTTTTTCTACAGTTTACCCCATGACTTCTGTACCTATGTACTCTATTAATCCAAATGGTAAAAATAATGTAATGGTGCAGTTTACCCCATGATTCCTATTAGGGAATTAATGTGATGAGTCACCAACTCTTATAAATTTTATAGTTTGTTCATTCACCAAGAATGGATATTTATGTTGTGTATTTTTAGTTTATGCTTTGAATGATTAATGTTGTTTATTTCAAGATTTTTTCTAATAATAAATATTTATGTAATTTTCTACTTTCTTATGTTAAAAACTACCAGATAAATTTGGTGCATTTTGTAGTTATAAAACATTATTATTTATCTGATACTGAATTTTAAAATCATGTCACATATGTATATCATACAACAGTGATTAGGGAACGGATTATGTACTAATAGTATAAATCATATGATTGTGTTTTCTATTTTATAAATAAAGTTCAGTTTATATGGATGACAGGTTGTTAATCGAGATAGTACTAAGGAAGTTTTTGCAAATGACAAGCTATTATTCGAGATCGCTTCATCTGAAGTTCTTGAAGTTTTTGTAGATGGAAGGTTGCTGAAGCAAATTATCATTGGAAATCGAAAATAACAAATAGGAACGTAAGATCCATCATCAATAAATTTCAGTCAGCTCACCACATATATGCCTGTAGTAGTGACTCATTTGTTCACACAAAGAACAAACACTAGAGTTATTTAGGTGTTTTGGGGTATGTTGACAGTGTTTTGGGTGTTTGGGGTATGTTTGACAGTCATTTAGGTGTGTTTTGCGATATGTTGACAATGCCAATTTAAAGTCGTTACTTCTTGCATGATCCAGGTGAAATTGAAGGTTATCGAAGAACCGTGAGATGAGGAGTAATCATTATCAGCATTATCATAACATGGATCCCAACTAGCATGAAGATCACATTAGTCTACAGAGCAAACATGACAAAGCTCACAAGGAAAAGGAGCTTGCCAAGAAGCATTTTGGGGATCACAAAACTTTCAGGGCCAATTACAAAGTAACCAACCTCATTATTTCAATATTGATAGCTAAGTAGCTTTGAATATGATAAGATGCTTTTATGATTAATAATGCATTGACTGATCAAATGTAATGTTTTGTTCCCATGTGAAATTTTATTAGAATTATAGATTCATGGTTATGCATTGTAGTACACATGTATTTCAGATATGATGTGTATGAACATAAGTCAATTTTTGTTTTAGTTCTTGATTCTTTATTGTTGATATTTTTACCTTTCTATTCAGGTACACATCATAGCAAATGAGCTATAAAACCATGAGTGAGTTTGTGATGAAAACTATTTTGGTATTTGTGAAAACTATTTTGTCATTTTCGCCTTTCATAACGAATGATCATACACTATGCAATTTGTTATAAACCTCCCTTATGGAATGAGATTATATACCTCCCTTATAGCAGATGATAGTAGGTGTTTTTCAAATAATGGGATTATATAGTTGTATATGGTTTATTGTGATGGACTCCCTCAATTGGTTTCACGTTGGATCATTTATTGGATCATATTGAAATTGTGAATGGTGATAATATTTCATGTCCCGAAGAAGCGAAAAATGGGACTTTACTATACTGATTAAGCTGAATGTCATCATAACTTTGGATAATGGCTTGAAGTACTAGCTACATTAATCGTTTGATATTTAACAGGTTTGATTTTAGTGGTTCATACGTGTAGGATGTAACAGGTTTGATTCTCTAATTCAACTGCCAGGTAGCTAAATCTAATTTCCTGTTTTGATTTTATTGTTGCCTTCATTGCAGTATGTTTGCGATTTTGGGACAACCAATAAGCACTATAAGAAGTCCTCCATGTTTGATACTAGGATTATGCCGACGAGTGAAGTCCATGGGATGTATGTATGGGGGTTGAACCACACACGCATGTGAGGCTTCCTCGGGAAAAGGTGCTAGGGAATATTTTCTATTGAATACAAGTTTGTTGCAGTTCAGTTCTGTCTAAATCCAATTTCTATTTTTAGTTCACGGTGATGGTCATTTCACTGAGCCCAAAATCCTTATCGATTTTATCGGATCAATGGGCGGGATCAAGAAAGAGATAACACACATCATTTGGTTATTAAAAAATAAAATGTGTTTACTTTATTACTGACTGCATCCGAAATTCTATGATCAAGCAAGGGATGCCACTATATGAATGCATTTCATTTTGCTTGGGCATTTAACTGAAAGAGCATATAGAGTGGGAGAGCAAAGATACTGCTCTCGCCTGTGAAATTACATAGGCTGCAGATCAGAGGACGAAGAGTTTTGTCGAACTCCACCCCATGCATGTCTGTTTTCTCTCTTTGGTTGGTGATCCAGCAGCAATGAAAAGCGAGGGAATGCCAAGCTACCGACTCCCATATACTGCATCCGAAATTCTATGATTAAGCAAGGGATGCCACTACATGAATGCATTTCATTTTTCTTGGGCATTTAACTGATGACCATATAGAGTGGGAGAACAAAGCTACTGCTCTCGCCCGTGAAATTACAGGGGCTGTAGATTAGAGGACGAAGAGTTTTGTCGATCTCCACCACATGTATGTCTGTTTTCTCTCTTTGGTTGGTGATCCAACAGCATTGAAAGGCGAGGGAATACCAAGCTACCGACTCCCATATACAATAATACAAGGGTTTTGGGTCATCAAGTTTTGAGGTATAATTGTATTACATCGGCATTATCGGAAGCAGGTCTGAAATGAGTTGATACCACCAACAATATCACCGCCATTACAGTGGTACTGCTGTAGTACCAGGCTGCCAGCAACAATGCATGAGGGGAGAGGGGTGAGGGGGTGAGGAGGCGATGAAGGGGTGAGGTATGTGCTTGGTTCTCTAAGCCACGAACGGTAAACTCCACTCTTCCAGATTTTATTGTTTTTTCTTTCATCCACACCGGGTAGGACTTTTACCAAAAAAAATAATCACATTTCTCTATCGTTTGGTAAAAGTCCATTTTAATTTTTAACAAAATATCATATGTTAATCATATGCTTTTAATTTTCCCATTTTTCTACATATAATACACAACACATACCAATCACATGTGTTTAGCTTTCGTGATGCACGTAACACACATCGCTTGGTCAAATTCATAAAGTGTAGAATCAAGGGGATCCTTTCAGTTTGATTCTTTTTTCCTAAGCATCTAATGTTATTAAATGCTTAATTTTGACTTTTGGTTCAAATGCAGGGCTAAAGTACACATTATTTGTTGACAGATGACTCATAAGGCCAAGATCCGGAACGACATATGATTTAGGGTCTCGATAGACAAACTCATGTGGATGAAATGCATGGTCTTTTCTATTCTTTAGATATGATATTGGTTATTTTATTTTTCTCACATATTTTAGAATTTTGACATAAATTTTCTATATTGCTTGCATATACAGTTATTCTCGGTCAAAGTTCTCCACAAGTCGTCGTCTCGAGAATCACTAAAGCTTTTAAGGATGTGGCATATTCATTCAACGAGGATGAAGAAGAAAGAACCGTCTAAAGCCCTTGAACCTAAGTTGATATATATGTTATTTTTTTTACAAAGTTTGTTTCGTTGAAGTATTTGTTAGATGAATTTGAGATCATTTAATATTATTGGATTTGTTGTTATCCCTTAAGAGGGTGGATAGTCTAATAAACAAAGGAGGCTATGCCCAATTTTTTTTTAAATGGACACTTCGTTTATTAGAGTCAATCTAAATTCAGTTGAAGAATATTATATATTTCATGTTATATGTGAGTTTGTTTGATGAATTTAGATTATTTGAATGGTGTTGGACAATTTGTTATTTGTTAACCAGGGTAGATAGTCCTATAAACAAGGGAGACTATGTCATATTTTTTTCAAAATTACACTTTGTTTCTTTGGGGATCGATATTTTTGTCATTTTACAATTACGTATTTTGAAAATTTTCGTCGTTTCACGATTATGTACTTTTGAAATTTTCGTCGTTTCACGATTATGTACTTTCGAAATTTTCGTCGTTTTACATTTGTGTTGTAAAAAAATAATGTAAATTGATGAATTTAGACAATTTGGATGTTGGACTATTTTTTATTTGTTAAGCAGGGTGAATAGTTCCATAAACAAAGGAGATTATACCCAATTTTTTTAAAAATTTGACACTTTGTTTTTTTGAGACACAATGTGAATTCGATGGATGAATATTGTATATTTCGTATTATATGTGAATTTATTTGATGAATTTAGACTATTTAAGTGTTATTGGAATATTTGTTGTTTGTTAAGCATGGTGAATAGTCCTACAAATAACGGATATTATGGCCAATTGTTTTATAATTACACTTCGAAATTTTTACATTTCGCTATTACGTACTTTGAAAAATTGTCGTCGTTTCGCGATTACGTACTTTTGAAAATTTTATCGTGCCTTCAGGCACGGGCATACGCTAGTATATATATATATATATATATATATATATATATATATATATATATATATATATATATATATATATATATATATATATATATATATATATATAACCGTAAAAAATGGGTACCAAATGTGTGAGTATCAAAGTGTATAGAAGAGAGGAGCATAATAAAGAAATGAAGAGATGTGAGAGGATAGGAGAGAGGAAAAAGGAAAAAAAGGCGTGAGAAGAGAGAGGAGAGAGGAATCTCCTAAATTAACTCAAAACACAACACACATTAGTTAATAGAGTGCCACGATAATAGTCCGAAAATAAATAAAAAAATACGGGAAGTATTATTAGGAGCAATATATATATATATATATATATATATATATATATATATATATATATATAGAGAGAGAGAGAGAGAGAGAGAGAGAGAGACTAGCATCTTACCCATGTCTAAAGGCATGATTGAAAATTATGGAAAAGAAAATTCACATTCCCTGTCGACTATGAATAGGCTGAGAATAAGAAAAAATACAATAAAATCATACATGGAGAAATATAATTAAATAAACAAACATACATAAATAATAACAAATGTAAGAGAATAAACATTTATTTATTTTTTATAGACATCAATAATAAAAAAATGGGGGTTCATTTAAATGGAAACAGATGTAATTTAACTCCAATAATTGAGATGTTAGCATTAGCTAGGACTAGTTTTCTATAGGTTTGGTTGATAAATGTAGCATGCCAATATCATATGAACTTTGAAATCATCAAATCAAAATTATCAGTTTTACCTGTCGATACACCAGGCATAAACCAAAATCAAACCGTGCAGTACATTGGTAAAATGAATTTTTTGCGATAAAATCAATTTTCCGAAAAATACGACAAATTTTGTTAAATTTCTCTTTACAATAAATTTGGTACTACTCGGTACATAATGGTAATTTTTTGTACCACTTACCTAAACCTTTCTATATGTACATTTATAAAAAAAAATATAAAATAACCTAGATAATTTTACTGTCTCCATAACTATATGTAAACATTAAACTCCAAAATAAACATCACAAATTGTAATTGAAGTTACACTATCATTCAAATAACTCGAATAAATATCAACCCGGGTCATCATAGTAAATAACAAACCAAAATAAAAACTTTTCACGTTCTTTGTTTCTTGCACTCCCCACTTCTTCATCTACAAAAGAAAATATGAATATCAACGTATTGCCAAAAAAATAAAAATTATTAGAAACTTATAAAAAAATCATGTTTACAAAAAAAATACAAAACAGATTTTAGGGAGATGAGAGAGTCGTAAGTTTTGTGAGGTGAGAAAGTCGGGACGATGAGTTGAGAGAGAGAGAGAGAGAGAGAGAGAGAGAGAGAGAGAGAGAGATTGAGGGATTTTATGATGGAGGAGAAAGGAAAGGGTGTTATTTTATAAGATGAGATAGCCGTGAGTTTTTGTTTTAGAATAAGAATCACTAACCCTAGTCTTGTTATAAGTTATGTTGTGAATGATCCAAGTATTGTAAAATCTTGTATTGATCAAAGGGTTACTAAAAGGCTGTTCTTAAAGAAAGACAAAGAACAAATAAAATAATATGGTTGTGTTTAGCTTTAGCCCTTGGGTATTCATGTTTGATTGAATTTGGTATTTTAAATTTGGTAAGTTCGATAATATTATTTTGGTATATTTGGTACAATAATTTCGGTATTTCATTTCGGTACGGTACAATCAATAAATCCGTTTTTAAAATGTTAAAACCAAAACCAGCCACAAAAATTCGATAATTTCGATTTCGATAGTTTCAGTTTCAATAAGTAAAAAATGTAAACCATTACCACTAATTTTAGGTACAAAACGGTACGGTATGAGTTTTTACCATACTTTGAACAACCCTAACATTAGCCGACAAACCAACCATGATACAATCAAGTTTTTATAAACAAACATACAACATTTTAACTCCCTAACATTGGGCATATATGACTTCCATATAAGACTTGCACAATTGTTTTAGAACCAATATTTTAAATCCAAATCATAGGCCTTGCTTCATGTTCTTTATTATTACTAAAAATGAATAAAGTGTTGGATCACGTGTGAACTCAAAAAAATCACAGATTTAAAAAAAACACGAACCTAAAACCAAATTCTTTTAGAAGATATAAAGGCATGAAGGTCAGCAATAATTTTCATATATGTTGCATCCCTCTATATGATACATAATTTGGCATTTAATATGGTTACCAATGAGTGTAAAAATTGGGAATATTGATAAACATAGTTAGTGTATCTTGAAACTTAATAAATTATTGAGTCGATATATGTGCAATTATTTAAATATCTACCAAAGTTGAGTACTTTGAATAAAGATTTGGAAAATAATAATTTGACCATTGACTCCTCACCCTTAAATGTTCATTAATTATTAATATCTCCTTTGGAATCAAGAGATGGCATTAAAAAAGGATAAGTAAGAGACAAAGAACTGAAAAGACATTTGGACCTGACTTCTAATTTATGTTATTGAGAAAGATGTGAATGAACCTAAGAACAAATCCAGATTTGTTCTTAGTGTGGAAGATGTACCGACTACGTTTAATGAGGCGAAAACATCAAGGAATGTTGTCTTCGGAAATGAAGCAATCAATGTTGAAATGAACTCAATTTGTCCAATAAAACTTAGATTATTAGAGATCTTCCCCTTGGAGAAAAACCAATCGGGTGAAAATGGAGGTTTAAAAAGAAATTACATCCATATGGTTCAATTAATAAATTTAAAGCGTGATTAGTTTCTAAATGTTATAAACAGAAACGTGGAATTGATTATTTTAACATATATGCACATGTTGCATGTATAACTTGGATTAGGATTTTAATGCCTCTTATTTTTATTCATAATCTAGTTATTCATCAAATGGATGAAAACATGGTTTTTCTAAATGGTGATTTAGAAGAAGATTTTTATATGGAATAACATGAAGGGTTTGTTTTGTCTAGATCAGAAAAGAAAGTTTGAAAATTAGTAAAATCTCTTTATGTCCTAAAATAAGGTTCAATGCAATAGCATGAAAACTATAATAATGATGCCAACAAATGTATCTATAGTAATTATGTGTGGATGACATGCTTATATTTGGGTCAAGTCTAAAATTTAAGGAAGAATCTAAAAAGGTTTCTATAATCAGGCTTTGATATGAAGGATCTTGGGGAAGTTGATCTATTTCTAAAAAATAAAATAGTGAGACAAGATAATACATTAGCATTATCTCAATTTGATTTTATTGAAAAGGTTCTTAAAACATATATCATTATGAACTTAAGCTAGCAGCCACACGAGTGGATCCTAGTATCAAATTAATGAAAAATAATTGGCATACTATGGATGAACCTAAGTCTTCTAGTTATACTGGAAGTCTTATGTATGCCATGCATTGCACTAGACAGGACATTGCATATATAATGGGATTACTATGTTGATTTACAAGTAATCAAGGACAACATCATTGGAATGAGATATATAGAGTGCTTAGATACCTAAAAATGACTATGGATTATGGTTTACATTTCGTAGGGTAACCATCTGTATTTGAAGTAAATATTGATTCTAGTTTAAAGAAGCTTGAATCAAAATTCAAGTCGACTACTTGTTAGATATTTATGCTGGGAGGAGTAGTTATTTCTTGGGGATCCGAGAAATAACCGTGTGTGTCTAATTCAACAATGCAATCATAAATTTATATCCCTATAAAATGCATGTAAAGAAGCATAATGACTTAGAAAATTATTATTTGATATTCCTTTATAAAAAAAAATCCATCTCCTTCTAATATGATTAATTGAAATAATCAATCTACAATATACCAAGTTCTAATAAAAATCTGTAGTGAAAAATCTAGACACATTAGTCTAATACATCAAACTATGCAACAATTACTCAAGGAATGAGTAATTATAATCGAATATGTTAAAACAGACAAGAATTAAGGAGACCCTCTAACTAAAGGTTTTACTAGGGAGATGGTATATATCACCTCAAAAGGAATGGCACTAAGGTCTATTAAATAAATCAGCTACATTTAATGGGAACCCAACTTCTGTCTTGAAAATATAGATGAAGTTCAATGTGGTACTAATAAGTTAAATGATAGTTATGGAACACTAGGAACTTATATGTAAAGTTACACTCCTCTTTGCCTAATGATGGTTTTTTGCATAATGGAGGATGGAGGTTACTTCTTGATAAATCATATAAATGTGACTCACAGAATTACTGAAGTTTATTTTAAGTATATGAGTGTCTAAAGTGTGGCCTTTTCTATGGAAGTAAAACCAATCTTAAAGCACTCGTGAAATTAGGATAAGCACAAGGCCATAATCATGCATTCTAACAAAACACTCTTTCACATAGAGATCAGTGTATGTGATGCTTCCGACTTGCCTTAAATTCTCCTTGGTTAAATATACATTTACCACAACATCTTGATTAAGCTTTGAATTATTTTCATTAAGCGAAAGCTCAAGTTCAAAATAAACATCTCATTTATGTAGTAGATTTCAGTGATAATGCTAAAATAACTCTGTTACTCTCCTTGTACTCTTATATCTTAGATTATTTTATAATTAAGTAGTGTGTCTTGTTTATGTGTATTTTGAAAATGGTGGGGGCTGCTGAAATTTTTCAAAATATAAATGGATATTAATATTATGTAAGTGGGTTTTTATTTTGGGTCTTCTTATAGAGAGATGTTAAGGAAATGGGTTTGAGGGAAATGAATGTAGTTTCTGAAGTCGCACCTACAAACTTTACTCAAAATTATAAGGGTATATAATGAAAATACAAAAGAAAACTATTTGTCTTATATTCAAATAGGCTATGATATGATTATTTGTGGTGGTGAAAAGGACCACCCATCAAGACATGAGACGTGCGTTCACAAGATCACACAATGTGGGAAAGGGAAATTAGGTGACTTAGGGAATATTGGCCACTTTAGTGGATCACTTGTCACTTCTCACGTGTGCAACGTCGTGCGAAGTAGGGGAGCCTTTAGTTTTATCAAATTTAACTAGATCGACGATTGCGGTGAAGCAATTTGATCAAAGGATGTTATAATCCAAGTGGGTTGATCTGGACTATTGGATTAACTCATGGAGTTTCTTAAAGGATGCATCCATTCTCTTATAATGAGACGCTAAATATGGACTATGAGATCGAAAGAAATCCTAACAGACACGGTCCAAATGCTACTAAGTTGCATGCCTAAAATGATGTGACTATTCACGAACTGTCCCAAAAAATGGCTATAAAAAGAGTTTCGAATCCTTTTCTTGGACACCGAAAATTGTTGTGTTCTCCTCTCTTTGTCCTATATCCTTTGGCATTATTAAGTTCACATTTCAGAGTTTTCTTATTTTGATCAAACCGTACAAAGTTTGCATTAAATAAGTGAAACCACTACATTTTATCCTGATGGATATTTTTATTAAACTTCATTTTGTAATCACGGTATTCAACCAGGAGGGAATAAATATTGCCTAAAATACAACATTCCTATAATATGATTTGTAGTAACTTTAATTAAGTTAATCTACATTCATTTCATTAATTTCCATCAGATGTAAGGATTTGTGTGACACCCCATAATATCCATAAATAGATTGATCAAGTCTAATATGAAAATCACGGGAATCAATAATTTTTTATAACATTCTCAGCATAAGAAATAATCGAAAACGGATGAATAATGACAAGATAATGAAATATTGAATCAACACAAAACACTCTATGATACCAATCACTGCCAACACAACATAAGCCATCTATGAATATAAAATGTGTCAATACAAAAGTCCAACTCTAAATATAAGTATACATCTACAACCAGACTAAAAATAAAATAGTACAATAAAAGAATAACCTGCACTTGCTTGACTCCTACAATCCTAGGAGTAAGAAATGGGATTTTGCTAGAGATAATCCTCTAACGAATCTGCATCTACATGAACTACTGAAACAGGAACCTATAAGAATTGTTTTCAAAATAAAAGGTAAATAACAAGCCTATGTATAATATGCTTATAATTGAATTTGGGTAACATTACAACTACACATCATCCTCTCGTGTTTTAACATATTTCAAGTTATTAGTTACCCAACCCAACAACCTAAAATATCACGCGGTTCTAAATCTCGATCCCATATGTAGCCCGTTTGATTAAATCATACTACGTCATTCTTTAGTCTTTACTTTTAATTATAATAGGTTAATCTATTTCAATATAAGTCACATGATGTACTAAGGTCTTAAACCCTAAGGTACTTCTCACAAAATAACCATGACACCACTAACAAGCTTATATCTCAAATCTATGAATGTAATCTATGGACCCAAAAGTTTAAGATTAAAAATATCTTTTAACTCTTTAGTAAAAACCCTTTCAACTTCAATGGTTGAATACACACACACAAACACACAAAAATTAGTTTAGGTTGTTGTGATGTTCAAAAGTTCAACACGGTAAGATAGAGACAAAAATGAGATGAGAAGAGATATGAACAGAATATTAGTTAATGAGAAACCCAACGTTTTGGTACACCCTAGGTCTTATAGTTCTAAGAACACACACACCACAAGTCCACTATAACAACAGTTTTAGTGCAAATTACAATTTATAATTTGTAAATGAACTAGTTTAACATCCCATATTTTTATATCATTTAAATTGGTGAATTTAAAATAAATAAATTACTTGAATATGATTATGTATGATTATGTGATTCAATTATACCGAATATGTGTATTAGTAGATAATTAATTTGCATGCGACATGAGTTATTGTTATCTCATAATTAGCATAGTAAAAAAGTGAAATTTGTGATTGACATTATCTGAGTATGTTTCAGAGTGATTTATGAACTCGTTTAGGTGTTTTAAACATCTTAAGTTGGGCTTGGGGGATAGGTATACCCTTAGGGGAGATTTTGGACCAAGCCAAGTGTTATTCTAGGCTTATTTGGGTGCTCGAAATTGGGTATTAAGGGGAGATACGGGATTAAGGGTTTTAATAGGTTAATAACCCAACCTAATTATATGTTCCATCCATTTTTGAGTTAACCTAGTAGACCTACACCTTTTGGGGAAGTTACCAAAGTTGGATAAGAAGAGAGGAGCAAAGGCTCAAGGGAGGAGGCTCGTATCATCTCTAAAAAGCAAGAATTTTCTTGAATTTTTTTTAATAATATGTTTCTTGATTCATATGCATATGTCTCATACCAATTATGGGTTATAAATTTAGATTGAATATTTAATCATAGTTGGATTTGAATCTAGAAATGATTAGAACAAATTAATGTTGAATATGCCTTGAAAGTTAAAGACTAGGTGACAAACCTAAAATTGATATCGTTCAATTGGAGAAATTACTATTATAATCCATGTGATAGAATTAATATTTATGGCCGACTGTGAACCATGATTTTACTAATCAGGGAATTTTTAGATGAAAATTATGAACTTGTTAGGTTTAGACAACTTGTGATGTTTATGATCCAATTACTTGTATTATTGGGTGGTTATCATGCGTAGATTAAGTATAGAATGATATAAACACGTTTTCTTGACTATAATAGAGTTAAGGTTATAGAAATATAATTGTATAAAGCCATAAAAATGAGTATGAAACTTTGAAGAAGAAACCCGTATGAAAAAAATTAGCAAATTTGGGCTTACTGTCCGAAGCGAATCAATTCGACTCCTGGGCCTAGGTCAGGGTTAGACCGTGGAAACGTTCAGGACATTTTTATGAGTCCAAGCGAGTATATGGTAGGTTGTCCAAGTGAAGGGATATTTAATAAAAAAATAGATTCGTGTCATTATCTAATAAATGGTGAATTTAATAATTAACTAGAGTGTTAAAATTCAAGACAATGATTGATATTTTGAGATTAATGAAATCTAGTTGCGGTAATTATGTGGATAGTTACATGTACATATTGTTTTCTATGTGTATGTGTTTATTATAGCAGTAGTTATGCAGATAATTACCTAAAATTGAACCCTGCAGTTAATTCATCTTAATATTTGTGCAGCCACATGGCACCTCGTCAAATTTCTGAATAATTCATTAATATAAACCTTTTTACATTTTTTTTGTACTTCATATGTAAATTAGTGAGTCCTTGTGAGGATATTTTAATAAAAGTAAATACAATCAAACAACTATTTAAATTGTTAAAGGTTTGTCGCCATTAATAGACAAAGAAAATTATTATATACTATATTTTTTGGGGAGTTAGGGGTTGTCCCATCAGTTCTTCGATAAGGAACTTGGCCCCCTGCTTGGACTTTAATCCACAAAATTATAAAACTCATAAATCTTAACTAAAAGGGTATCGTTTAACACATTGAAATAATGTATTTATTACATTTTGGGGATCAAAATCGAAAAAGAAAGAACAAAAGTCAGAATAGACATATTAATGGGGCAACCTCCCGTGTTAATTTTTCTTTGGATCTTCCTTGTAAAGAAAATAGATTGACAACAAATTAAGGACTTAGAATCTCATTTTAAATCATGTTGTTTTGGCGCTTTCTTATATAAAATTTGTGTTTCACCTTGAAATATATTACGAAAAGTGTGTAAGTAAAATATTTTTGAAAGTTTTGGAATTTTTTAATACACCCACCATTTTCATCGTTCATCTATTTATACCATTGAAGTAGAGAATGAGAATGAGAATGAGAAGATGCTTAGTGTCCCTTTTAGATTAAATAGTGTTTTTATATGAACTAAATCAATGCCTATGATATAGTTTTATATAATAGCTTCTGATAAATCAATATAGATTTTTTTGTATAATACCATAATAATATATATACACACACACATACATAATATAATTTAGTATTCTTTATTTTATATATGAAATTAGTCATGTCGGTAATTTTGTATGATAATGTGAAGTAATTTGATAAGGTAAATTCAGTAAGTTAACTTCGATCCTTAAATATACTATAATCAATGACAATAGTTTTACTAAATTTGTTTTCTAAGTGCATGCATTGGAAGCTACTCAATATTGTGCGGTATTTTTTCTTTTGCCAACCTCACTTTTTGGTATTTTAAAATAATGAACTATGCCATTGTCTTATGACCAAAATCATAACAATATAGTAAAAACAACAACAACTTCCACCCCTAATGAAATATGAACAGATGATGGAATATTTGTAACAAACATCTTAAAATTGGATACATAATATAAGTGAGATTTTTTTTTAAAATTGAATTAATCCCCCCCCCCCCCCCCCCCCCCCCAAAAAAAATATATATATATATATATATATATATATATATATATATATATAAGAATTAAATGTACGTTATTTTATTTTAACTGGACAAAATGAGACACAACATGATAACACGAGATGAGTCGAGACAAAGTTATGGGTTAATGTGAAGATTCTTAATGATTACCCATAAGGCATGATACTTAACAACTTAGGTTTCGTGTTGACCCCCATTCACCTGTCGATCCCCGTTAAGATCCATCAATTCATGTAACTAAAAAACATTGTCAATCCTTCTAAAGCTTTAATATATTGTAATGTTAACTTCATCATGGTGAATATTACTAAACTAGAGTTCCATTAATGTAAAATTATTAATGGCTCAAATTGTGTTTAATTTTGTGATGAGGTATATATGAACAAATAGATAATTAAAAATGATTCATTATTTTAATGGATAATAGCAGGTGGACACGACACGACTCATTAATGTAAATAACTGGGTTTGAATATAATTTTTTTAGATAAAAAAGTATAAATTTAGACACTAACCAATAAAACCTAAACATGATAAAAAAAAATGATAAAAACACGACTCGAAAAAATTGAGTGGTCTAAGTTTATGTATAAAAAGGATTTCTTTGGAAAGATCTAAAATGGTGTAAAGTGGATACTCAAAATTATTTTTGAATAATCACTGAAGTTATAAAATAGTGTAAAGTTAATATTCAAATATGTTCAAAACAAAACTAGAAGTTCCAATAATGATGTACTATTTTTGTTTTACCTTAACTCTCATCTCTTTATATATCTTTCTCTTATTTTTATTTTCTGTGGTGCCTTATCTCTTACTCTCGGGATCACCATCCCCCATAAACTGCTCATTTGAAATTCTTGATCACCCACATAAGATCAAATGGGTATAGATAACTTAAGAAAATGTCTATGTATATAGCTTATTTACCAAATGTATATCACAAGGAGTTTAAAATATTTTACACTAAGCATAGGTACAATCGTTTATTGCACTTGGAATATAAACTTGGTAAGAAACTTTAGCGCGTATAGCATTACTCATAACTTATTTTCATGTTTGTGTATATATGTGTGTATGGATATTTTAATGGGTGTATATATTTTATTGTACGTGTGTGTGTGGAGAAATAATTTTGTGTGTAAATTAGTTAGCCTTTCTAATATTTCAATATGTTTAGGGATTTGAAAGATATTCAACATTAGAATCCCACCTTTAGTAGACATTCCCCCCCCCCCCCCCCCCCCCCCCCACACACACACACACAACAATTCTCTCATGCATCCCCTCCTCTCTTTCGATCGGTAGACAACGCCTCGCTCATTTTAGTCTCTCAAATCTTATCTCAAACCTCAGCTGCAGCTAGGTAATTTCGGTTTTCAAATTCTTTAAATTTTTTAAATGTTATTATGTTAAATTTTAATTTAAAATTTCAATTGTTAAATGATTACATGCTAAATGTTCAAATATTGATTTAATTAATGTATAGTCCCCAACATAAACGTATATTTTTCTAAAAGACAAATTTTACCCATTTAGTCCCTCCGTATATATTCTACATTGTGTCTTACCAAATATGACCTTCTCATTTTTGGAAAGATTATCTAATGACTTCTGTTCCTAACTTGTTGGTGTCAAAATAGGACAGTTGGTTAAACTTTCCAAAACACACAGCCCGTCCAAAATAGGCAACCGGTTATTTAAAAAATTAATGAAAACAACATTGAAACATATTAAATCTTAAATTTAGATTAACATTTGTAACAATCTTACGCTTCATTGTTGTTCTTTATCTCATCATGTCCATTGTTGTTGTTCTTCATATTAGAATATTCATTGTTCATTTCTCAATATTATTCAATATCGGTTCATATATGTATATGTTTGTACGTTTTATTTCTCAATTAGGTTTTATTTTCGATTTCATGTTAAATTTGTGTAATTAGGTTTGGGCATCTGTAAATTGATTTTTATACATGGTTATGTTATTGATTAATCAATATATATATATATATATATATATATATATATATATATATTGTCTATTGATTTTGATTAGATTATGTATTATATGATATGTTTTTATGTTTTATATCAAAGTAACCAGTTAGGGATTGTAATCAAATCATTGTTGTTATGTTGTAATTTATAACACCCTGTATTTTTGTGCATTTAATATTTAATTAATTTGGGAATTTTTGAAATACTTATGTGTCGTAATTTAATTGAATTAATTATGATAATATTTATTTAAATATTAATCGAAGAGTAAATGGTTAATATTTAGGGAGATTTAAATTACTAAGTGAATAGTAATAATTCATTTACGTCATTTCGGTTATTAGTGACGGGGTATGTACTTATCTCAGTCAGGAGTCGATATAGACTAATTTGGGTGTGAGATAAGAATTTTTATAAATTAATTCGAACGCTAATTTTGAGTGTACGATTGAGTCCGGATGGACCGAGATAGTCGAAAAGTGTACTCGGGAGTATTAAAGGGGTCACGGGACGTTTTTAAACATATTCGGGCCCACACGGGGGCATTTGGGTCACTTGGACTTGGCCCATTAGGCAAAAAATGGGATTAAGCCTAATTACTTAATTATAAGGAAAAGGGTAACAGCCGATTAAAGTTTAGAAAACACTTAGTGGGAGAGGAAACCCTAAGAGACACTTAAAGGCAAATTGGGGGACAAAGGTAAGAGCCAAAAGAGGGAATTTCATCTTCAACCTTGGAATTCACAACTTCAAATCAGACCCTACGAAATCATAAGGCAAGTGGTTAACTTGATGTCGCATTTAATTATGCTTTCAATTCATATTTATGTGATGTGAATACCTAAAATTCGTTTTGGGGATAAATGGGTACAGAAATGGAGTTTTTGTAATTGGAACACAAGATGAGAATTGGTGTAAGAATTTATGGTGTAACATGATTCTGAACAGATAATTGGCTTAGTTGTAATAAACCCAGATGAATTTGGAGTGAAATCGAGTTGGTAATTTAGTGTTGTGACTGGTAATTTAATAAACCCAGGTCGTAGCGTCCATTATATGAGTGAGGGGCATCTCACTTTCAGGAAAGGAATATGACCGCCTCCATTAATTATGTTATTTTACCAAGTTAGTGAGCAATTCTGACTTGGGGTAACTAGGTTATGTGAATACACCTAGTGGGATAGTACTTTAGAGAATATACATCCGGTGAGTTATTACTCAAGAGGATAGCCATTATTAGTTATTATTTCAACATATATGTGAATTTTGTAACATGACCATACGTAGATAATGAGCTAAATAATTATATACGAGTAAATCAATACAGGCTGTGAATTGTATCATATATAATAGAGGTGAAAGTTATATGAATATAAAAGGGGAAATGATTAATTATGTTAGTGTTGATAATAACTAAGAAATCCAAATTTTGGCATACTCGATTAGAGTAGTGTGGTTGCAAGGGATTATATCGATTATCTAGTTATGGTAAATGACTAGGGAATTAAGGCGTTAATAGTGCATAGTAGAGGAGGGGTGAGGAGGTCCTCAAGGGAGTGCGACACTAACTAAAATATGAAAAGCATGCATACATATTTATTACTGTAAGTTAATCATTTGCAAAATGTTTTCCAAATGTTTTGGGTACTAACCCTTGCTATAAAAACCTTTTAGGTGTCTAGCCACAAGGACGCCAGACTTGACTCATTCCAGGGATCCGTTGTTGCAGCACGTGTGGATATTGCAGGAGTTTGATAGGCGCTTCATTCTTTTCATTTCTAGTGTAGAGATTTCCTATTAGTTACTCGAGCATGTCGCTCACTGTTTTATTCAGTACTTATGTCAAACTTATTGAGATTTATTACTTATCTTCACTTTTGTTGGATTTGAGCCGATGGTTTATTCGGTCAGTTATTTAGATTTGAATGGTTGAATTCAGTTAATTGTGATTGTTTAAATTATTTTGTTTTCGCATGAGTATTTCATGAGATTAATGAAAGATAAAACTGTAACAACCCGAGGTTTTAGGGCAGCAATTTATTTATTTTGGGAGAAAGAAATATTATTTTATTTGGAGAAAAATTAAATTGACAATCGAGGTCAAAATTTGAAGTCGTTAGAAAGTGTGTCGAATGGTGATTCTGAGGGTGTCGTTGTGTCCGGAAGGGTCGAGAAAGTCAAAATGACTGTACTTGGGGTCTATTTAGGTTCCGAAAATTTTTTTAAGTACGTTTGACTCGAAATAAAGTTACTGAGTCATTTAAAGTGTGTATTATTATTTAAAGATGTGTATCTTGGAAGAATAGGCTTATTTAGCCTACGGGAGATTAATTCTCCAAAGAGAGAAAGGGAAATAGAAAGAAAGAAAGAGAGAAGAAGAAAGAAGAAGAGAAAGAAGGAGAAAAGAGAGAGAGAGAGAGAGAGAGAGAGAGAGAGTGGATTTTCCGGCCAAATACGCGATCTCGAGGACGGATCAGACCCTACGAACCCGAGGCAAGTGATTAAACTTGCTAAATAATTGTTGTGTACCATTTATTGCATGATTTGTGGATGAAATTTATGGATTTTAGGTTTAGTTTATCAAAACCTAACTTTTTGGGAAAACCTTATATTTATAGTGTATAAATGGATTTAAGGTTAGAAATTAGTTTATATGTGTTCTTGGATGATTATTGAGGATATATATATTATTGGGTTGAAGAGAAATGAAGAGAAAAAGAACAAAATGAATTTTGGGGATTTTAGGCTAATAAAAAGTAGCCATTTTCGAGGTTTCTGAAGAGCCGAATCGATTCGCCCCTTACCGAATCGATTCGAAAAGTTACAGGTGCCCAGGTCTGAGTGACTGAATCTATTCGGACCCCAGCTGAATAGATTCGGCCTGAGACAGAGTCCCAGGTTTGATGACCCCAATCGATTCGCCTTGGAGGCCGAATAGATTCGAAAACAGGGCTTTTCGGGGGAATGTTTTCTAGGGAGAATTTCATTATGTTTTGTTCAAGGTTATCGATTGGGAACCTCTATAGGGATCATATGGAGTATGTTTTGAAGACTTTTAGAGAGTTTCCCTTATAACGAATTATTGGGGTCGTATAGACTTAAATTGAGGAATGCCGATTAGAGATTTTGGTATATTCTAAGTGGGAAAGCCCACCTTGATTGGAGATTCTATTTGGAGATAACCATTAAATTCATATAAAAGAATGAGAATATGTTTAGAGATATTGGATCTTAGGATCAAATCCCAAATGGGATAACTTTAAAGGTTCATAAAATAAATTGAACCCTATTATGGATGGAGAATTATAAATGCTAATTTATGTGCATACGGATATAGAAATATCCTTAATGATGATTGATTTGGGAGATGTATCACACGATGAGAAATGCTAAATGAAGTGCATTAGGATAAAGAATATCCTTAACATAAATAGAATTGAGAGACAATTCATAAATAGAAGCGACATGTGAGCTTCAAGCGAGAAATATTATAGTGTATACTAAGTGGGGAAGATGTGTGAGAATTGACGGTTAGTATATCAAAAGAGAGAGATATACTAAACAATGACATTAATCTTATTGCTCCTAAGAGTGTTTAATAAATATGAAAATAATGTGCCAGGTATACATTATATGATGGTATATCTTCATATGTTGTGATGATGTATGTATACCTTATGTGATGGTGTATATATATATATATATATATATGTGTGTGTGTGTGTGTGTGTGTGTGTGTATAGTGAAGCAAACCCCCTCCTTGCTATCATTGGGAAGTTGCGTGCGTTGAGGGTGAGTACCCTGGCTCAAAGAGCAGGGTGTGGATATTCCCCAGGTCATAGTCGTCCATTGTGATTATTATGCGATATGTATATGCATTCTTTTGGGGGGTGAGAAATCGTGGGTATGTGTCGTTCTCACTTACCGGTTAGGAGCTATGACCTCTTCCCGGGACGTTGTGTGCGTGAGTTGATCACGAGGTGGGTGCCATTGAACCCCACCAGGTGGTTCCCAGTTTGCTACGTGGATGGGCTACTGGAAGATGATAGCATAGTGAGCCTACGTCCTCAAGTTATAGCTCGGTTGGATGGTTATGATATTGATGTTGTGCTTGTACTTGGGTATCGAGGGCATAATGGACCTCAACGACCGACATTGCCAGGATTAGTGTATCGGGGAGGTTCCTTATTTAGATTTTGCCTCGACGAGATGTCCCACGCACGAACCACAGTTTAATGTTGGAAATTGGGGAGAAGTTAGTCCTTAATGCCCATATTTATATCTATATCACCTATCCCGACGATTGACAGTGCCAGGAGTAGTGTAACAGGGGGTTCCTTGTTTAGATTTCGCTTCGGCGAGACATCTCCACGCATGAAACGTCGTGTACTGTTGAGAATTGGGAATATTAATTAATTAAAATTTGAGTAATAAGAACTTGGGTTATATGCATCATGCATTGAGGGCATAATGAATCTCGAAGATCAATACTGTCAGGAGTAGTGTAACGGGGGGTTCCTTGTTTGGATTTTGCTTCGGCGAGACGTCCCACGCACGAAACGCCGTACAGTATTGAGAACTGGGAGAAGTTTAGTCCTTAGCACTTAGATGCTAATAACACATATATATGATTACATGCCAAATAAGGGCATAACTAGAATATATGAAATTCTAGTAAGAGAATGTTGATGTATTGTGATGATGTTGTTGTGAGGATGGTCATGTAAACTTTATATGTTCAATAAATGAACAAATATAAAGAGAAATATGACATTAAAAATATAAAGTAATGTTTTAGGTGGAATTTAGATAAGTGTAGATTGCGAGATAAGTTAGATGATCTTAATCGAATATTTATTTTGGGACTTAGTTAGATTTAATTGCCTAATTAGATTTGGGCATTTATTTGGAGATTCACATGCATACGTTTAGTTGCTCTCTCTAGTTGAGAGGTGAGTTGGATTATTATGGAGAGGGCGACTCCATTAAATCATGTCATAATGCATTTATAATTATTATGCATTTTAATGCACTTACTATAAAATATTTTCAACTCGGGCTCTGACCCGTTTATATTTTCTCCTCTTATGTATATATTGTATTACTTTAGGTGTTCGTCCGCAAGGACGCCATTGATGTTCTCCCATCCAGTGTATTCGTGGAGCTGTGGCAGTAGCGGACTGTTGCGGCACTTTGTCTTAGTCGATTCATATCTTTTGTATATCTAGATTAGGATTCAGTTGTATATTTGGGTCTGTACTCAAGTGTTATAGATTGACACTTTTATATTTTCTTCCTCAGATTATTGTATTGTCTGTGACCCGACAGCATATTCGGGTAATTTACTTTGTACATTTTGTTGCACTCTTGCATTCATTCTTTTCATATTGTAGAGTTGTTGTATCACTCATCATAGTTAAATGTTGTATTGTTGGTTATTGGGTGTATGGTTGGTTTTGTTTTGGTGTTAAATAAAAGTTTTAAATTTTTGACAATCCACTTTTAATAGTTTCGGGTAGTTAGCCTTATATTATTTAGTATTGTCAGTTGATGTTGAGACTGTGCCATCTGAGATACCTGATTTAATTTAGTATAGGGTTGGCCACTCATTATTATTTAGAGCGGGTTGTCACAAATACTTGGCACCAGTCTAATTTTTCTCAGTTAGGTGGTTAGTAATTAAAAAGGCGACAGTGATGCTAAGAATGAACCAACTGAGAAACCTGTTCTAATTTAATTTAGGACTGATCACCCGGGGTTAATTATGCGGGGTGTCACATAATTTTATTCGTTATGTGTCTTCTTTGATTTTGTAATGAAGTTGTAGTATGTGTAAATTTAATTGATGTGTGTTATTTGTATATTTTTTACTATGAGAGTTAGAGTTCTTTTGATTTTTTCATGGTTATATTCAATGTGTTGGTTATTGTTTGTAAGCATATATGGTTTTATGCTCTGTTTCAACATTTTTTTTATATTGTCTCTATTTTTGGAAGTATTATTACCTTTTTTTATGATGTTGTTAGTGTTATTGTTGTGTGTTTATTTTATATAGTGATGTGTTGTTTATTCTTGATTTTGTTAATTTAGTATTGTAGGATTTCATTTTTATGAGTTTTGATGGTAATATGACGTGTATTATGTGTGTTTTTTTATAGCTTGTAGAGTTATGGATAGTAAATATGTATGTATGTATTCTTACAGTGGCATGTCGGCTGATATAAGCATTGAAATTGAAAGTTCATATTATTCTTTTGTTCATGAAGTATGTTCAAAATTTACGATTTTGCAAAGAAAAACTATCAAGTTCTCATATTCTATTAGAAGTTTTTCAAGAGTTATTTTGGAATCCGATAGGAATTGTAGATTTATGTTGCTTTGTTACAAGAAGTCAAAATGCAATTTTGCTAGAATTAAGGTAGAAGATTTTAAGTGTGTTAGTAGTGAAGTTTGTGAGACCGAGGAGGATTTTATTAATTAGGTAGAAATTCATTTGATGCTGATATAATTGGTTGAATCAGCATCTTTAAAATCAAAGTTTTTTTGTCAGATTCTTGGGCACATGGAATTATTGAAGTTGGACAAATTTTAAAGGGGTTACGAAAGAGTTTCGGATAGTATTACATAAGTATGCATTGGATACTGGATTTAAGTTCATGTATATAAAGATCGATAATGTTAGAGTGACGAATAGGAATGTTCAAGATGATGATGTTGTATGTAATTGGCATGTGCATTCATATGTGAATGGTGCAAATGGTTTTTCCATATTTGTACACTGAATAATACACACACTTGTAGGAGCCGTGTTAGTAAGTCAAGTAGTGAAATGATGTCATCCCAAAATGTTTCATTGGAGTTTCTGGATTAAGTTTGTGAGAATCCCTCAATTAGGTCGATTGATATAATAATCAGCTTTAAGAGAAAATACGGTTTTGATATTTCTTACTGTTTAGCTTGTAAGGGAAAGGAACTTGCAAGTGTTGAGTTACATGGGCACGAGAAAAAATCTTACAACCAACTAATGTCATACTGCAACCGATTAATTGAAACAAATCCAAATTCATTATATTTTATTGAGAGTGGTGCTGTTGATTTTCGATTTAAACGATTGTTCATAAGCTTTGGGGCATGTGTACTAGGCTCTCAATATTGTAGACCAATCTTATTCTAGGATGGAACACATTTTTATAGTAAATACAACATTGTTGGCTGCCACATCGAAAAATGGTGATCAAGGAATGTGACAGCATTCTTATTATTCCATTATTAAGTTTTATTCAATGTGCTTTGCAAATAAGTGGATCTTACATAGTATTAAAATTATTTTGAAATTGTCATAAAATGATTTTGAAAAAATATTTCTATTAATAGTGACTTTATTTGTTCTATACTGGTTTTAGTGGCTTTGTAAGTATGGAAACATATTGGCACATAGGAATATATTGTATGTTGTTCAATTTTTGTATTATTATTTTATGTTTTTAAAATTTTTGCAAGTTTATTTCCACTTGCTTTTGCTGATGCTGAAAATGAGAGCAATTGGAATTGGTTCATGAAATGTCTTACCGAATGAATATTAATTCATAGCATATTAACCGGCCATACGGTTGGATTATATTGTGAATGATAAAATATTGGTTGGTGACACCTCGGTATGTAGACAGTATTAGGGTTTAAAAATATAACCTGAAACCCCGGTGTCTAATCATCGTGGTTCTCACATGTACCGTTGTCTTATATTGTGAGTTATATTATGACGGCTGGATCACATCGTAGGTTATAGATAGTGTTGGTTACAACAGTTCCATGTGGTCGTGGATTCACTTATCACGGTTAAATATCATCATATATACATATATACGGTGTACTATAATCGTGCGGTGGATAATTACGGTTTACTCTAATCGTTTCTAATTTTTACTCTGCTAATTTTTATGAACTTCTCATACCAAATGTATTCTCAATTATTATTGTATTTCAGATAGATGACTCAGTCCTCGATGATTCATTTTGGCAAGATATAGACAATGTTGTCGTACTGAGTGTTTTGACTAAATGTGCTTCACCCAAGAAATCAAATATGCGTGAACAATGCACGGTTGAGGAACCAAAAACATCAACCACATGCAGATTTTTGTGCAATTTTTTCCTAGATTTCACACTGTCTATGATAAACAATCATTTCCATTAATTGAGGTATTAAATGTATGACATAATTGGATGACCTTAACATTTGATTGTGTAATTTGATAGGATGTGGGAGTAAATGAAGGCTTGGATGTTAATGCAATTGTACATGACTGACGCGACTAAGAATGTGTCTCAAGAATGCGTTCTCTCTAGGCTCAAGTGCAAGCTTGTCGCTTAAGTAATAATCCGATAAGTCGGGTATCGATCCTCTGGTAACTAAGACAACGAAGTTGTGACAATGGGAAAAGACGAAGTAATCCTAACTTTGACTCTAAAAAGAAAGGAAAAAATGTTTTGGTTTTGGAATTAATTACAACTAAATGCAATTATGAAATTATGAAAAGATGAAATTATACTAAATTACTTAAGCTGCTAATGAAAATTGATTTAAAACTTTAAACTATGTATGATAAAAACAAGACGGGAATACAATCCCCCAACCCTAGTGTATTGCAGTTATAATACTAATCGTGAATTTAACTGATTAATTTGACCCAGAATTTAGTACTCCCAAGAATTACGTATACGAGGTTCAAGACTGCGTCGTACTTAATCTGAGGACGAGTAAATCGGTATCGCGATAGTGACACTCGAATTGCATTCTAAATCATTCCGGTTACCCAGAGGCAAATGAGATATAAAGATCTACAATTGTCGTGTTCCTACGCAATACGGTCGTAATCAATCACTAAATTCAGAGGATTAATGTTATACACATGCAACTAACACATCAAACTGGGTTCATGTATCCCGGCCTTTGAAAATCTAGCCTAGCATGCTGATGGTAATGAAAACAGTATTTGATTTGCAGAAAACCATGATTAATCTAAGGAAAACTTGTGGATTGATGTAGAATAGAATTGAAAGGAAGAAATAACTCACTAATCTTACCAAAGCAGTAACAGCGGCAATGAATAAAACTTTTAATCAAAGAACTTCTGAACAATCTTCAAATATTGGAATTGAAACTGGAAATTGTATCTAAACTAGGGTTTCTGGAAAAGAATTGAAAATTAACTCAAATTCTACCTAAATCTCCGTACAAATAATGATAATAAAACGGGTTTTTATACCCTACAAAAATTCAGGAGTTTCAGCTGCACTAGGACTCTTCTTAGGAGAAGATAAGATTACAAGATCTCAAAGGCCGGACCGGTCTAGGCTTTAGGAGGATCGGTCTGCCTCCAATGTGGATCAGTTCCTTTTATTATCTGGCGGACCGGTCCGGGGTGGACCGATTCTTTTATTTTTCACCCTTCTTCAGTTTTCTTTCGATCCGAGGTCTTCTGGAGTTTTGCACATCGGACCAGTCTGGGGTAGGGGCAGACCGGTCTGCCTTTTTGACTTTCCCTCTCAACTTTGACTCCTCATATCTTTTGTTTCGGGACTCCGATTGAGATGTCGTTTCTTCCCATGTGCTCATAAATGAGATATCTTCAACTTCTCTTTAGGTACCTCATCCGAATTCCGGGTAGAATTTACGCTTTTTCCCTTTTGACTTTCCTTCTTTTCTTTATTTATTCTTCCAGTTTCCTTCTTTCGTTTCTTGACATCAAATACTTGTAAAATCAATAAGAAATACCAGAAACTCGGTGTACTCGTTAGGAAATGCCAGTAACAAGATTATGAGATAAAGTCAACTCGATTACTTTGTTCGAGGTGCTAAAAGTAACTAAATAAAGGGATAAATTGGGAAGAATTTATACCTAATCAAACCCCCCTAACTTAGAACTTTGCGCGTCCCTAGCAATGTAAAAGAATCCTAGCAAGTCTCAACTCTTGAAAAATATTTTATTAGGATAGAATACCTTTTTCGTGGGCAAGCGATTGCATTTAGCGTATGCAACAAGCCTTTAAACCCCTAGGTTACCCTAGTAGGACGAGTTGTGCCTCATGAGGGTTTGCAGCGAATATACCCACAAAATTCGACTCAAAGAAAAATTCAAAATACCTAAAAATTGTACAATTTAAACTTTCCAAGAAAATAGTCATCATCAAGTCATGTTCAAAAGTCTCAAATCATAGTGCGTGTGTGCGAAGCCGGAAATATAACCGCAAATTTCCACCGATTGATCATTACGTTACTTACCCGAAAATTCGTTTTGATTTCAAATTCTCACGGAATGCTTTCTCAAATGAATCACTCGAAATGTGTCTATTCTCTCGGTATGCGTGGTGTAAAGAGTAAGTGTAATGGACGCAAAGTCACGCATACAAGAAGAAATAAAGTACTCCACACTTTCAAACATTGGTTGGAATACAATTGTTTATTCATTAGAACAATTTATAATTCAAAGCACAAGATGAAAAATACCGAGATGCAAGGGCACAGTAATGCAACAATTTATGCATTTGCTAATAGAGAAGAGATATATTCACTGGCATATGAGAAATGAGAAGACCGATGTTATGTAGGATATCTTTTTTAGACATCCTGCAGCATGTTTGTTGGTTAAGTGCCTCCCGACTGTATTAGTGATGGACTGCACCTACAAGACCAATAGCTATAATATAACCTTATTCGAAATAATTGGAGTCACATCGACCAAGAAATAATTTTTCATTACCTTTGGGTTCTTAAAGAATGAGAAGGAGGATAATTTTATTTAGGCATTGCAACCTTTACGGTCATTATACGATTTGAAAGCTTTGCCATGGGTTATTATTTCTGATAAACAATAGTCTTGCTTAAATGCGGTGCAAAAGACGTTTACACTTGCCACCCTTCTTTTATGTTTGTTCCATTTTCATAAAAATAGAGACGTTTCATGTTTGAAACACAACATTAAAGATCAAGATAATAAGTTGTTACATACACAAGAATTGGTTGGATTGGGGTTATGGAGTCCGAGATGGCGCATCTTTTTGAGAATTCATGGGCGACTTTCCATCAAAATTAGTATAAGTATCTCAACATGATTTCTTAGATACACAAGAATTGGTTGCCTCAACTGTATCAGTTTTCACATGCCTGAACTAACAAGGCACCTCACCGTGGCAATCGTACAACTAACAGAATGGAGGGGGACCATGCCCAAATTAAAAAACATCTAACAAGTAGCATCGGTTTATTTGTAATTGTGTGGAAGAGAATGGATGCATTGCTTGGCCACCAAGTGACTCAGATACATATGGAGTTTTAAAAATCACTGCAAACTACCAAGCATGACCACAATGACTCATTGTTGCATGATATTTATGGTAGGGCATCGCAATATGCCTTAGACTTGATTGTTCTAGATATTGATTGCATGAGATTGGTGTTGAGGAAATTTGCCGCCAATACCTAATATACAGAGTAACGATGCTCGCACCAACTTCGCACGATCTACGTACTTTCCCTATGTACACGAGTTGGCAAAATGGGAGACACTTGGTCAAGAAATCCCCCAATGGGTGTTAGATGATCATTGGAAGAAGCTTGCGATGTCCCAGCATCCCTCTATACCATTAGCTTGAATATACTCCCAAGATGATATTGTTTAAGAAAAGGTGGATTGAGGCAGGTGAAGCGGTCAGGAAGGTGATGCAAAGAAAGTTACTGGAAATTAGCCAACCTTCTTGCACGCCATTGATGAAGCCCATGAAAATTCAGAAAAAGGGTAGGGCCCCTAAGGGGAAGAAGTCTATTGATACATCTACAAAAAAATCATGTGTGCTTGGGAGTAAAATGTACCTGCCACAACAGAGCTAAAGAAAACATTTGCAAATCGAATGTCATTATAAGTCGTCAAACTAAAGACGTGGCCTAGTGAATAAATGATATATATAAAGCACGTTCCCGACTTCTATCAATCATTTGTGGAAGAGATAAACGATGTCAAATCTGATGGGAACTGTGGTTATATGGCCATTTCTAAAAGAGACGGTGTTGGTGATGGACTTAAATATTCTCATGTTATCCATAGTGCGTTGTTGTCCGAGCTACATATGGATAATGTTTATAGGCTACTGTTATGAATTCATATGATATTGATGCCAAGCAGAGGAGATTGGATAGATTTAGGCACTCATTCACTAGAGAACATTAGTTTATCATGCCCCAGTTTGGGTATCTTGCAGCTAATGCACTAAATCTTATAGTAGTAATGATATCCAAACTTCAATGCTTAACTTTCGTACCATTTGACGTTAGGTGAAAATCTCCTATAAGAGATAATCTCTTAGTCTTCATCATCAACATCTAAAATACTCATTGGGTGAATTTCAAATGCACCCGCTTTTGTCCCCTACCACTATTTGCCTTTCACTAGACATCGAGGCCAACTCAAGATTCCCTTGATTAGGATAATATATTTAAGGCTCGCTTAAAGATTTTTTAGAATATTTGTCTGAAAG
This sequence comes from Sambucus nigra, assembly GCA_949130495.1. Taxonomy (NCBI): domain Eukaryota; kingdom Viridiplantae; phylum Streptophyta; class Magnoliopsida; order Dipsacales; family Adoxaceae; genus Sambucus; species Sambucus nigra. The sequence goes on from OX422216.1 coordinate 15,988,577, forward strand.
ACATTGCGATGAAAGATGAACCATGATTGATTTCATCGGATGAAGATGAGGACTTGACTGTCCCTTGATTGTAAGTTTTTATAACCTTTTGTACCTTGGTTATAGCATTGATTGTAACTTATTTATGGAAATATGTAATTTGGTTATAGCATTGATTGTAAATTTTTGTGGTGAAATATGTAATTTGGTTATAGCATTAATTGTAACTTTTTGTGGTGAAATATGTAACATGGTTATAGAATTGATTGTAACTTTTTGTGGAAATATATGACTTGGTTAAAGCACTTATTGTAACTTTTTGTGGTGAAATATGTAACTTGGTTATAGAATTGATTGTAACTTTTTCAAATATCAAATATCAAATTTAAAATATGATCATTGCATGTAATCAATTAAATAAAATTATGAATTGTCCTAACGTGATATAAGAAACTTACTTGTAGAATACAATACACGGCCACGTTTAGCTATCTTATAGACATGCCCAGTTACACCACACCGTTTGACAGTCGACCACGGTGACACCACAATATGGAAGACGGTAGAATTGTACAACATACTGTAGTACTCTAACACGGTTGAATTAGATCGTGAAGGATATAATAACTATTTGGTCACACTGTGGTATTTAAACAGTATTGGGGATATAAATTATAAAATTAAACCACGGTGGCATATCACCGTGGTAATCAAACACATGGTTGGATTAAATCGTGAATAATATGTGAATAATTAGCTCACACCGTGGTATTTAGACAGTATTTGGGGTATAAATTATAACTTCAACCATAGTGTCATAACACTGTAATACTCACATGCATGGTTAGATTAGATTGGGAGTGGTATAAGAACCGTTGGTTCACACCGTGGTATTTAGACAGTGTTGGGAGTATAAATTATTATCTTAACCATGGTGTCATATCACAGTGGTACTCAAACAAATGACTGGAGTATAGCGTGAATGGTAAAATAATGGTGGGCTTATATTGTGAGTGATATTGTTACGGTTGGCTCATATCGTAGTATTTAGGCAGTGTTTAGGGTAAAAATTATAACTTCAACCACCGTGTCAGAATGTTGTGTAACTCACACACACAGTTGGCTTAGACCATAAGGTTCAAATTCAATAACATTGTGCATACAAAAATGATCACAAACACTTAAGTGCAAATCACATACGTTGAAATCTAAAATATACCATCATACATCCCAAACAACAATATTACATAAAAAAATTATTTCAACCACACACAAAATCTAGAATAAATTGTTTTTAATACTATTACAACCAAGAATAAATTGTCTACTTTCTCCCATAGCGCTTTTGGGGGGTGTTGTAACCTAAAAATATTAGGACATCTGGACCAATGAAGCAATGGCACATGTAAATCTTATTTCCAGGTTGTCCATAGAGGATAACATCTAGTCGACTCAGGTACTTTTGGTCGACTCTTCACCCAACCACACCCCAGAATGTGAACCATCAAGCACATGAAGAGACACACGTGGGAAACCTTAACAGTCCTTATATTCACGTACATGAGTAACACCCAACTGTATACTTATGTGTACAAGTGTAAATGCTTAAAGTTATAAAAGCATTCCACCTGTTGGGATTACCGAAACTATAAATACATCATCTCCCCCAGTTGAAAAAAGGAGAGGAATAATCCACTTGTATTCAAGATATTGGAATAAAACCCTAAATACTATTACCCAATGGATGTATGCTCCATTCCTGAGCTGAACCACGTAAAAAATATTTTGTGTCTTCTCTATATTTTCATTTTCTATTTTATATGTGATTATAAACTTGGTCATTGAGAGCTAGGATAAATAATCTAAATTTAGACATAAACATATTGGTGTCGTCTGTGGAAACCAATTTTCATTGTTGTTTCCTACCCATTTAAACCCATTTTTCGTACCTTTGGAACATAGTTGATATCCCTGAAAGTAATTTGGCAAGAGAGAATGCTTTCAATCCTTCCGCTCCTCCTAGTATAGGAGACCTGCAGGGAATTCTACTCAACATTGCCAGGGGCTAGGAGGTGATAAAAGAAACCGTAAGGCAACTTACCCAAACACTTCAATCGAGGTCTATTGCTGCTCCATCCTCTAGGATGGATATGCCACTTCCCCTTCCTAGAAATGATGAAAGAAAGTCAAGATATTCCAAATCTTCACAAGACTGATCTTACCGTCCATGGGTAACCTCCTCAGTTAGATCTACTGATTTCCATGACGGTCAGTCTCTTATGCTAGAACAGCTGAGTATCTTGGAAAGGTTGAGCAAGGATTCTACCTTCGATCATCTTGGTTACCGAACGCCTAGAGTGCATCTCAGGGAACTAGATAGATCACACGATCTCTGTACCAAGCATTGTGAAGGGTTAGGAAGGTCCAAAGATAGCATACGGTGATTCATACGTTCTGAGCAAACTTCTCAGGAAGAGAGCTCAGCACGAACACACAATAGGATTGCCTAATCTACCTTAGCCAAATCTAAGCCCAAAGATCATTATTGAAAAGGATCAATACAGCGACTAGAAAACCTCTTGGGGAGATGACCAGGACCAAAAATCCCCTACAAAGGAACTTTTTCTAGGGATCTCCTTTTGTTTTAACTATTATGGATTTCACCACACCATCCAAATTTAAGCCACATTTGGTTACTCCCATGTATGATGGAAAAACTAACCTTGTCCTCCAAATTGAACAATACAAGACAGAAGCTAATATTTATTCAGTTCAAGATGAGATGCTTTGCCAAGAATTCTCAAGTACAATCACTGGATCTGTCCAGATTTGGTATAATAATCTTCCTCGAGGTCAAATCTCTAGCTTCCACTAGCTCATCGAGCTATTTATTAGAAATTTTTGCTTTGGAGCCAAACCTATTAAGAGGGTAACTCACTTACTAAGCATCAGTCAATGACCAGGGCAGACCACAAGCCAGTATATAACTCGTTTTAACATCAAAAATTTGGAATTATTATCTCTCTAATGACTGGATTTCTCCCCGAGACGTTATACTATGCATTGGCCAAAGATCCCCCTAAAGCCATGACTGATTTGGTGGATAAAACTAGCAAAATTATGAATGCCGAGGAAGTTATGGTCACCAAAAAATCTCCCAGTGCTAAGGCTGACCATCTTAAGAATTCTGATAAGAAGGAGAAAAAAGATAAGAAAGTCAAGAAACCCAAGAAGTATGAGGAATACACTCCTTGCACTGTTGGCGTGCATCAAATCCTAGAGGAAATCAGATGGAGCATAGACCTTAAATAACCCAGAGAGCTTAAATTTCCTCCTAACAGGAGAGATAAGTCCAAGTATAGTCAGTTTCACAAGGACCATGGGCACACGGCTGAAAAATATATCGCTTTGAAAAATGAGATTGAAAATCTACTTCGGCATGGCAAGTTGTCCAAGTTCGTTGACAAGTCAGAAGACTAGAATCCGGGAAATGATCACAATCTCCTTATAGAGGAAGATATGACAAGCAAAGTAAACAAATATACGTTGGTGATTGGTTTCTCCAAAAATGACCTATCAGGAGTACTCTACCCACATGGTGATCCTTTGTTCGTAACCATGAGAGTACATGAGGCAAGGGTCGCAAGAATTCTGATTGACAATGGCAGTTTAACTGATGCCATGTTTTACAATTGTTTCCATAGTTTGGGATAACGTGACAGAAAATTAGAACCTTATCATAGGCCAGTAATAGGTTTCTCGAGTGAAATAGTATATTCATTAGGGATTATTAAGTTAGAAGTTTTAATAGGCACATGGCCAACTAGAAGGACTGAAAGGATTTATTTCTTCGTCTTAGACAAGAATGTTTGATCGGCCTACAACATGATCCTTGGCAGGTTCAACTTAAAAACATTTAAAGTAGTACCATCAACTGTCCACCAGTGCCCAAAGTTCCCCACTCATTAAGCTAGAGAATGCTATTACACTCTAACCGATCAAGAGGAAGTAAAGAAACTTACTACAACTTACCAAATATAAACTTTAAATCCTCACGAAGAGGCTGATTTAGTCAAAGGATGGGTTGTGTAAGCCATGAAAATAATTGTCCTAGATGACCAAAAACCAGAAAGAACCACCCAGATTGGCTCAACCATGGAACCAGCCCTCAAACGATAACTGATCAATTTTCTTAGAGAATGAAAAAGTGTGTTCGCTTGGAGTCATGAAGATATCATAGGGATTGATACTGAATTTATATTCCAAGAGTTGAATATCATAAAAGATGCTAAGCCGATAAAGAAAAAGCGATGGGTCTTCAGTTCTGTGAAAAATATGGCTATCAAAGAGGAAGTGGAAAAGGTACAGAAGGTAAAGTTCATTGAATATGTAAGATATCCATAGTTGTTGGCGAAAGTAGTAATGGTGAAGCAGAACAACAAATGATGCATGTGTGTTGACTTCACCGATCTAAATAAGGCATGTCCCAAGGGCCATTTTCCTTTACCCAGAATTGATCAATCAGTTGACACCACAGCAGGGCATGAATTACTAAGCTTCATGGATGCTTATTCAGGATACAAACAAATCAAAATGAAGACAGAATAAAGGGAAAACACATAGTTTATCACTAGTCAAGGTAGTTACTACTACAATATTATGCCCTTTAAGCTTAAAAACATTGGAGCAACAAACTAAAGGTTAGTGAATAAAGTTTTCGAAGACAATATTAGCACAAATACGGAAGTTTATGTGGATGATATGCTTGCTAAAATCAAAAAAGATGCCGACGACATCAAAGATTTAAGCCAGACGTTTGACCAGTTGAAAAGCATCTGATGAAGCTTAATCCAACCAAATGTGTGTTTGGTGTAAAACAAGGAATGTTCTTAGGATTTATAGTAAATCGGAGAGAAATTGAAGCTAATCCGAATAAAATCAAAATACTACTAGAGATGTAGCCTCCCTCATGCAAGAAAGACATGCAGAAGGTGTCCAGAAGAGTAGTTGGACTTAATCAGTTTATCTCCCATGCAACTGATAAATGCTTACCATACTTCAAGGTGCTACGAAAGACATTCGAGTGGAATGATGAGTGTGAGAAAGATTTCCAAGAATTGAAGAAATATTTGGGATCTCCACCATTGATCTCTCGACCAGTTCTGGGAGAAAATTATATCTATACCTTGATGAATCTGAATCATCTATCAGCTCGGCCCTCATCTGATTAAGGAATGGAATTTAGAAACTAATGTATTATACTAGTAAGGCTTTTAGAGGAGCTAAAATTTGATATCCTTGCCCAAACAAATTAGCTTTATCTCTCATTTAAGCGTCAAGATGAATGAAACCCTACTTCCAGGCAATACCATTATGGTCTACATAGATTTGCCATTGCGATAAGCTATTCATGAGCCAAAAAAATAGAGAGATTAATGTCTTGGGTTGTAGAATTGGGAGAGTATGACCCTGAAAGGGTAGACTATAGCCGATTTCATAGCGGAATTTAATTATAAGGAAGCCACAGCCGATCATAAGGGGAAAAGTCTTAGTAGACTTCCTTGAAAGACATCTCAAGACCGAACCAAGCTAGACAAACTTCTCCAGGAGATAAATCTAAACTGGACAAATCAAAATCTTCCATTGCTCAAGATATTACTAAAAAGTATGAATAATAGAGCAAAAAATTATTCAAGCAAGGATCTCTGAATGATGGGTGCTTTGACGAAGAAATTCCTATCTAGAAGTTGTACGTTGATGGGTTCTCTTGCACATCTAGAAGTGGAGATGGATTAATTTTAAATACCCCTGATGATATAGATGTTGGAGTATGCTATTTTTTTCAATTTCATGCTTCCACTAATGAGGAAGAATTCGAATCCCTGATCACTAGTCTAGAACTCGCGTTGTCATTAGATGTCGAGCAAATCATCGCTCATAGTGATTCCCAACTGATCGTTAACCAATTTCTTGAAATATATGGAGTCAAAGGAGAAATTTGTGATAAAGTCCCTGTACAAGGCTCAAAACACTATTTCTAAGTTCCTAATGATCAGAACAGTCAAAATTCTAAGAATTGAGAACACCTGAACAGATGCACTTGCTCGACTTTGCTTTAGCAACATGGACAGAATTGAAGAGGACCATTCCGGTGAAAATCCTAGCAAACAAGATCATAGATTAACAAGAAGTCAACTTAATAGCAGTTTATCTGGGGCGCTCATGGATGGATACAATAAAAAGTTACATTGGCAAGGTATTACTACATGAAGATCCAAACAAGCCCAAGAAGTTGAGATACAAATTTGTTAGCTACGTGTTGGAGGGAGGTGTTCTGTACAAAAGGGGATTTACTATCTCCTTACTTCGGTTTGTTCATCCAATAAAAGTATGAGACCTGATCAAAGAAGTTCACGTAGGATCATACAGAGCCCACTCAGTCGGACGATCGCTGGTGCGATAAGTAGCCATGTAGGGATACTGGCCGACTATGAAGGTAGATTGTTTTTCATACGCTAAAAAGTGCGATAATGCTAAAAAATTCCTATTATACATAGATAATCGGGGGCTACTTTGATGTCGATCACCTCCCATTATCCCTTTTCCTTGTGGGGGAATAGATTTGGTAGGCCCCTTGTTAAGGACGAAAGGGAGATTTAAATACTTAGTTATTTCCATAGACTACTTCATAAAATGGGTGGAATCTGAGCCGCTAATATAAATTCCTTGTGAAAGAGTTTTCCAGTTTATATGGAAGAATATCATATGCCGATATGGCATGTCTTATGCCTTTTATCACTAACCATGGAACCCAGTTTGACAACCACGAGTTTAAGGATTATTGCGCTCAATCTACACTCTAAAAGCTACATTCTGCTCGAGGCCATCCACAATGAAATGGTCAGACATAAGTGACAAACATAACGCTGCTCGATGGATTAAAAAATAGACTTGATGATGCTAAGGGAAACTGGATTAATGAGCTGCATAGTGTCTTATGGGCCTATAGAATCACACCAAGGATAAATATTGGGGAAACTCCATACATGTTGGAATTTGGAATAAAAGCAGTAATCCCAACAGATATTTGTCTACCAAGTCACAGGGTGCTCAACTTTGACTCTCCCAAAAGTGATCTGATGCGGAGACTTGACCTGGACTTTCTGGAAGAAGTAAGAGAGGATGCCACACTTCAGGTAGATACTATCATCACCATACTACAAGGTTCTATAATAGAAGAGTGAAGCCAAGTAACTTGAAAGAATGAGACTATGTCCTCAAAAAAGTGATCCAGAAAGGCAATAAGCTGGAAGCTAATTGGCATGTCCCATATCGTATTTTTGTAGTCGTCCGACCAGGTACCTATTGCATAGAAACACTTAAGGGGGAGAAGTTCAAGAACCTATGGAATGTCAAGCATCTTAGGAAGTATTATCAATAAGTGTGAAAGGTTTCAATGAATATGTAGATTCTATGAGCATTTTAATAAGAATTTATCCGTTTATCATCAATCAGCTTCCTTTTATGTTTTTCATTTTAGGGAGTATTGGAGATATAACAATTACAACTTCACAGAGGAAAGCCAAGCCAAATCATTTCATGTACGACTACGACTTTGACAACTCACAAAACAAAATAAAATCTTCATGTATGACTTAAAGTCAAGAACAAGAAATTTTACCAAACCAGGTTAGGAAAAAATCCTAATAAAACTTGGTCCCCAACGATAACTAACTCAAATATTTAGCTTCTAAACGACAAGATCCATTTGGACAGATATAAATGTGTTAGTAGATCCTAAGGCATCGCCAATGGTAACTAAGTCAAATATTTATCTTATAAACGATACGATCTGTTTGGATAAACATAGGTGTGTCAGTAGATCCCAAATCGGATTCGTCCAAATAGGTAATCAGTCAAGTGTAATTAGTCAGCTAACAGCCTACCACATCCTACCATCCAATCCCTATACTTAACCATTGATAGGCCTTAAAAACATATATATTCTTATTCAAGAAATCAAGGAAGTCCATTACATCAGTTCATTATATCCTTAAAACATTAAAAATTCAGTTAACTGGATGTTTTCCCAAGGATTTATCCATTCCTTCGGAGGGAACATCAAGAGCGGATGGTTGAACTGTGGAACCTAGATCTCTAAGCCCCTCGTGCCTACTGGAACTGGGCCTATTTAACAAATGTTGAGGGAAGATCAAAGTTTCTTCATCTTGCAGACCATGATCACCCAAGTATTTTTTGATGAGGCTTATTGGTATGGCGTCAATAAGAATCCAACTAACATCAAACCTAAAAGAAGGATTTGGATAGTCAAGAACACCAGGATCATACCAATACCATAAAGTATCCTTCTTAGGAACCTTCAGAACTGTCAAAGTATTCATTTAACCCAATTATAACCTTCATTCCTTTCTTGCTCCAATTCATCTCCCATATGGGCCAAGGCTTCGTCATATCCATTCATCCAAACTGTTCGGGGTTGTTTGTGAAATCAAAAGGTTAGCTTGTCAACCTTATCAGATAGTTTCTTAATGGTATCAGTTTGGTTTTTAATCAAGGTTGTCGAGTCAACAAGAGTTTTGTTCATCCTCTCTTCTTTTATAATGGGTCGAGCAACCACCAATTACTTATACAATTGGCCAGCTTTGGATTTTTTCAGAATCTCTATCTCTTCCCTCAACTGGGAATTTTCTTGCTCTAAGAAGGATACACCTTCATTTTGTATAGTCTCTGAAGATTTCTTCAAGACCTCTACTTCATTTATAAGAGAATTATTTTCAAGTTTTAGTAAACTTGCCACTTCTCAAGTGCTGTTCAACTCATTATTCAACACAAACTTCCTCTTCCTGTGTGCTGAAAAGATATCTTGGATCCTCTGCTTAAAACCTCTCTTTTGGCTTAGCCGAGCATACATTGCTTCATAATCTGAATATAAACTAGCAAGGGATGATTTATGGTCCTCTTGTATTTTGAGAATCATCTCATAGTAAACTGCGTTGTTTGCTACAGCTTGGTCGAATAACCTGTGTAGATGGAGGTGAGCTTCTTTAGCCTGATTAGTAGTGTCTAGGTCAAGCAATTATTCCAGCTCATCCTCATCCAATTCTTCATATCCTGCTACAAAGTGATAAACACTTCTCCTATAAATATTACTCTTAACAGCGAATATGACAGATCTCCTATATATAAACTTAAGAATAAAATATAGGAAACCAGGAAATTAATTCAACAAATGTAGTCATTTAGCAAGGGGGAATGATGGACAAATTTATTAAACAAATGGAGAAAGGACTATTATTCTTGATTACAGTAGAAAGAAAACAAACAGTACAAAAGGATAAAGAAAAGAAAAACTCCATGATAATTACACCTTATCCTTGTCTTGGGCCACATCTCCTGCCAGTCGGACCACCACCATGGAAGTCTCAGACACCATTAAAGACTCACCAACACCCTCCTCATATTCCATTTCTTCATCAATAGCATAAGGGGTGCCAGTTTTGAACTATTGGAAAAGATCTGAATCAGCAGCGATGCCATCTTGTTTAAGCGCAAAGTCCTAATCATCTTTGAAGGAAACCTTCTTCAAATAGGCTATCTGCAAGGCAGCAGTAGCAAATTCTTTATCTCAACCATGAGTATAAGCATCCTATTTTACCTTTTTTATAGTTGCCTTCAATTCTTGAAATTTTTTCTCCACTTTGGTGGTTGCCTTCCCAACATCTGCAAAAGGTTGTTCGGCATCCTTCTTTGCCTACTCAGCAATCTTTAAGTTATTCTGCCAGTCTTCTTCACTTTTCTTACGGATTTCCCTGCTAGCCTTCAAAGATCCTTTCAGGCCTTTAAAGGCCTCCTCAATATCAGTAGAAGACTCCCTAAGATGGTCTTCCCCAATCAAGAGTTGATCATAATAAATCAAGAACTACAAAATTTAAAGATTAAAGGTGATCAATAAGAATAAATAGTTACGTCGAACAAAAAATAAAGGGGGCAAGGACAATTACTAAAGCCAATTTTGGTTGGACCTCTCCAGTAACTTTGCCCTGGACATGGGGGCAACCACCGACCTATCTGCCGAAAAAACACCAGAAGCAATCAAACCCCTGGTCAATCCAGGGTTCACTACTACAGAAGCAGCCTCAGCAGCAGCAGTCTAATCAACTTGGGTTTTCTAAACCAATTCCTGCTGAATAGCAGGACCTTTCCTCAACTTCTTGAACTGAGGCTAATTGCTCTATATTTCTTCAGTAGTAACAACCACTGGTATCTTAAACCATTACCAGCGGGGGGTTTTTCTCAACTGGAGGGGAAGATATGGCTCCAGCAATCAAACTAGTAATCTTTATTTTCACCATTTTTCTCGAAGATGGGAGAGTGGGTGGAATAGCGACTAAATCAAGTTATTCAAATGAGTAAGACATTCCTTCCAATTAAATATCTCCCTCTTCTCATGGATATTCAGATACAATAACTAATGAGGATGAAATAGAATCCTCAAAGTCTATGGGGGATAAAGGAATTTCCTTCGTAGGCCGAAATACAAAAGATGTGATGGAAATTTTATATTCTAGCACGACTGATGCTAATCTAGGATGATCTTCACCTATTCTCTATTGAATCGGCCAGACAAACTTCAAATCTTCAAAATTTACTTCTGAGTCTAGGGGAAATCTCTCTTCCCTCCCTCTGCAAAAAGACAAACGCAATATGTTAGTTGACAAATCAACAAACAAAAATCAAGCATAAATGAAATCAAAATAGTATAAAACGTCGACCTATGCCACGCCCTTCCTGGGGGCACCTGGAACCATCATACCTCACCCCCTCAGGAAAGGGGGCATACTGACAATTCTTGACTACAATCCAATAATCCCAATAATATTTATTGGAATCAGGAAGATTAACTATTAATGCCATGTTGACATGATGCGTCTTCAAATAATAAGTATTATCTCCAGTTGTCCCCCCGTTGTAACAATACATTAACTTTTGTATCCCAATGTGGGTCCCATATAGTTCGTTGAGATGGTTAACCCCATTTACTACTCTCCAACTATTGGGTACACTTTAACTGGGACAATATCAAAGTATTAGAAAATTTTCAAAATTAAATTATTGTGGGGTGGGGTGATCCCACATTCTGCTATAAAAATAGCAGGCATCCAATATCCCTCATCCAAGGCACATAAGTCGCAAGGCCCAAATACCATCTCAATAGTCACCTACTCAGGAATTTTTCTCTCCGCCCTAAATTCCTCCAAAGAATCTTTATCAAAAATGTATACTATCTTAACAAACTAGAAAGAAGAAATCAAGAAAAACGAATTCTAACAATTGCTAGCACAATGGAGAGCTCCTTAGAAAAGCAAGAGGAAAGCAACAATGTGTAATACCCTGTATTTTTATGACTTTTAAATTTTGGGGATTTATTAACTTTAATTAGAGATATTAATTTAATATTATTCCGGAAAATCATTTAAATACTTACTAGCGTGATGAGAGTTAGTAATTATTAGAATTTTGTTGTAAATTACTTTATGAGTAAAGTAAGAGGTGTAATTGAATTTAGTAAAATTATCACGAGAATCTAATTTGATAATTTTGGAAATTTATCGGGACGCGCCTGTGTCGTGTCGGGATTTAATTTGAACTATTAAAAGTGAATAAATTATAAGTCACCCGTATGATCCTTTTGAGTACGTCAATGTGTCCGGAAGGATCGAGATAGTCAACATAATGTACCCGGGGGTTTAGTTTGGGTCTCGGGGAGTTTTTAGGCCTAATTAACTTCCCGGGAGGGCGTTTTAGACATTTCGTATTTTTGGACATGGAAACCAACGAATTTATAAGGCTTTATCAAATATTAGGGATTGTCTTCTAGGGCTAGCGTAACCAATAACTAAAGAACGCCATTGAAGAGGAAGAGGAGAAGCTTTCCAAGGAGTTCTAGGCCAAGAACTCCACCGTTTGCACCGCCGTCGCCGCCAAACTTTAGATCACGCAATGAGGATCACAACCACACCAATATTTTCCACAAATCTGAGCCAAGAATTCCCATACAAGTATCTATCTTGCTCTATATTAGTTAATGCTTCAATTATATTAGCCTAGGATTGATTAGAACTAGTTTTTGTGAAAGAAAACATATTTTGGAGACTCGAATTTGCATGATGTATAGGTAAAAGACGTGTTCTGGAAATCTAATTCATATGTAGAGGTTAAACCACGAAATTCATTGAGTTAGGAGTAGAAAATCTGGGAAAAGAATGGGAAGAACTAAGTTAAAGGAATTATTAGGATTCTTGTAATTTTTCTGGATTTTAACCCTTTTAATTCGTCATAATTGATGAAAACTCGCATGTCTTACGTAGAATATTCATTATTTGGGGATATAACACTTGTGGTATAATTTGTTAGAAGTTTGGAAATCAAATATGATGATTTTAATGATTTTGGAATAGCATTCCCGTAACTAGAAATTCTGCAGTTTCGCCATACCTGGTTGATAGATCGATCAACCCAAGAGCATCGATCGATCGACGCATCGATTGATCGATCACTTGCCCCTCCTGGAAAACTCAAATTACTTTTTTAAATAGGTTGTTCCAACTTAAATGAATAGAAATTCTTGGACATTATTGTTAGAACATTTTAGGATATAAAGAAGACTAGTAAGACTTTATAAAAAAAATGGAACCTTTAATGTAAGACGAGATTAACATTTAACTGAGGTGTTTCACACTTAAGCAACAATGGGAACGTGCGTCTAAAGGGTGAGACTCGTAAGGAAGTTACGTCGTAAAGTAAAAGAGTGCCTACTAAAATTACACTTAGGGGGATAGGATTTCACTAGTGTTACGAAGAAGTTTGGAATAATCCCATAAATAAGAATAAGAGATGAACCGTTATACGGGATAATCTAGTAATGTGCAATAAGAATAAATATCATAAGTATGGGTCGTGGGTGTACCTAAATTTGTAATGGGAATGGTAGTATACATATATGACTGTGTTTGTGCATATACTATATACGTGTAAAAATCATGCCCGCCCTACTTGCTATCAATGAGGTTACCGTGCTGGGACAGTCTTATCTCGATGGGACCTTTATGGGGGATATTGACTTGTACCCTAGAACATAGGAATCCTTGGTACAGGCTATCAGATCGATAGTCAGATGGTCCTAAGAGACCTGAGGGTATGTGCTGACCTCTTAGTAACTTGGAACTATGCTTCGCCTCAATTTGTATGTGTTTTGTGTTAATACAGTTCGAGAGTGATTCCGAACTAGTATTTCCCTTAGTACGAGTGATACGGGGACTTGATAGCAGAGTATGCCAGCACCATAAATTTTATGTGGGGTGCCGATAGTATATATATATTATATGAGTGATTAATGTATATATATAAACTAGAAATTTTGGAACTATCTACTGTGACTAAAGGTAGGTAAGTAATGAATAATTATTTCAACTTGGATATAAGTGTTTGAAAAGTTTGAGGCAATACTGAGAAACTTTATAATCAAATGAGGTTTATGTGAGAACTTTTCTTTTAAAAAAATTAATTTTCTTAACACTAGAAATTGTCGGCATGAAACCTTGTGAGTAACTTAAGATCAGCTAAATTGTTCGGAGTAGTAGTGCGGTAGGTGTGCACATTAGAAGAGAGGTGAGAATTTCTCAAGAGAGTGCCGCTCACTAATATGATTGTTGCATTAGCTGGTAAGCATTTTAAATACTTGCTAAACTAAATTTTAAACTGTTTTACAATCGGGCTCTGACCCGTTTCCTATTTTCTCTTCTCTCTTGTATATATATGAATATATTACAGGTGCCCAACCACAGGGGCGTCTTGCATAGGATCCTTTGGAAGGAACGTGATGTAGCTTAGGTGGGAGTTGCAGGACTTTTGCTTAAGCGACCTCATTATTGATTCAACTTCTAGTTCTATTTCATCCAGTTGGGCATGTGTCGCCCTTTTTCCATTATTCATTTGATTTTATCTGAGATTGTTATTCGTTTACTTCCAGTATTTATACTTTGGGATTGTTACTATCAGGATGTTTTTCCTTGAAGTTTTAAAGTTGGAATTATTTAGTTGAATGCTTAAATTTCTTGGATTATCTCTCCAGTCTAGTTGTTGTGTGATTTTTAAACCATGGATTATGAAAGGTTTTAAATATTAGTCTTAAATTAAATTTGGAAATTGATGTCTGAAAAATGGTTTTCTCACTTAGCTTAATTATTTAGGGTGTTTAATTTGAAAAGTTATTTTTGCGACAGTGATGCTAAGAATGAACCAACCGTTCACCTGGGTTATAATTTAATAAAGGACTAATCACCCGGTATTTAATTAGGCGAGGTGTCACAGGTGGTATCAGAGCATCAGGTTCTAGTGTCCTTTAGGATATGTATGGCTTATCTCGTTTCCAGCTTAGCGTCTTTGATTTAGAGACCTAATATTAGGAATGTTGTATTCATCTTTATGCGTTTGAAATTCGTGCTTCTGCAATTTGTCGATGTGAATGTTGAACTTATCCAGATTATTTTAAACTTTCAGATGGACCGTCAAAACGAAAAAGCTAATGCCGTTATGGAATTTAGTGAGCAAGAACACCTCACACCTCAGGCGTCTCCAAAGAGGGTACCAATTGCCGAATTTGCAGGCATTGTGGCACAGGCAGTTACTACTGCAATCTTAAAGTACCACGATCGCAATATGTAGCTTAGAGAAGGCAAAAGACCTAGAAAGATCAGTCAATTTGATATGACTAGAGTTGAAAATTGTGCGAAGGCACCAAAATTTCGGCAACAAGCTCCTCAAGACCAAAGCGGACCCAAGGGTAACAAAATTTCTGTGGAGAGACAAAAGCGTCAGGGCCAACAAAGCCGGGGTCAGAATGAAGTCACAAAGAGGTGTTTCAAATGTGGAATGGACAATCATAAATGTCAATGTTGTCCGAATCAGACTGGAGATAAACTGCAACCCGATAAGCGAAAAATTTTAGGACTCGGCTATAAATGTGTACAACCGAGTCACAAGTGGAGGGATTGTCCTCAACCTGACATCGTTTTTCCTCAAGTTGCACAGCAAGACCAAGGAAAAAGAAAAACAAGTCAATAATGTAGTGAAATAAGACAGTTTCGAGGGAGGTGTTTCCAATGTGGCAGGAATGGCCATAGATGTCAGGATTACCCAGAGAGGAATAGGGCCCCACAGCAGCAGGGCAGGGCGCCCGTAATGAACCACATAAGCTAGCTCTACCCGCCACCCCAGCAGCCTCAAATAAATAGAGGCAATCACTATATGGACGTGTCTACAACATCCACCAGGTAGCAGCACCTCAGGCCCCAACAGAGATAAAAGGTATGTTCCCTATACCTGGTGTTATGGGTCGAGTTTTAATGGGTACTAGGGCACCGCACCATTTTATACCTATTCATTTTGCACGAGCCCTGGGGTTAATAGTCACGACGACGAGTACGGTGTCGTGCGTAGACTCGTCATTTGGGGGAAAGAGTCTTTAATCTTCTTTATTTTAAGGGGTGTAGATATAGAGATTGGTAACTTCATTTTTACCTGCGGTCAATGCTGATGTTAAATATGCATGAGTATAAGGCCGTTATTGGCATGCTAGAGTTTCGGTAGGAGTATTGTCCCCGCTATTTCGGGGTAGGAAAGGTGTTTGGTGGTAATACCTCGCCCAGAGGAAGGATTTGCCAATGCGATTGGAAAGGTAGAAGTATGACTCTTATCCTCGGAGGATGAGGCATGTTTCATGTGACACGAGCAAGTCACCATATTTTGTTCATTGCTAGATTTACATGTGAGATGAATTACTGCGTATAGCTATAAACGTTAATATTATGTTGGTATATTTTTCTCTTCCCTAGTGTAGTGGATTTATCTTTAGTTCTATCCACGGAGGATGAATGTGTGCATTAATAGTGTTATATGCTTTATTGAGAGTACTCGTTTTAGTAGTGTGATATACGAGTATGGTATTTCCTTGTTTACAGTTTTATAGATATGGCCAATACAATAGTAGGCAGTGATTTCAAGGCTATCGGAGTGGCCACCTTAATGCAATCTGATTTATTCTGGCAAGGCCTCGCCTGTGAGAGACTCGGGACCCCAATAATATTATATAATTAGAGACTCCAAGGGTTATAGTGGCCTGAAGAGTTTAAATCCCAAAATGTTTAGGAACCTTATTTTCACGGTTCTGTACGTACTGGGTTTACCGTCGAGCAAGAAGGTTTAACTCAGTATTACGTTTAGATCTCAAGACTGAGTGATAGGTAGAGAGCATCGATGTATCTACCCTTTAGAGATGTGATAGTTAAGAATTAGACTCATATGTTTGGGATCAAGATTTTGAGAGTCCTGATTGTATATGTAGGAGGTTTATGGATAGGAAATTACCACCAATACTGGGCGATAAACGATTGGTGAAGTGTTCTTTGTGTAGGTGTAATTACGGGAGGTGAAGTAACTTTCTGTCAAGAGACGGAATAAAGGGGTACATGTTATGGACGGAGGGCCTAACAGATTTCTATAATCGACAATGCTAGGTAGTAGTGTATCAGTGGGTTCCTTGTTTGGATTTTGCTTCGCGAGACATCCGACGCATGAAATTTAGCTTAAGGTTGGAAATAGGAAGATGCTTGGTCATTAGTCTATAAGTTTAGTACCTCTGTCATCGTAGGAGCAGGTAATTATATCTATAAATCGAAAGTTGAATTATGATTTAAGTCCAGTGGAGCCAATTGGGTGTTAAGAACAAAACATCTAAGGTTCTGTTCTATCACCACGAGTTGAGGGATGGAACGATGATAAGGAGGATTTAAAAATTTCAATTTTTAGGGGGATTGAGGGTACCCAAGTGTAGTAACCACATTCTGAATACAGATAAAATAAAGAGTTGGGATGATTTTTAGGGTAGAGTATCTGGGAAAGGCTTTTAATACAAGAAAGAAGGATTGTATTTATTTTGGTTGTATAGAGCATTGGCGATTTATTTCAGTAGTTGTATTTATTCGAAAGAATTGTTGTACTTATCGGGAGAGATTGGAGATTAATAGTTTCTCTTTTATTATTGTGGTTTTTAGATACTCTATACTTTGTTGCATTGATAATTCAATTAGTTTTATCGATGATTAGCACTCCACTCGCTCTTCCCGGGCAGTCGAGGTGTTTCAAAATGTGAGCATCTTGGTTAGCTGATGTTGAAATCATCCGAGTTGAAGGGACGTGGGAATGGTCGTGTGGAATATGTGTTTATGGGACTACTATAACAAGGTGGAAGTAGTAGAGTGGATTAAGCGTCGCATCAAGGACGATAATCCATACGTACGTGTGCGATTAGAATGGAACACCCGAATTTGGTTAAAGGCTCTAGAAAGCCATTTAAAGGGGGTATTCCTTAAGAATAATAGAATTTAATTATTATGGAGAACACTCGGAATAGAGTTATAAGTAGTTAAATGGGAGTACAACTTTCGTTTACAAAGAGTGATAACGTTAGTAGGGTGTACGGGGTCCATAAGTGCACATCGTAGAGAAAGGTGCACGGGTCAGAAATTTCGGTGTACGCCAAGGAAAGAAGGGGAAGATTAAGTGTCATAATACGATGTGTTATTTCTAGGAAAATTCGATTTTTAGCAGGACATGGTGAGTAATTTCTACATACACAACTCATAGATAGAGATCGGATGGAATAAGAGGATCAACCAGAAAATTTTATGGCTATTGAAAATTCCTATAAAGGAAGAGGCCAATAAAGTCGGTAAAGTTTTCTTGGATGGGTTACCATCTTCAAGACAAGATAAAGGGTTCATCCGAACATGTGGGACAAGTCGCCCAAGAAGGAAGTGATTGATATTCCTTTAGGGTGATTTATAATATTAACTAGTGTGCCCCAGTCTTCTTTTGAAAGGAAGGATCGCGCCGGTACGTGGTCCTACATGGTATTATTTTTTGAATTGGGATGAGATTTTTTAAATCCCACCTATAATATGGGATTTCAGGAAGCAGCGGGGATAACATTTTGTTTTGAGTAGGATGCATCACCCATCGCTGGGGAGTAGGCGCACGGTGATTAACAATTAGTGGAGCCGCGTGAAAGTAATTTTGGAAACTTAGTGATCATTTCATTTCCACAACGGATATAGCTAGAAAGTGAAGGATAACATGGTAGAGTTCCGTGGAAGCACTCATACCTGGTTGTCGTGAACGACGTGCTTATTGAGGTTTCGATGTTGAAAAACCTTAATTATTCTACCCCTGTATGCTTAGAAGTGAGCGGATAATCAGAATTTTAGATTTGTCAAGTTAGAGTCTGATGACTATAGTGGAATTACCACGACTGTTTTAAGCAAACAAGAGTGTTCAGATATTTGTATGGTTTCTCTCAAAATGGGATTTTTTCTTTTAGATAAATACGAGTAGTTGTCATGTAGTGAGGTGCGGCCTCCCAATAATATTGAAGTATGTAAACAATGATGTATAAGCTCGTCTTATCAGAATATTGTCGGATAGGAGAACAAGGTGAAGTGTCATTAAGGAGAGTGTTGAACAAGCCTACTGTGAGACGGGGGCAATAGTGAGTGAACGTCTTACTATATAGCTAGTTTGCGTATTGATAAGATACCCAGAGTTATTCTTACCAGGTATACCTTATATTTTTTTGAATTTTGGGACGAAATTCCGTTATTAGCGGGGAAGTATGTAATACCCCTTATTTTTATGACTTTTAAATTTTGGGGATTTATTAAATTTAATTAGAGATATTAATTTAATATTAATCCGAAAAATCATTTAAATACTTACTAGCGTGATGAGAGTTAGTAATTATTGGAATTTTGTTGTAAATTATTTTATGAGTAAAGTAAGAGGTGTCATTGAATTTAGTAAAATTATCACTAGAATCTAATTTGATAATTTTGGAAATTTATCGGGACGCGTCTGTGTCGTGTCGGAATTTAATTTGAACTATTAAAAGTGAATAAATTATAAGTCACCCATATGGTCATTTTGAGTACGTCAATGTGTCCGTAAGGGTCGAGATAGTCAAAATAATGTACCCGGGGGTTTAGTTTGGGTCTCAGGGCATTTCTAGGCCTAATTAACATCCCGAGAGGGCGTTTTAGACATTTCGTATTTTTGGACATGGAAACCCACGAATTTATAAGGCTTTATCAGATGTTAGGGATTGTCTTCTAGGGTTATCATAACCAATAACTAAAGAACGCCATTGAAGAGGAAGAGGAGAAGCTTTCCAAGGAGTTCTAGGCCAAGAACTCCACCGTTTGCACCGCCGTCGCCGCCAAACTTTAGATCACGCAATGAGGATCACAACCACACCAATATTTTCCACAAATCTGAGCCAAGAATTCCCATACAAGTATCTATCTTGCTCTATATTAGTTAATGCTTCAATTATATTAGCCTAGGATTGATTAGAACTAGTTTTTGTGAAAGAAAACTTATTTTGGAGACTCGAATTTGCATGATGTATAGGTAAAAGACGTGTTCTGGAAATCTAATTCATATGTAGAGGTTGAACCACGAAATTCATTGAGTTAGGAGTAGAAAATCTGGGAAAATAATGGGAAGAACTAAGTTAAAGGAATTATTAGGGTTCTTGTAATTTTTCTGGATTTTAACCCTTTTAATTCGTTATAATTGATGAAAACTCGCATGTCTTACGTAGAATATTCATTATTTGGGGATATAACACTTGTGGTATAATTTGTTGGAAGTTTGGAAATCAAATATGATGATTTTAATGATTTTGGAATAGCATTCCCGTAACTAGAAATTCTGCAGTTTCGCCATACCTGCTTGATAGATCGATCGACCCAAGAGCATCGATCGATCGATCACTTGCCCCTCCTGGAAAACTCAAATTCCTTTTTTAAATAGGTTGTTCCAACTTAAATGAATAGAAATTCTTGGACATTATTGTTAGAACATTTTGGGATATAAATAAGACTAGTAGGACATTATAAAAAGTGGAACCTTTAATGTAAGACGAGATTAACATTTAACGGAGGTGTTTTACAAATAAGGAACAATGGGAACGTGCGTCTAAAGGGTGAGACTCATAAGGAAGTTACGTCGTAAAGTAAAAGAGTACCTACTGAAATTACACTTAGGGAGATAGGATTTCACTAGTGTTACAAAGAAGTTTTGGAATAATCCCATAAATAAGAATAAGAGACGAACCGTTATACGGGATAATCTAGTAATGTGCAATAAGAATAAATATCATAAGTATGGGTCGTGGGTGTACCTAAATTTGTAATGGGAATGGTAGTATACATATATGACTGTGTTTGTGCATATACTATATACATATAAAAATCATGCCAGCGCTACTTGTTATCACTGAGGTTACCTCGCTGGGACAGTCTTATCTCGATGGGACATTTATGGGGGATATTGACTTGTACCCTAAAACATAGGAATCCTTGGTACAGGCTATCGGATCGATAGTCAGAAGGTCATAAGAGACGTGAGGGTATGTGCTTACCTCATAGTGGCTTGAAACTATGCTTCACCTCAATTTGTATTTGTTTTGTATTAATACAGTTCGAGAGTGATTCTGAACTAGTATTTCCCTTTCTACGAGTGATATGGGGACTTGATAGCAGAGTATGCCAGCACCATAAATTTTATGTGGGGTGCCAATAGTATATATATATATTATATGAGTGATTAATGTATATATATAAACTAGAAATTTGGGAACTATCTACTGTGACTAAAGGTAGGTAAGTAATGAATAATTATTTCAACTTGGATATAAGTGTTTGAAAAGTTTGAGGCAATACTGAGAAACTTTATAATCAAATGAGGTTTATGTGAGAACTTTGCTTTTAAAAAAATTAATTTTCCTAACACTAGAAATTGTCGGCATGAAACCTTATGAGTAACTTAAGATAAGCTAAACTGTTGGGAGTAGTAGTGGGGTAGGTGTGCACATTAGAAGAGAGGTGAGAATTTCTCAAGAGAGTGCCGCACACTAATATGATTGTTGCATTAGCCGATAAGCACTTTAAATACTTGCTAAACCAAATTTTTAACCGTTTTACAATCGGACTCTGACCCGTTTCCTATTTTCTCTTCTATCGTATATATATATATATATATATATATATATATATATATATATATGTAAATATTATAGGTGCCCAACCACAGGGGCGTCTTGCATAGGATTCTTTGGAAGGAACGTGCTGCAGCTTTGGTGGGAGTTGCAAGACTTTTACTTAGACGACCTCATTATTCATTACACTTCTAGTTCAATTTCATCCAGTTGGGCATGTGTCGCCCTTTTTCCATTATTCAGTTGGTTTTATCCGAGATTGTAATTTGTTTACTTCCAGTATTTATACTTTGGGATTGTTACTGTCAGGATGTTTTTCCTTGAAGTTTTAAAGTTGGAATTATTTAGTTGAATGCTTAAATTGCTTGGATTATCTCTCCAGTCTAGTTGTTGTGTGATTTTTAAACCATAGATTATGAAAGGTTTTAAATATTGGTTTTAAATTAAATTTGGAATTTGATGTCTAAAAAATGGTTTTGTCACTTAGCTTAATTATTTAGGGTGTTTAATTTGAAAAGTTATTTTTGCAACAGTGATGCTAAGAATGAACCAACCGTTTACCTGGGTTATAATTTAATAAAGGACTGATCACCTTGTACTTAATTAGGCGGGGTGTCACACAATGGAGGGAAGAGAAAGTTTTATGGAAAAAAGTGTGGCAGAACGGAGGGAAACTCAACCTCTATATAGGTGCGATGATGACTTTCTATATCCCAGAAAGACTGGATTTGAAATGGTTTAGTGTACCAACGTTTGGGCTATGAACGGCGTCCCAAATCCTCATAGGACAACAAGATAAGCGTACCCCTCGACGGTTTGCTATTTTTTAAGATATTTTAAAACTGCCATTTCCTCAACACAAGAAACAAAAATTACAAGTCCTAAGGTCGGCTGCCGACCACAACCCTTATGAAACGCCGAACAATAATAGACAAAAATACTACACCCATTCATTCAACCTTCAAGCATGCAGTATTGGGGGCTTTTGTTGTAATATAAAAATATTAGGCCATCTGGATCAATGAAGCAATGTCACCAGTAAATCTTATTTCCACGATGTCCACAAAGGATAACATCTAGTCGGCTCAGGTACCTTTGGTCACCTCTTCGCCCGACCACACCCCAGAATGTGAACCATCAGGCATATGAAGATACACACGTGGGGAACCTTAACATTCCTTATATTCATGTATGTGAGTAACACACACCTGCATACTTATGTGTACAGGTGTAAATGCTTCAAGTTATAAAATCATTCCACCTTTTGGGATTCTCAGAACTATAAATACACCATCTCCCCCAACTGAAAAAAGGAGAGGAATAATCCACTTATGTTCAAATATTGGAACAAAACCCTAAATACTATTACCCCGTGAATTTAAGCTTCGTTCCTGAGCTGAACCACGTACAAAATATTTTGTGTCTTCTCTATATTTTCATTTTCTATTTTATTCGTGATTATAAACTTGGTCAATGAGAGCAAGGATAAATAATCCCAATTTATTCATTAACATGGGGATTTTTGTTGGGGATCTTTTGGCGAGGCTGGACCATGACGCGCCTTCGTCCTAGTTTCATGACGCTTGGGTGCCTTACTATTTTATTTCTGATGCTGCATTCACTTTGCCTTGAGTAGGGCATCAGACACTTCACGTGAGGAATCAAGTCCGTCATAAATATCTTGGTCCGAGTCAGCATCAATTATCTCTTATAGCAAACTTAAGGTTGCGTCAATCCCATGAACCTATAGCAGACTTAAAAATATATTAGCGCACTTTTAAGACAACATCTCACACATTTCCCATAACTAATCAAAACAACAAATTAGATATCATCAACGACTTTTTTAGACGCAAAAAAGAACTTTGAGTTAACCATTAACCCGAATTGATTTAATTACTCGCAAAAAACAATAGACTCAAAATCTCACTAGGTTAATAATCTCCACACTTATTCGTTAAGTCGTCAATTTTTGCTCAATTTCGGCCTTGTGCATTTGGATTTTACAAATTTGGGACTTTAAAAAAAATTCGGTGACATTTTTGAAATTTTTAAATTCCAATTTTTATTTATTTTGAAGGGATGGAAATATTTTTGTTTGTTTTTTTAAATCAAATTTTTTTAAAAATTCCTAATTTTTGGGGGGCCATTTTAAAAATTTGTGAAGTTTTTAAAAGACGTACTTGTCACCACACACACACACCCCTAACTTAGATTTTTGCATTGTTTTCAATCAAAAGGAGTAAAATCTAAAGAAGAAAAAGATTAAGTGCGAAAATAAAACTAACAAATTTTAAAATGCAATAAGACACTTATAACTTCAGCACACGACTCAAAAATACAACAAAAATCACCCCATACGCATCGGGGGTGTGAAGACTTCTCATTTTCCTCTCACTCGACCCCATAAACGGGGTTCGATGCTCTCCTTGTCTCTCCCGTCCTAGCATCGTAAACCAACAGTCGGAACAAGTTGGGACCCTTCCCATAGATAAAGGAGTCACCTTGAGTTTCGTGATATCTGTCATGCATGGGATTCTCAAGGTGCCCTATCGAATTGCAACTTACTTGTCCCAGCTTGAAGGGGACATCTCGATTGAAAATGGAGGGACATGGTTACCCTAGATCTCTCTTAACTTCGATAATGCATGGGTCGGGATCTAAGTCGGAAGAGACTTGAGTCCTCTCCTCTATCGCATTCGACGACTCAAGTGTCATAGGTAGATGGTCACAAAGAGTAGGGGTGGACAAAAAAAAGACCGACCCGATTGACCCGATTGGACCGGACCCACATTTGTAGGCTTTTTTATAAATCGGTCCCAATTCGGTCCTAAATTAAGAGACCCGAATATAATCGGTCCGGTCTAGAATGAGCATTTTAAATTCGGTCTTAGGACCGGACCGAACCGTTTATTTTATTATTATATAATATATATTAATTATCTATAAATGTATATTATATAAGTAAAGAGACCCTAAATCAATCACTCACTCACTCTCCACTTGGCCGACCCTGCACACGCAACAACACAACTCTCTCACTCACTTTCCCCTCTCTCAATCTCGTCACTTTCTTTCCTCTCTATCAAGAACTTTCTCCCTCGCTTTCCTCTCTCAACACTCAACACCATATTAGCAGCCTCCCCCCAACAACAATGGCGGGGATGACAATTCTTGCTGCCCTCAACTCCCCAGCAACAATGGCGATGGCATATCATCCAACTACTCGGGTATTCTTCTTAATATTTTTATTGTGTTTTTTTGTTGGTTTGTTTCATTCTTTCTGTATTCTTCTATTTTGTTTCAACAAGGGATGAAGTATGGGATTTTATTTGTTTGTGGATTTTATCTATTTCTGGCTTCTGATGCTTCGATGCAAGTATGGGTGGGTTTTTTCAGGTTTGTATGGGATGGAGTTTTTTGTGTTTGTATGGGATGAAGTTTTCCGTGTTTGTGGCTTTAATTGTATGGGTTTTTCTGGGTTTGTAGGTGATGTATTTTTTATGGAGTTTTGTGAAGGATTTTTCTGTTCGATGCAAGTATAGTATGGGATGGATTATATGAGATGCAGAACTTTATATTTTTTTTATTTTTTCCATCAAGAAGTTTTGTGGCTCTTGAGTTTCAGTTTGGTTTTTCATACTGCTAGCTCTTTTTTTTACATCCAAAAATAGTGAAAACAACAAGTAATTTACAAATTTTTATTTGAAAAAAATGGTTAATAAATATAAATATGGATCGATTATTAACCGAACCGGACCGAAAATAGCCTAGACTGAATAAATAGGCTAAACAGATTAATTTGGTCCGTATTCGGTCTTCTCAACTACAGGACCGAATAATTCGGTCCGGCACTTAAAATGACCAAAAATCGGACCGGACCGCGCCCACCCCTAACAAAGAAGGATCTCATGTATCCTATGTTTCCTTTCACTCTCTTCAACGTGACTACATGGGTCCGATAGTGATTGGACGTCAATAGTGAGGCTCTCATCCACCGGCCCAATTTTTTCTCGTAATTTTTTAGGTTCATGTTTCCTACTAGCTCTCTTTGCTTACATTCGATGTACTCTTCCACTCGCTCAATCTCCAACTCCTCTCGCTCGCACTCAACAATGTGATCTCTACCATTCTCCACATTAGTTACTAAACACTCCTCTTTTTTAGCCTCTAACTCAATGTCCGAATTATCGCTCTCACTTGATTTAACATGGCATACCCCTAATGGAGCTCTCGCGTAATTCCTCTCAGGCTCGTGTACTATATCATCCACAAGATTCGTCTCTCGCAACTCTCTCATATCACCCTCGGGCTTTGTGATGTAAAAGATATTTATTTCGAGGATCATATTCCCAAATGTGAGTTGCATTCGCCCATTCCATGTATTAATCAATCCATTAGTCGTGGATAAGAATGGGAGGCCAAGGATGACGGGAACAAGATTGTTCGGTACAAAAGGAGGGTTCCTCATCCCAAATGAAAAAATCTACTGGGAATTCAAAAGTGCCAACTTGGACGATCACGTCCTCAACAACCCTGTGAGCTGGAGAGTCATCGTTATGGGCTTAAGGCCCCCAAGTCTAATTGATTATAGATGAAGTAGGGGAGAATGTTAACACTTTCCCCTAAGTCTATTAACGCTCTCTCGATTTGATTTCACCCTATGATGCACGAAATGGTGGGTGCACCTGGATCTTTAAATTTTGGTGGAAGGTCACTTTACAGTATTAGGAACAAGTTTTTCTTTACCATAAGCCTTATTTTCACCATCAATAAGTCCTTAAGAACTTTAGCATAGGCGAGAATTTTCTTTATAGCATCGAGAAAAGGCAAATTCAGCTTTACTTGCTTGAAGACATCTAGCATATCTTCATGGGAGGTCCCTTTTTGATATGGAACCAACCGTTG
Organism: Sambucus nigra; assembly: GCA_949130495.1. NCBI lineage: Eukaryota > Viridiplantae > Streptophyta > Magnoliopsida > Dipsacales > Adoxaceae > Sambucus > Sambucus nigra. The sequence goes on from OX422216.1 coordinate 16,014,597, forward strand.
AGGGAACGGAGCAGCAGTGGATGGTTTCACTATAACTTTGGTCCCACTAGTGTTGTCCTCATTGTCACTCTCATTTAAGGGAGCATCTTAGGCCTCTTTCGTGCCGAGTGAAACCTCCTTATCTTTGGGTTCAACGTGTAGGGGTGATAAATCAATAACTCTCCCACTACGTAGATTGGTAATCGCACTATATTTCTTTGGATGGTTGTGGGATGTAGCGCTAACACTATATTGAACTTGGGGAGTTCTTTGGCCTTGGGCCGGAAACTTACCATTTTCTTGGATACTCGTGGATGCTTGCAACTTAGAGATATTCGCATTTATTTCGGTGAACATGTGGTCATATTTTGCATTAGTTGAATTTTGGGCTTGGATGAATTGGTTTAAAGTATCCTCGAGATTTCTCCATGGTGGGGTGATATATGGTGCAGGACATGGTGCTTGTATAGGTGGCGCTTGTTGAAAATGAGGAGGTGGAGGTGGGGCAATGTGTGAATTAGGATTCAACGTAGTATGTTATTGCCCATAGCTTAAATCGGTATGGTTTCTCCACGAAGGGTTGTACGAGTTCCCATGAGGGGCATTAAAATTATCCATAAAATTTCCTATCGTCCCACTTGCTCTCGACGCATAACTTTGTAGGTGGGTATCGTCGAACATTCCTCTGTTGAATGACCCGCCTCACAAATGGCACACACCTTCTCTCTTGACTGAGTGGATCTGGGAGTTTCTCTTGACCGTGATTCGAGCACACTTCCATTTTTCGCTCTAGTTAACTAAATCGAAGGTTACATGCAGCGATCTTATCCACATGATAAAGACTGGACGCAGAAGGAGTGGTGGACGTCTGTCGAACCCAGTTTTAGGTGTTAGGATCGGATGTGTCCCATGATTGAGTAGTCTCGGCGACATACTTATGATGGGCCTCGGCATCGTGCGCATCTAATTCCTAAAATGGTCTCTCGCACATGGTTTCCACGAGTTGTTTAGACGCTATACTTAGTCCCTGGTGGAAGAAAAAGATCATGCGATACTTCTCAAAACCATGATGTGGGGATGTACTAACTATCTCGTTGAAACGTTCATAACATCGATCAAATGGCTCATTTTCTAGTTGTCAAAATGTTAAAATTTGAGCTTTGATGGAATTTGTTAGATGTTGAGGAAATAACTTTAAGAGAAACTTGGATTCCATATCTCTCCATGATCCGATTGAGTTCGGTGATAAAGACCGTAGCCATGTATTTGCTTTATCCTTCAGGGAGAAAGGAGAAAGTTCGAGGCGAACGACATCTTGTGTGCAAGATTGGTCGCTAAATGTATCGCATGCCTCTACTAACTCATGAATGTGGAGGTAAGGATTTTTTGAATCCATACCGTGAAAGGTGGGAAGAATCTGGATCATCCCATTTTGAAAGTGGAACTGTTCTGCATTATACGGAAGTAAAATGCATCCAGGGGTGACATTTCGCTTAGGATATAAAATCTCTCTCATGGGACGATATGTCATATCTCCCTCACCCGTACCAAAGCTATCATTATTCGACATGTCTCTCTCTCCAAATGGCTCAAAATCCTCACTCGGTGCCCTACAACTGTGACTCGTAATGGAATTTGGTGGTGTAGGAGGTAGAACCCAAAACTGAGGTGCATTAGGAGCGTGTGGGCTATCGGGGTCATACTCAACTATCGAATTTTTGTGAATGTGAGTGAGAGTTTCTTGAGGAGTATGTTGTGGATTTTGCATGAAAGGATTATGAGAGATGTTAAAAAAATTGCTTTTCTTCTTTTCAGAATTTTATTGGATTTGTGATTTTAGGATTTTTTTGGATTTTTTTTAAGATTTGAAATCAATTTTGGATTAAATCGACCTAACCTAAAAGTCTACCTAATTCCCCAGCAACGACCCCAAAAACTTGACGCAACTCAAAATGTGTCTCTAGTGCATGCTAATTACGGTTCAACTGCAAATCGGCCGCGTAAGTAATAAACCTGGTAAGACGGGGTCAAATCCTCAAGGAAATAGGACGAGGGACCTGACGACGATAGGTAAGTTGACTAATCCTAAAATTGACTCTAAAAAAGAACGAAAAGATAATTGATCTTGAGTTTGATTTCTACTAACTAAATGCAAATTAAATTAAACTACGTGAGCATAAGTAAACTAACCGTGATTAACTGAATATGAATGAGAAAAATAGGTTGGACTGCAATCCCCGGAACCCTAGTATGTTTACTAGATATAAAATCAATTATGAATTAGATAATTGATCAAAACCAAACTTTATTAATTTCAAGAATTACATATATGAGGGTACAAGCCCGCATCATCCATACTCAAGAATAGAAATAAAGCGGTGTAAACACAGCTGACACACGCATCGCACTCTTAAACGCCCCGATTACCTAGGGCAAATGAGCCTAAAAGTCCTAAGACAGTTGTAACAACTAATCAACATGATTCAATCATTTATTTAATTCAGAGAATCACTTTTATATTCATGCAAACCACATCGGGTTGGGTTCATGCATCCCAATACTTAAAAATCTAGCCGGACATAATGAAACTACAATTAACCAAGGATTCTATGTTGCATGAATTCATAATTGCATGAGAAGTGAGATTAAATATGTAAAGAAGGATTCTAACTAAGAAATTATGAATCACCTACAAAAAATATGAAATTAATTGAAAGCAATGAATAAAATATTACTTAGATTGACGAAAAACCTTGAATAATACAGAAACATGAACAAATTCTTGAACAATATGAATCCTACACTTCTTGGCTTCAAAACCCTCTCAAAACTAACTAAAAACAAACTCTCTAATGTTTGGTATGACAAAGAAATAAATACATCACATTATTTTAAGAGTTTGAACCATACACAACTCTATTTTTGAAGAAAGAAAATTCAGAATTCATCCAGGCGAACCGGTTCGTTTTTTTCCTTCTTTACTGGGGCAAACCGGTTTGGTGTTTACCAGTAGGGTGAACTAGTTCTTCTTCTCTTTTATCGATTTAGGCTGGCATTTGACAGTGAGACGAACTGGTTCGGCCTTGCCTTCATCGGTTCGGTTCGGCTACTTCAAATTTTTCTCCTTGATTTCTTCTCAACTTCGAAGGTCCATAACTTCTCACTAGGGACTCGGAACTGGATGTAGTTTCTTACTAATTTCTCATGAATTCAAAGTCTTAAACTTCCCTTTTGATGCCTCATCCGAATTCCTGGTAAAAAGTTGTTGTCTTGCCCTTGACTTTTCCTTTCTTTTTTCTTCCTTGGTTTTGAGTTTCCTCTTTTCTTCACTTGTATAAAATTCTTTCAAAATATAAGAGAAATATACGAAACTTGATGAACTTGATGGAAGATGTCAGAAGTAAGTATATGAGATAAATCAATACAAATTACACTATCTAGGGCAGTAAAATTCTCTAAATTTCGGGTATAAATCGGAAGAATTTATGCCTAATCAAAAACCAATATATAATTATGCAGTCAATTCACATTACACACCGCCCATCAGCACTCGCATGCAGTAAGTATCTCACCCCTCATCTAAGTGTAATATTATACGCATTTCAACCCAAGTCCAATGTGAAGTTCGGTATCTACACTAATATGATAATATCAAAGGCATCTAGCATATATAGTAAACGGGATCTAAACATCTACACATATGATTTTAGTGCCAAGAGTAATCCTACAATACTACCAACAAGAGATATCATTTCATCACATTATGTATTTTACGTAGCATTGTGTTTATTAAAAGTTGTCTACATCGTTAGACTACATGGATTTATTCTCAATTAATTTATATATATATATGTGTGTGTGTGTGTGTGTGTGTGTGTGTGTGTGTGTGTGTGTGTCCTTACATATATATGGCACGTGAAGGCATCTACCTCTGTTGTCCAGTTCATGCTCTATCGGTAAGTCCGGAGGAGTCCATCACCAAATGGACGTAAACAAAACACACATAAGCAAGGTGGTCCCTACGTAGTACACCATTTTAAGGTCTATACCCCTGACGATGACAATGGATCTAGTTATCCTACTTACCTCATTGCAAGCATTTATCTTGCCTTGACGATGACGAAGACAAATTATAATTAGTTTAGCTATTGCCTTGAACAGATTATTTGAGCCGCCTCTCTTGAATCTTGTTCTTCCCTTCTTCTCCAACCTTGGTAATTCCTCCAGAGGGTGTGGGGATGCCAGGAAAACTCTAATGTGGATCGGATGTGTGTTTAGATTGGGTTATTAACCTAATTTAAACCTTAATCCCATATCTCCCATAAACTCCCAATTTTGGGCCCCCAAACAAGCCCGAAATAATACCCGGATTGGTCCAAAATATCCCCTAAGAGTATACCTACCCCCCCCCCCCCCCCGAGTCCAACTTAAGATGTTTAAAATGCCTAAGCGAGTTTTCGAATCACTCCGGAATGCATCCAAACAATGTCTACTACAATTTGCACATTTTATTGTGTTTAATCATGACATAATATTAATTTAAGTAACATGCAATTTATTTATCTACGAATATACACAATTGGCATAAATGAATCACATAATCATGCATATCAAAATCAAGCAATTCATTTACAAAATTAATTTATTTAAAATTTTACCAATGTAATTATTATAAAAATACGGGGTGTTACAATAGCAAGAAGAAATAAATCAATCACACAATGCCCGATGTACGAGAAAAATCCAAATGAGAAAAACCTCAGACGATCCAGCCACGTAATTCACTATAACATGGATTTACATAAGTTGATAGATGACTTACTCAACTACTCGACTCCCTTTCCATCCTTGACTCGTCTTCAATCTTCAGTCGCTCCTCCACATTAACAACACAGGAATCCACCCACATAACTGGTACAACGTGTGAGTCTACACATGCCTCGGTATCCACTAAGATAGACTCAGCTACCGTGTATGGATTAGAACATGAAATCCACCGCTTCTTCACCGCAATAGAACACCACGGAGTACACTGTGCGTAAGCAGTAAATACGGAGTCCACCGTAAGAAACAATTCTCACAAAGACTGTAGAGAAAAAACCTTGGTGCTCAAAATAGGATCTTCAAAGCATATATAAAATGAAGCGTGGATCCTAAACTATTAGGGTGACAACTAGAATTTTGGAGAGCTTTTTGGATGAGTTTGGGAACTCAAAATACAAGAATTTATCTTTAAATAAAATGTTGCTCCGCACTCCTAATTATAAGAGGTTTGTTGAAAACGAGATAATGATTAAAAAAGGTTTGAAAAATCTCAATTTTTTAAAAAATCCGCGTACTCGTTCAAACGTCATTGGACATCGTTCGAGCGAAGTATAGCTTCTCGTTCGAATGACAATCAAGCGACACATCCAATGAGATTCTAGTGAAGGGTAAAAAATAACTCGCTCGAAGTTTCGTTCGAACAGGATCTAACGAGGTACCTATACTGATTTGAACGACTTCCTAAACTCATTTTAACGAAGTCGGGAAAAAATCATTTTTCTTCCAAAAATATAAAAAAGAAGAAAATCATATTAAAACCTTCAAAAATAATTTTATAAAAATTCTAACACGCAAAAAGAAAATATCCAAGGATTAAAATCTATACGCATACATACTTGAGATATTCTCATAACATGAAGATGGAAATGAGCACGAAACAGGGCACGATGATATAATCTCGGAAGATATAATCTCTTAAACACGTCAAAGGTTTGAAAGGGACAGATGAATCCTAACCTATGAGTGAAAATATTTTGTCCATGAATTAAGTCAATACATAAAAATTCACTCGATCGAAAATTTGTCCTTATAGAAGTGGACATTTATGATTGGTGCAACTTAAGAGGCCTAACAAAAGTTGTAGGACCCTTTTTGTGTGTGTTTAAACCAAACTCAATTTTCTCCAAACGTTATCAAACTTTTAATTACATACCAATTTGTGTGAACTAATTTTTCTTTAAACCAATTATATCTTGTTTAATCCTAAACATGCATCTAGGTGATTAAAGCAAGTGAAAAAAATTAAAGCCAAGAACGTCGGATATATAAGGAAACCACTAAGGGAATAAACCTCGGATGGCCCAAGACAGACAATCACTATGATACGATTTTACAAAGTACAGACAATAGACTTACTCAACGACTTGATCCCCACAAGCCTTGATTATATTTTGATCTTCAAACTCTCCTCCACAGTGCCCACATAGAAATCCTTCCACGATACTCATCCAGAGCACATTCGTCCACGTATACCTCGGTGTCCATCGATACGGCTTTGGTAACATCTACGATTCGTAATAAGGACTCCTCCGTTTCTTCACCATAAAACTCGACGAAATAACATGTTCAATATGGAGGAACAAACTCCAGATGTTGAAAACAAGATCTCTATAAAAATTGTATATGAAAGCTCAGATCTTTAAACACAAAGGATGTTTTTATATTTAGAAAACCTTTGTAAACATGTGCAGAAAATCGTAACTTTTGTATAATGTTTTTTCTAGTTTTACACTTACAAAATTCTGAAGGAAACATGCCTTAAATAGAAAAGTTAAGTCTGTGCGTCGTTCAAATGATTTGAGGTTGTCATCTGAACGAGAAAGCCATGTCGTTTGAACGATAAAGCCATGTCATTTGAACGACTGTGAATGTCGTTTGAAGTCTTAAAAACCAAGGAAAAGACTTACATGACTCTAAACAGTAGTTATCTCAGAATAAACGAAGTTAAAACATTTTTAATAAAAAAATAACATCCTTAAACAATTTTCGAGTCCCATGCATCCATACTTGCGAGATCAGAACATGATGAAGACGCAAAACGTGTACCATAAAACTCGGCATGATATATCTTTAAAGTTTGGCCGCTACGTCTTCAATGCAATGTCATAGGCTTATGTGGATCGACACTCAATATACCATCATATGACTTAAACTTGTTTGTTCTGAGAATAAGTCAAATACATACAAATTGACACGCTTTGAAATTTGTCCTTACAAATCTCCCCCTTTGACTATTTCGGAACAAAATTAAAACATTGAATGCTAAGTCGGACTGTCAGGCCGAATGACACCTAAATCCCATCCCATAAAACCCAAAATCAAAAATTACAAGACATGATCTAGTAAATGTAGGATCGACAAGCATGAAATATATGAATGTGATGTAGTCTTGAAATCTCGAATCACCGAAGAATACCTTCACACGTGAAACAGATATACCTAGTGAAGTATGGAGGAACATATGATATAACGCATTATGATACCAATATGAAATAATGATACCAATTTGTAAATGATCCACCCTTTATTAAACATCTGAGCAAAACATGGGATACCAGTTTGTAAGCACAATAGAATATGATATCAATTTGTACAAGACAATATAATAAGGAATATGACCAATCATGATACCGATTTGCAAAAAACTATGTGCTCAACAAAAAAAACTCCTCCTACATCACATACATCTCTCCCCCTTTTTGTCTCGAATAGACAACCAGTGAAAAGATAAACAAACATCGAATCTAGAATGAAATAATCAATGAAGCATATCTAGATAAACAGATGTATATAGCCACCTAAAAATAATCAGAATATATCAACTCGTAGCTAGCAAACAGTCATATAAATGGAATCATCAATGTAAGAAATGATGTGACTAAATAATCCTTCGCAGTTTAAGAATCGAGGCATGAAATATCGACTGCATGTGAACTATCCAACAAACACAGAAGTACCAAAACAGTATGATGTCCTCATTAATACGAAGCGAGTACAAAATTAGAAGAAATCACAAAATTCCTCTTAATGTCGCTTGAACGACAATGCAATGTAATTTGAACGACTTTGCATGTCTTTTGAACCAGAACATCAAGCAACATCAAAAAATTGCAAACCAGTAAGCTCTCGCGTGAAGCAACCCATCTTGCAACTATCGTACGACCTTCTTGTGACCCAATATTGTTACTCTCACCAGCTCGCTTGAACACTCGTGGGATCAAAACTTCGAGCGACATGGACTTGTCGCTCGAAAGAGGTCCAAATGTCATTTGAACGACATCAAAACTTTTCAATTCCATTTCTAAATACGTTGAAGTTTTGCCCAGCGAAAAAATTTCCTGAAAACAGTAACTGGAAAAAACAAACAGTAGAAAAACAGAATCAAAACAGAAAAAATAAAGCATGAGTTACATGATAACAAAATATCTATGTGCTCAAACATGGTTATAGAATGTATGGGCGTGAACTACAACAAATGAATCACAATTTCAACACATCGAAATGATCAAGAAGCTCTAATTGAAAGCTAAATTTCATCAAACTTAGTTTTAGCCATATGTGACAATTAATATATTGAGTTTAAGGAACTAAGCGAACAACATGCACACAAATCCAAAATTTTGACGATTCTATAAATAATAGCATCATGACACGTTTTTAAACAATTTAAGGATTCGTGGTGCAAACCCACTGTACTTTTCCAACCAAACACCCACATATAATCATATTTTATTTTATATTTCTTTAGAGTTTCTACATTCTCACTTGAGAAAATGTATTGTACCCTTATTGGCATATATGAATCTTTTTACTGTCGTAGATTTTTCTTAGACTCTTTTTAAACGATGAATTTGACGACAAAGTTATTATCTTCTCGCAGTCCTTTCCCGTGCACTCTCATCATTTTTTTAATATAGCACTAATAATCCTCACGGGAAACGGTTCTTACATGCTCACCTCCTCCTAAGTTTATTATGTGCATAGATGACAAAATTGAGATAAGAACGTCTCACCAGACTCAAATATGCAAGAAAAGTTAAACATTCATGTAAGCTCATGCATATGTGCAAAGATGGCATATATCCAAAGTTGAATCCAAATGCAAATCAACTTCAAAACTACCCCATTAACCAATGGTTAAGATAGACCCATGGATAATGAAACGATGGGGGTCCAGGCACACCAATATGCCATATTAAAAATGTAAACCCAAAACTAAAAAATAAACCGAAAATCTTTTTGGTTTTTCAACATATTTTGACTCAAATAAAAACAAAATATTTTTGAAATTTCAAAAAAAATTATCAAAACAAAATCTTTTTTTGTATTTTTTTCATTAAGATTCAAACAAATGAAAAATATAATACAAAATGATACACGTGTCATAATACTAGAAAGAATATATCATGAAGCAGACTAGCATATGACAAACATGGCAACACAATCATCCTTTAGATTTAGCATGGGAAGAATCAAGTGCAACCAAACGTGAATCATGAAATTTAATTCCTAAAGCCTCTAAATTCGATTTCCTAATCCATGTAGGTGTTAAACGACGCATGGGGTTTTTAGGAACAGAAATGACTTTATTCCTAAACGTCCTAGGAGCATTCTTAAGGTCATAGAAATAATGTTTAAGGTGACCTTTCCTACCACAAAAAGTGCAAGTGTAACGACAGTGGGAATGATTACCTACATATGGACCTCTCCTAACGTTCCTAGTTGGCTCTCTCACGCGTGCGGGGTTGGCTTTGGGAATGGAAACAATACGATCATCGAAGCCTATCACCCTTAATTTAGACGATGCCTAACATTATATCCAACTTCTCCGACCTAGCCTCCAAATCAAACTTAAGTCTAGACGAGTCTTTCAATTTCTCCTCTAACTCACTAATTCTAGACTCAAGAAAATGCCTAGACTCCTCAAACTCTAGAATCTCCTTTTTCAAAAGTTTCATCAAACCACAGAGATTATCTCTCTCACCCTCTACGTATTCTAGTTTCTCCCGAAGAGTCTTCTCTCGTGCCCTTAGATCCTCAATCAATTTATCATTATTTTCTACGTCACGCTCTTTCAACCTAGCATGCAACTTCAAGTTTGCATTTTTTACCTTTATCGCTTCTTCGTACAAATCATTAAAGGCAAGTTACAAATCTTTTACATCAATCTCCTCTTCTTCACTAGCTTCTCCCTCACTAACTTCACCCTCACTCACTTGGGATTCACACACAACGGCCTCGAACTCATGAGAATATTCATGAGAAGATTTATCGTTGTCACTCACATGGTATGCCATGAATGCAACAAAGTTGTTCTCAATGGGGGAACTCTCTTCCTCTTTCGGTTCACTATCACTTAAGGTGTCATTATTCAATCGGTTTCTTTCCCTCCTTATTAAGTATAGTTGGGCACTCCTTAACCCTATGACCATAACCCTCACCACCAAAACATCTATCTGACTCATCCCTCTTATCATTCTCACTTTGATTTATAGGGACATGCTCTTCCTTGTTGTTATTAAATTTTTCAAGTCTTTTGGCATCTTTCGATTGCTTTTGGAACTTGATAAACCTTTTGAACTTCTTTGCCAACAAGGCCACATCCTCAAAGTTGGAATCAGAGTCGAAATCATCATTTGAAACTTTAATTTCCTCCTTCCGAGCTTTAAAAGAAATGCCCTTTTCTTTCTTTGGAACTTGCTTGGAGGTAAACATGTCAAGCTCATAAGTTTGTAGGTCACCTACAATATCTTCTAGTTTCTTTGATGCAAGCTCACCCAAGGAGTTTAAAACGGTCACTTTGGGGTCAAATCTATTAGGCAACTACCTTAGGATTTTCTTAATGATTCGGTTGTTCGATATTTTCTCTCCTAAGTTAAACGACAAGTTGACAATGGTAGACAATCTAGAATAAAACTCATCAAAAGACTCACTCTCTAACATTTTAATCGTCTCAAATTGGATAGTGAGATTTTGAAGTTTAGATGCTCTAACCATGATAGTACCCTCGTGAGTAAGTGTAAAAATATCCCAAGCCTCTTTAGAGATTCACACGTCATGATTCGATTATACTCTTACGGTGTGTCATGTGAGGAAATAACATGATGACCTTTAGAATTATAAAGTGCAAGTCTATGTTCGGCATCGATCCATAACTCAACAAGTTTTAAACTAGTGACATATCCCTCTCTCGTGACTGGTGGAGTCCAACCTTTTTCAACCACTAACCAAACACATTCATCAATTGACTTTAAAGCACTTATCATTCACATTTTTCAATAATCATAGCTTATGCCATAAAAATAGGAGTTCGAAAACTATCAAAATTTCCAAAATTCATATTTGAAAGCACACAGAATCACAACATAATAAAATAATATTTTTAGCTCTGATGCCAATTTGTGGGACCCTTTTTGTTTGTGTTTAAACCAAAATCAATTTTCTCCAAAAGTTATCAAACTTTTAATTATGCACTAAGTTGTGTGAAACAATTTTTCTTTAAACCAATTTTATCTTGTTTAATCCTAAACATGCATCTAGGTGATTAAAGCAAGTAAAATAAATTCAAGGCCACAACGCCGGGTGTACGAGGAAACCACTAAGGGAAAAAACCTTGGACGGTCCAAGTCAGACAATCACTATGATACGGTTTTACAAAGTACAAACAATAGACTTACTCCACGACTCAATCCCCACTAGCCTTAACGCTCTTTTGATCTTCAACGATACTCGTCCACAGCACATGCGTCCATGTATACCTCGATGTCCACCAATACGGATTTAATAACGTCTACGATTCGGAACACAGACTCCTCTGTTTCTTTACCAAAAAACTCGATGAAACAACTTGTTCAATATGGATGAACAAACTCCATATGGTGCAAATAAGATCTCTATAGAAATTGTATATGAAAGCTCAGATCTTTAAACACAAATGATGTTTTTATACTTGAAAAATCTTTGTAAACATGTGGACAAAATTGTAACTGTTGTATACTATTTTTTCTGGTTCGACACTTACGAAATTCTGAGGGAAACACGCCTTAAATAGATAAGTTAAGTGGCGCGTCATTCGAGCGAGATGAGGCTGTCATTTGAACGAGATGACCATGTCGTTTGAACGACAAATCCATATCGCTCGAACGACGTTGACAAAATATATTTTTCACGAGTGACTCGGATAGATGTTTATAGTTATGATTAGAAGCAAAAAAAAAGTCACAAAAGGCTTTAATAAACTCAACATGTATAAATTGCACAGTTTTTTTTATGAAAGTTATTATTGTATGTTTTTAATAGTTTATTGTTCCCATATCATTATTAATGTTGTATTAATGGTTTTTATAAGATATAATAAAACAAGTGTAATCATATAATGTTTAAGTTGAAGTTTTTGAAAAAAAATTATGAACAATAAACCATTTTGCATGGAATGGTTTTGAGGTGTATTATTGTCTATTATTTGGTATTTTGAATTTTTCATTACATAGATTGCAGGACTCCGTTGTTTGGAGTGGAGATTCCACATATTAGCAAATGTATTTTTGCACTTTTATTTATTTATTTAAGAAATGTATGTAAACGTAATGTTATATACAAAATGGATTTATATTTTAGGGTCAAATATTGAATAGTCCCTACTATAAATATATATATTTTTAAAAAGGACACATATTTTTAGTTTAACCCATTTAGTCCCTCAAGCACTCAATATTCTCTTATTTTTAGAGGTCCGCGCCAGCGACACTCCCTCTCCAAAATATGTGGCAAAGGACTTTTTGAAGCAAAATAAAAAAGCTTGGACTAAATGAGTACTAAAAAATGTTCGAGGGACCATTTGGTACATGTCCCTATATTTTAACTATCAAATCTAGTTTTGCACCAATTTTTGAAATAATTGTTTATATATTTATAAATATTACAGCAATGATATTTATTTTGAAACAAACAATATACATTACGCAATACAGAAGAAATTGTCATGGAAACAAATATCTGCAAAAGTAGTTTTGCAAACTTTACAATATTAAAAGTTTATATGAAATATTATAAGAAATTTGATGTACTTTTTGTTGTACTTCTTGTGTTTCTATCAGATTTTTTCCTTTCAGCATTTTCATTTCTCTTGGTTGTACTCCCTATTTTTCCTTCAGCTTTGTATTTATAACTCTAACTTCTAGCATCTACCATTTTGATTTTAATCTTCATCTGTTTTTCATGAAATTATCATTAGGAACAAAGAAAACACATATATAATCGTAAAAATAAGGTTCTAGAATTTGTAGTCAAAAATCATGAGCTGATATTGTTTGATTCAAAGAAAACAAACATAGAAATGTAATATAATATAATGAGTTTAAAACATAAATAACTACAATAAACTCACTTCAACCAAACTTTCGGATTTCGCCAAATAGATTGACGAAAACTAGGGTTTCGAAATGAGGAAATGTGAAATGCTAAAAGTTGTCTGCTTAGAAAACAAGAGTTTTGGGCATGCAAAGTAGTGTAATTGATTTGATTAGTCTTGGACAAAGATAGGGGTAATTTTGTCTTTTCCATTTGGATAGTGTAATGATGTTTTGTAAGGGTAATTTTGTCTTTCTTACTGACTCGTTTGGATGTCAAAGAAGGAGATTTCAACGTGTGCCCTGTTTTGAAAAAAATAAGGACTATTTATATAAATAAAACATTGCTTGTCATATTTTCATAATATAAATGTTAGAAAGTCCTGTTATCACAAACCCTCTAAACTAAATACTTTGGTCAATGCAAGGTAAGTGCACTCCTATCTAGAGAGAAACAATTTGGTTTTCAAGCAAATAAAGTGTTAGGGGATATAAATAATAATGTGAAAATAATGTGGATTCAATGTCTCTCCCATGTCAATAACACAAATTTAGGTATATTTATCTCTTTTTTAATTTTAAAAAAAATTGTCCATTAATCCGTTTTAGCAAAAAACCAAATGTTAAAAAAAAATTATCTTCCACTGCTTTCGTGAAGTCCCACGTCGTTTGGACCTAGTAATTTCCTTCCAATCCCTTCTTATAGATAATCTTGCTTGCCCTCTTTAAACCTAAGTTGGTTAACCTTTAAATAATAGGCAGACTTTGAGTTTAAAGTTTGGTGTACATTGTTATTTTAATCAAAACAATTTTACCGACAAAATGATGTTAATCCTAGTTTTTTATGTTCAATTTTTTTGAAAAATTAAGTTATTTTATCATTTGTAAACATCATTGTTTTTGGTCAAAAAATTGACAATATATAAAATATTGTAGATCGATATATTTTTTTTATTCTTTTTCTTAAGTTTTTTATAACAGTAGTTGGACAAGCTGTAATGAGCATACCTAAAGTAAATTTTCAAATAAGGACTTTCGTCGAGGGTCTTGCTAGCTTTCGTTGTTATTCCTCGGATTAGGTTTAATAGAAAAGGAGTTGTAGGTTTATTCTCTTGTGGAAGATTACTTGGTTTTGTTTATGCAATTGCAGTGGACAATGTTTTAGTGACTAATTTGTGAATATCCACCATATTTTTCAATAAATAAGCTTTAAACTTATATGGTGTCAACATTAGTTATGTTGTTGATATTCATTTGATTTCTAATAGACGTCTTGATGTGCAATATGTGAATCACTTTCTTGTACTAGTTATTTGGTTATTGACTATCTTTTTAGTAATAGAATTCTTCACATTTATTTTCAATTTTGCCTAAAGTGAAATTGGATAATGCATATTTTTGGATATTTTCCTGGGCTCACAGGCATTTAGTCCTGCATTTTGAGATTTTTTAGCGAATAATCCTAGACTTTTTCATTTTAAATGTTAGTCCCATTTCCTACAAAGGTGTTGAGTATAAAAAAAAGAGAAAGTTTATATGTACCGCCTTTAGATCCCGCTTGGCGATCGCATTTGGCTTCTTCTTTTTTTAGTTTTTATTCTTTTGTTGATATAAAAACTAATTTTTATATTAAAAAAATAGTTTTTTATAAAAAAAGAAAGAGAAACAGATAAACAACTTTCGATTAACATTACAAATATATATTTAGCTTTTTTTTTAAGTTTTTATTCTTTTGTTGATATAAAAACAGTTTTTTATTAAAAAAAATTAAACAACTTTTAATTAAAATTAAAAATATATTTTTTTTTACAAATAAAAAAATTATGTTTATCAATAAAAAATCTATAAAACAATTTTTCTAATTATAAAAAAAATATCGCGATTAATTAGTGTCGCTGACGCGAACCCACATTCCTGGACCGACATCATTTATTGAATGTGGGTCCGCACCAGCGGCACTAATTAGTCGCTATATTTTTTACATCATTTGTTGAATGTGGGTCCGTGCCAACGGCACTAATTAATCGCGATATTTGATTGAAAACATAACGCGATTAATTAGTGCCGCTAGCACGGACCCACATCAATTGTTGAATGTGGTGTAATACCCCGTACTTTTAAAGATATTTAAATTACAAAGGAGGGCGTAATTTGGTTATTTGAGGAATTACTGTGAATAGTGATTTGGAATTTACGAGTATAATTGAATAAATTCATAATATAAAGTGAATAGTAAATATTAGTTTGTAAGTGTGAGATTGATATTTACATGGATAATATTTTCTTACGATACTAAAAATACGAGTGGGATTATTTTAATTACATGTCGCAGTTGGGTAAGAGACAAAGAAAAATATTTTAATTGGAAAACACATGTATTGAAATGTATTGGGTTTAATTAATGAATTTTAGATAAGTGACTCGGATTGAGATTTCGAGTGTGCGATTGGGTTCGGAATGGACGAAATAGTCAAAATTAAGTACCCTGGGGTAATGTTTGGGTTACGGGTGCTTTTTGGACTAGTAGGGACTCGCAATTGAGTACACGAGTCATTTTACAATTGGGTATACACCCAATTTCGGGTTCAATAAGAGGAAAGCCCTCATTTCTTCCCCAAAATATGCCCTAAGAGAGAGAAAAAGAAGAGATAAGGAAGAGAAGAGGAAGAATAGAAGACGAGAAGGAAGAAAAGGAAATTTTCGACCAAACTTCGCGGGATTCGACTCGGGGTCGTCGGATTTTATCCACGAGGCAAGTGTTCAACTTGCTTTATGATTTAGTGTGTTTATTTCTCATATTATAGTTGGTGTCAAACTA
Organism: Sambucus nigra; assembly: GCA_949130495.1. Taxonomy (NCBI): domain Eukaryota; kingdom Viridiplantae; phylum Streptophyta; class Magnoliopsida; order Dipsacales; family Adoxaceae; genus Sambucus; species Sambucus nigra. The sequence continues at coordinate 16,030,566 of OX422216.1, forward strand.
TAAAGATTTTTGGGTTGAATTTTCGTAAATCAAACGGGTTTTCGAAAGATTAAACGGATAAAACTCGATTTATACCCAATTTGAGAAACTTAAGAATTAATTGAAATTAATGGTTGGTTATGGATTCTAGGATGATTAAAACCCTTTTTATGTGTGTATTTATGGTAGTTTGAGGTTGGATGATGATGAGAGAGAAGATAAAAAGCTTGGAGGTGCTTAAATGGAGATTTATAATTTGGAGAAGACGGTGAATAGTAACGCAGCAGCTTACGGGATCGATTCGGTCCGGAAGAGAATTGATTCAGCTCTTGGTCAAAACATGAAAGTTTTAGATCTTTTTGATACGGTCGCATGGGCACCGACCACGTATTTTTCTGATTTTTTTTAATTAGTAATGATTTTTCTAAGAAAGCAGTTCCGAGGTTGAAATCATTAGCTCGGAAATCAAACCGAAAATTGGAAAAATAAAGGCTAGAATTGTTTGGAGATAAATATTTGGGGTTCCAAAAAATAGTGTGGATACTTCTAAATATTTTTTTTAAGTAAGGCGTCTACCTTGGGTTAGTTTAAAGTAAAATCCAAGACTTACCAAAATAGGGGTGTTTGGGAGGGGTAACACTCGGGGTGATATTTCAGTGGGCAAAATTTTATATAAGTAATTGTGCGCATAGAAAATACACTTATATGCCGATTTTGGTTGAGTAAAATCCTACGAGGTGACTAGGATGAAATTTAGGATACAGTCTAAAGAGAATTGTGCAGTTATCCGATACGTCTATTTATGATAATTATATATAGGTGAGAGGAATACCTATCGTTATTATATGGGTTGTGCGTATGCCCTGATGTTATTATATATATGGGTTAAATGAATACCTATGGGGATTATATATAGGTGAGATGAATACCCGTTGTTAATGTATGTATATGTGAGAGGAATACCTATCGTTATTATATGGTTGTGTAAATACTAGATTGATGTTATATTTATATAGGTGGAATGGATACCTCTATTATTGTTTCTTATGTGCATGACATACCTACGCTGCTCGCTATCGTGTGGAGGTTGCGCGTTATGGACAATCATGCCTTGAGGATCCTTCGGGTGGGATATTGAATTGTACCACTAAAGCATAGAACCTAGGTACGGGCTATCTATGAGAATGATAGTGATGACGGTTGTATGGGTGCGTAGATATGTGCGTAGCCCATCGGCTTGGAACTATGTTTGCCTACAATATGTGTGTTGTTTTTATGGTTCATGAGAGATTGAACCTATAGTCCTTTATGCAATGACTAATGCAACAGGATATGCTAGCAGAGTATGCAGGCACCGCAGCTTTGTCTCGGGGTGCAGTATAGTATATTTATATAAGATAGTGTGCTTATATATATACATGTACTTATGATGATATCTACTGTGTGAATTAAGTAGATAGGAATAATAATAAAATTTGAAATGAGTAGTAGTCCTCCATGCAGTGATTATTGCACTGGAACGCGATAACAGAGTATGTGTGCACCGCAGCTTAGCCTAGGGGTGCTATATATGTATATATGTACTGAGAATAACATATATGTATACTTGTGATGTTCCACCATTGCTTAGTATATGAGAACGACTAAGCTACTTATATTATAGCTCGGTGGACTGATTATTATACTTGTTGCGTATAGTATATTATTAATATATGAGATTGAGATACCATATAACGTAACCTCGTATAAAGTTAAAAGAATGAATAAAGTGATATACTCCTTCTGGTAGATTTATACCCGGATTTATATGAATATGTATCATAGGTTCTAATGATATCTATTGATAAATACAGGATGATATAAAATGTGGTATGTACTAAAGGCCTAATAGATCCCAACGATCAACATTGTCACGTAGTAGTGTATCGGGGGGTTCCTTGTTTGGATTTCGCTTCGTGTGACACCCCACGCACGAACGTAAGGTTAGGAATGGGGAGAAGTTTAGCCCTTAGTACTCGGATTTATAAGGATTTTGGAAGATGGGTGAAATACCTTTGATAGGTAGGGTAGCTTAACTAGGTTGTTTAAAAAGGTATGCGATAGTTATGCACTATTAGAAGAGGGGTGAGGGGTATCTCATGAGAGTACGATACCAGTTTAAATATGAGAAATATCATATTGTAAAATATGTATTTTAAGCACTTGCTAAAACGTTTTCAAAACTCGGGCTCTGATCCGTCTCTCTATTTTCCCCTCTCTTGCTATATCTATATATATAGGTGTCCAGACATAGGGACACCTGGATGATGATTCCTTCGAGTCAGACATTTGCTGCAGGAGTTGTGGATGCAATCAGGTTTATTATAGACGCTTCTATCACTGAGATCTAGATAGTAGGTATTATAGAAACATTCGGGCTGAAGGCCCAACTGTACTCATTTATTCTTTTATCGCCTTTTAGTGCGGCATTCAATTTGGTTGTATTATTGTACCGAGTGTTCGGTTATTTTATTTCATTTCAGTTGTTGCATATAAACTGTTGTAATTATTTTATTTGAATAGTTTGGTTAAAAAGATTAGTTAATTAAAATTTTGACGTCGGTCTAATAGGATATTAGCAATTAAATTGGTTTTCGACAGTGATGCTGAGAATGAATCATATGAGACTCCTGTTTTAATTTGATATAGGAGTGATCGCCCGGTATTTTATTAGGCGGGGTGTCACAGGTGGTATCAGAGCATCAGGTTCTAGTGTCATTAGGAATCTATGCGGAGGTACTACCCTTTCAGCGTTGCTTTTGATTTGACAAAGAGCCTTATGATTAGGATTGTTTATTCCTCTTTTGAGATTTTGTTCTCCTGCTATTATGAATGATTATAGTAAATCTTTTGTGCGCTCGTTCGAGATTCGTGTGATGATCGTCGAAGGGCGGCCTAGGAAGGCCCTTGTGAGGGCAGCAGGAGGCGGGGCTTAGTTAGAGCTATAAGTTGATGTTGGGAATGAGGATCACGGTAGAGGTCACTCCCCTTATGGTATTGTCATGGATTTCTGCAATGACTACTATATAATAGTAGTTATAATTATCTATGCACCGCTATAATAGAGAATGGTGATAAACTTGAATTACCCAGTGAAGTTAGATGGGAAAAAAATTTGAAAAGATTCTTGATAAAGATCGTACGTTGAAGTTAAGTTATCCGGAAGCAGTGTAGTGTTATCCAAAGGAAGTAGAAGGCTCAGAAGCTTTGGCTTTGATCAGGGTATAGAATGCCCAAATGTGAAAATTTGAGGAAATTTTTTTTCTCACTCAATGGATCAATGTTGAAATGGTGGTAACAGTGGTCACCACATTTGAGGGAACATGGTGTTTTGCTCATAAATGAATCTTACAGATGGTTTTAACCGCGAGTTCCTTTGATTTATCAGGAATGAAGAGAATACAGTTTCTGGGTTATTCACATAAGGATCGGTCAGAAACCGACAGTGGATACATAGTTATATGGTTAAGTGAACTTAGTATCGGAGGAAGGTAGGTACAATGGAGAAAGAGGCTTCTCCAGTGGAATGATAGACTCACTAGTAATTGGACTTATGTAGAGTGAGTTATAGTTGTTTTAGTGCGAGGTGTGAAATATGCAATAAAAATTAAAGTTGTGAGACTTTGTGATTTTTAAGAGTCTAATGGGATAAAGACTCTTGGGATTCGAATTTGGATTTCAGATGTAATTTGGATACGAGTTAGTTGTGATAAGATTAATATTTATTTACATTATAAGCAAGTGAATACTTATGGAATTAAATCGAATATGTATATTCGAGATTACAGGATAATGCTACGAGAGATAAGCATTGATAGCCGAATTTAATGATATATATATATACGGGTATAGAGACAGTATATATGTGATTATATTATAAATATATCTATGTGTGAATGGTATATTTATATGAAGCATACCCCTCTAGTGCTATCTTGGGAAGTTACGCGATGTGGGTAAGGCCCCTGGCTTGAGGAGCAGGGAGCGTATAGTCCCCAGGTTATAGTGTCCATTCTATATTGTGTGGTTTTTATCACGAGTGAGACGTGGTGGGTATGTTTCGTTCTCATTTTCGGTGAGGTATGATCGCTTCCCATTCATTGTGATTTGGTTTTTACTAAGTCGGTGTGATAGTCCGACCGTTGGTACCCATGATGATGTGTGAGTAATTCCCTGAAAGATGATAGCATTGAGAGACTGCATCCATTGAGTTATAGCTCTTAGGGATGGTTATTATACTTATATAGTGTATGATATATAAGTATGGATATACTTGATGTGTATAGTATATTGTATATATATTTATATGAGATGTGGATCATATATATACGGACATAATAAATAATGGAATGCAAGATAAATTCTGGATGAGCTCGCCTTGATTATATGTTTAGATGGAACTTCGATGAGGAGATGTTTCATTACCATGATTTGAGTGCATGGGGAACTTATAGATATAATTTAAGGTATGCAGGATTTATAGTTAAGCTGGGAGTTTAAGCTTGTTGTTGTTCGCGCGAAGGACTTAGTGTTAGTGCAAGCGCTTGTGGTATGGTTCCTTGACAGAATTAAGAGTTCTGACCATATTTTGTTGGTAGATGGGATGGGATTATCCCGGTTGCATATTTGAAACTAACAAGACACTCCACATGTGAACCTTAACGACGTTGGGAGTGGAGAGATGTTACTGCATGCTAGGATGTTGGTTTGATGAAATTAGCCAAGAGTCATGTGATGATTAGGGGCTAATGAAAAGTAAATGTGATGTGGAAAAGCACTAGAAATATTTCTCTCACAGCAAGTATGTGGGTGAGGTAAGGTGGAGGAAAATGATTTGAGGCTTATAGCAGGCCTTGAAGAGAAGGAAAATTCAGAGGAAATATGTTGTGGGTATAATGTTCGTAGCACTTTTGCAAAGAGTAGGCGCCCGATTAGTTAGATTTTCCATTTCGTTACGACGGAAGGATATAATGGTAGAAGTACGTGGGTAGGTTAACGAGGTAAGATTTATAACATCCCATTGGTGTCCCTTGGGCCGTTATATCTCAATGATCGACGATGCGAGGGATTAGTGTAACGGGAGGGTTCCTTGTTTGGATTTCTCTTTGCGAGACGTCCCACGCATGAAACCGAGCAAATGTCAGAAGTTGAGAGAGGTCTTGGGAACTAGGGATATAGTTGCGATAGTACTCATTTTACGTGTGTTGGAAACACCTTGATCTTAAGACTACCACGAAGTAAGGCTAGTTGGACTAGTGGCGCTGATATTGGAAAATTGTTGTGAGTTAACCACATGAAGACTGGTGGGTTAAACTTAAGAATGATTGGATTTTCAGGTATCAGAAGAATTAAATTTTGAATTATTTGAGTTAGGAAAAACCTAGGTGTTAGTACCAGGCCAAGGAAATGGGATCCATTGTTTAGAGAAGAGCGTTATGTGTCGGGCGTTTACAATGGTTGTGCAGATATGCACGAATGATAGGGGGTATGGGCACCCTGGTTAGTTAATTCCAAAAATGTTCGAGATAAAAGGAAGTGAAAATGAATGTGTAGAATATATGCCTGAGGGGCAACTATAAACAAGGCTAAAATGGTATGATGAATTGAATGTTGTGTGAGAATGACGATAATTCAAGCATTTATGTGCAATGAGATCTAGCATACCCGAGATGGGTTGAAAGGCTGTGGAAAGTCATTTAAAAGGTACTTCTTGATGAAAACGATACCAAATTATTATGAGAAAGTAGAGCGGAGTCTTACTCGAACGAGCGTTGACGAGTGGCTTGCGCATGACTGTATTGTTAGCATACTCCAAGGAAAGAAGGAGTGCATGTAGTACCAAATTCCGAAAGTGAATATGAGAATTAATACTTTAATTATTCGGTATAGGGAATGTACCTTGGAGATTACGAGAGAGATAGTAATCTGAATATTTATACAATACGTAACAATGAAAATAAAATACGTATGGTAAGTATGCAAATAGGTTGGGAGAATACCTGTAAATTTTAATAGGGTGTGTGTATGCCTATTATTTGATATTTTTGTTAAGTGCACTAATGGGTGATAACCCGGGGGTGCACGGTTATGTTGTTTTATACACTAAATGGTGATTACCCGGGGATGTAAAATTTTATTAAGTGCACTTATGGGTCTTAGCCCGGGGGTGCAGGATTAGTATATATATATATATATATATATATATATATATATATATATATATATATGGATGATGAGACTATATATATATGAGCATACTTGAGGAACTTTTTACTTTGTGATTTTTAAAATAATCCTAAGTCTTAGTACCGGTATTGTCCTAATTTCGGGGACGAAATGCCTTTGTAAGGGAGGGAGTATGTAATGCCTTTGAGGAATTACTATGAATAGTAATTTTGGAATTTATTAGTATAATTGAATAAATTCATAATATAAAGTGAATAGTAAATATTAGTTTGCAAGTGTGAGATTAATATTTACATGGATTATATTTTCTTACGAGACTAAGAATGCGAGTGGGATTATTTTAATTACATGTCGCAGTTGGGTAAAGAGACAAAGGAAAATATTTTAATTGGAAAACACATGTATTGAAATGTATTGGGTTTAATTAATGAATTTTAGATAAGTGACTTGGATGGAGATTCCGAGTGCGCGATTGGGTTCGGAATGGCCGAAATAGTCAAAATTAAGTACCCTGGGGTAATGTTTGGGTTACGGGGGCTTTTTGGACTAGTAGGGACTCGCAATTGAGTACACGAGTCATTTTACAATTGGGTATACACCCAATTTCTGGTTTAATAAGAGGAAAGCCCTCATTTCTTCCCCAAAATCTGCCCTAGGAGAGAGAAAAAGAAGAGAAGAGGAAGAGAAGAGGAGAAGGAAAAAAATGAAATTTTCGGCCAAACTTCGCGGGATTCGACTCGGGATCGTCTGATTTTATTCACGAGGCAAGTGTTTAACTTGCTTTATGATTTAGTGTGTTTATTTCTCATATTATAGTTGGTGTAAAACTATAAAGATTTTTGGGTTGAATTTTCGTAAATCAAACGGGTTTTCGGAAGATTAAACGGATAAAACTCGGTTCTTACCCAATTTGAGTAACTTAAGAATTAATTCAAATTAATGGTTGGTTATGGGTTCTAGGATGATTAAAAACCCTTTTTATGTGTGTATTTATAGTTGTTTGAGGTTGGATGATGATGAGAGAGAAGATAAAAAGCTTGGAGGTGCTTTAATGGAGATTTGTAATTTGGAGAAGACAGTGAATAGTAATGCAGTAGCTTGCAAGGTCGATTCGGCCAGGAAGCGAATTGATTCAGCTCTTGGTCAAAACATAAAAGTTTTAGATCTTTTTTATACGGTCGCGTGGGCGCTGACCGCGTATTTTTCTGATTTTTTTTAATTAGTTATGATTTTTCTAAGGAAGCAGTTCCGAGGTTGAAATCATTAGCTCGGAAATCAAACCAAAAATTGGAAAAATAAAGGCTAGAATTGTTTGGAGATAAATATTTGGGGTTCCAAAAAATAGTGTTGGGACTTCTAAATATTTTTTTTTTAGTAAGGCGTGTACGTTGGGTTAGTTGAAAGTAAAATCCAAGACTTACCAAAATAGGGGTGTTTGGGAGGAGTAACACTCGGGCTGATATTTCGGTGGGCAAAATTTTATATATGTAATTGTGCGTGTAGAAAATACACTTATATGCCGATTTTGGTTGAGTAAAATCCTACGAGGTGACTAGGATGAAATTTAGGATACGGGCTAAAGAGAATTGTGCAGTTATCCGATACGTCTATTTATGACAATTATATATAGGTGAGAGGAATACCTATCGTTATTATATTGGTTGTGTGTATGCCCTGATGTTATTATATATATGGGTTAAATGAATACCTATGGGGATTATATATAGGTGAGATTAATACCCTTATTAATGTATTTATAGGTGAGAGGAATACCGATCGTTATTATATGGTTGTGTGAATACCACATTGATGTTATATTTATATAGGTGGAATGGATACCTATATTATTGTTTCTTATGTGTATGACGTACCTACGCTGCTTGCTATCGATTGGAGGTTGCGAGTTGTGGACAATCATGCCTTGAGGATCCTTCGAGTGGGATATTGAATTGTACCACTAGAGCATAGAACCTAGGTACGGGCTATCTGTGAGAATGATAGTGATGACGGTCGTATGGGTGCGTAGGTATGTGCGTAGCCCATCGGTTTGGAACTATGTTCGCCTCAAATATGTGTGTTATTTTTATGGTTCGTGAGAGATTGAACCTATAGTCCTTTATGTAATGACTGATGCAACATGACATGATAGCAGAGTATGCAGGCACCGCAGCTTTGTCTTGGGGTGCAGTATAGTATATTTATATAAGATAGTGTGCTTATATATATACATGTACTTGTGATGATATCTACTGTGTGAATTAAGTAGACATGAATAATAATAAAATCTGAAATGAGTAGTAGTCCTCCATGCAGTGAGTAATGCACTGGGACACGATAACAGAGTATGTGTGCACCGTGGCTTAGCCTAGAGGTGCTATATATGTATATATGTACTGAGAATAACATATATGTATACTTGTGATGTTCCACCGTTGCTTAGTATATGAAAATGACTAAGCTACTTATATTATAGCTCGATGGACTGATTATTATACTTGTTGCGTATAGTATATTGTTAATATATGAGATTGAGATACCGTATAACGTAACCTCGTATAAAGTGAAAAGAATGAATAAAGTGATATACTCCTTCCGGTAGATTTATATCCGGATTTATATGAATATGGATCATAGGTTCTAATGAGAACTATTGATAAATACGGGATGGTATAAAATGTGGTATGTACTAAAGGCCTAATGGATCCCAACGATCAACATTGTCACGTAGTAGTGTATCAGGGGGTTCCTTGTTTGGATTTCGCTTCGCGAGACACCCCACGCACAAACGTAATGTAAGGTTGGGAATGGAGAGAAGTTTTGTCCTTAGTACTCGAATTTATGAGGATTTTGGAAGATGGGTGAAATACCTTAGTTAGGCAGGGTAGCTTAACTAGGTTGTTTAAAAAGGTATGCGATAGTTGTGCACTATTAGAAGAAGGGTGAGGGGTATCTCATGAGAGTGGGATACCAGTTTAAATATGAGAAATATCATATTGTAAAATATGGATTTTAAGCACTTGCTAAAACGTTCTCAAAACTCGGGCTCCGATCCGTCTCTCTATTTTCCCCTCTCTTGCTATATCTATATATATATATATAGCTGTCCAGACACAGGGACACCTAGATGATGATTCCTTCGAGTCAGACATTTGATGCATCAGTTGTGGATGCAAGCATGTTTATTGTAGACGCTTCTATTATTGAGATCTAGATAGGAGATATTATAAAAGCATTTGGGCTGAAGGCCCAACTGTACTCATTTATTCTTTTATCGCCTTTTAGTGCGGCATTCGATTTGGTTGTATTATTGTACCGAGTGTTCGGTTATTTTATTTTATTTCATTTCAGTTGCTGCATATGAATTGTTGTAATTGTTTTATTTGAATGGTTTGGTTAAAAAGATTAGTTAATTAAAATTTTGACGCCGGCCTAATAGGATATTAGCAATTAAATTGGTTTTCGACAGTGATGCTGAGAATGAACCATATGAGACTCCTGTTTTAATTTGATATAGGAGTGATCACCCAGTATTTTATTAGGCGGGGTGTCAAATGTGGGTCCGCGCCAACGACACTAATTAATCGCGATATTTTTTATTGAAAAAAAAAATAGTTGTATAGATTTTTTTTATTAATAAACATTGTTTTCTTTATTTATGAAAAAAATATTTTTTTTAATTTTAATTAAAAGTTGTTTAATTTTAATAATTTTTTTATATTAATAGGAAAACTGCTTATATATATATGTATATATATATATATATATATATATACATATATATATAAACTGTTTTTATTTTATTTTATAAAAGACTGTTTTTTTAATTTTAATAAAAAAAACTGTTTTTTTTCATAGAAAAAACTGTTAAAAACAAAAGAATAGAAAACTTTAAAAAAAAAAAGCAAAAGGACAAAAATGCGATTCTCATGCTGTTCATGTAGATGCTCTCATAAAAAAACTGCTAATCCATGAAAAGAGGAGTAGTTGATTTTCCAACATCCACGAAATGGGCATAACGGTTAGGATTTTTTCTTTCCATTTTTTTCTTTTATTTTTCTAACTTCCACAACTTTTTCTAACCTTATTTTTCGTTCTCTCGATTTAAATAAAAGAATTGATTCAATGAATGCAGTACAACGGATGCAACGAATGTGGGATCAAGATGAGACCACTAGATTTATCTTATTTAATTATTCTAAATTTGTATTATCTGGATATTAAAAAATAAATTTAATTGGTAGCAATCAGCTTAATTAGAGTTAGTTTGTCTCCATGCTATAACTTAAAGGCTAATGCCTCTTTTCTTGTACGAAAATGTCATTTTCTAAACTTGTATTATCTGGATATTATCAAATAAATTTAATTGGAAGCAATCAGCTTAATTCGAGTTGGTTGTCTCCATGCTATAACTCGAAGGCTAATGCCTCTTTTCTTGTAAGGAAATATCATGAGCATTACCGAAGGAGTTTTGGGAATGGTTTTTTTTTTTTTTTTTTTTTTATAGAGAATTAAGGTAAAGATCATATTCCTTTTTATATTTAAATTTTTAGGATAATGCTTTTCAAGTTTATAAATGTAATTCCTGTGGTACAATAACATTTATAAATCTGATCCCTATGGTACAATACCTTTATTTTTTTGGTCCGTGCCAACAACACTATTTTTTACCATTTTTCATGGTATTTTTAGTACATGAACTAAAATTTATAAAATTATATAAAGTATCCTATTTTTATACACTTCGAACATTATGAGGACCTTTTTCCAAAACTCCATTTTTTTAAGAATGCTAATGAGTAGTTTTCTTCTGTCTTAAAATGCTTTAGTGCATAATATCTAAAAAATAAATGAAAGTTTGGGTGGTATATTGCTTTATCGATCCCGTGTAAATGACAATACTCCCCGTTCACCGCCCAATGCACTTTTGTGTTCGAAGGAATGATTTGTAAACAATATCTCCCATAGTAATTTTTTTTGGAACTTTTTTATTTAATTACACAAAAATTTGAAACAGTAATTTCAGAATTTTATATGTCGGTATATTTGATATGGTAATTTCAGTTAATCGGTGTTTAAAATGTTTAAACCAAAACCAACCACAAAAAAATTAGTAATTTCGGCTTCGGCAGTTTCAGTTTTCAGTAAGTAAAAATGTAACCATTACCATTTTTTTTTTACAAAACGGTACGTTACGAATTTTTACCATACCGCGAACACCCAACGAAACCTATTTTCCCACATCGTAAATTTTTTTTAGAAACCACCAAAAAAATTTCCCCTAAAATTGCAATGGCTCGTAATTCATTAAACACCCAAAAACGGAATACAACTAGCCCAAACCGGGCCCAACCCCACAACAAAGGAACCATAAGGCCCCAAAACACATGCAAGGCTTTTCAACATCAGGCCCTATATACTCAACCAACTGGTGGACAATTTTCACCTTCAACTAATCAATATCATGTTCACCAGTTAGCTGAATCAGGTTTTAAATTACAAAAGTGTTTCTGGATAAAGTGTTACAAATAAATTACTGTAAATGAACATCAGATCTCTTCTTCAAATTGCACCAAAGTCCATTCTTTGTGTGAATGGTGGCTCCAGTAACAAGTTCAACAGACTCTGGAGATCCTTTGAGCTCAACATCAAACTTTTGTAACAACATGGCCAGTGCTACAGTTGACTCCATTAGTGCAAATTGGTCTCCAACACATTTTCTTGGTCCTCCCCCGAAAGGCAAAAATGCGTAATCCGATATAGTCTGATAATAAGTGATAATTCAAATACGTGAGGGCATGCAAGTATAAAATAGGTCCGAAGTACAAAAAAAAAACGGCCGTAAACTTTCAATTTCTTTGCAAAAAAATCTCCTGAATGTCCCTATAAACCCCGGCACTATGCATTCTGATTCAAATACATCATGCAAGGGGCTGAAGTATAATTTAGACTAATGTGCAAGAGAACCCCCTGAATTTTCATTTTTTGCAGATAACCCCCTGAAATAAGCATTTTGGTGGAAATCCACCAAGCTGAGGACTGAAGTATGAACCAGGCTATAGCGCAAGAATTCCTCTGAACTTCCATATTTTTGTTTGCAAATAACCCCATGAATAGTGCAGGTGTTTCTTTGAAAGTTTAGGGGTTGCTTTTACACTTAGGCCTATACTTTATATACAGGGTAATTAAACTGGCAACCCTTGTGTTTTGAAAACTTTGATGACCACCTCTTGTTTGGAATTTTTCGATCACTTTTAATAAAATTTTGACAAATATTTTTGAACTGGATCAATCTTAACACAGAATTTTTCTTGTTCGATACTTCGTATAACTAAAAAATGACACGGAAATTTTCACAAACTGATGAGAGGATGCTATTGTAAATCAAAATCTCAAGAGAGGTTCTTCTTACAAAACTCAAAAGCGAGAGGAGGTTAATGTAATTTGCAAAACACAAGAGAGGTCTCTGTAAAAACAAATGAATATATATATATATATAAATCCCCTCAAATAATATTCTCTCCGTCCCAAACTAATATTTCCAATTCAAAATTCCCAGATTTTAAGGGAATATCTCTTTTCCATCTTTCGTCTGGGAACATTTGTAACACATCAAACAAACATTGTTTCCCAAGGTTATGTTGAAATTACATTCTATTTTGCAAATTATATTTAGAAATAGGACTATTAATTCGGGATAAAGAGAGTAGTAGTAGTAGTAGTAAAAGGGCAAACCCAGTGCACGAGGCTCCCGCCACTGCAGGGTACCAGGAGGGATGCACGCAGCCTTACCCCTACATATACAGAGAGGCTGTTTCCGCGACTCGAACCTGTGACCTACAGGTCACAATGGGGCAACCCTACTGTTGCTCCAGGTTCACCCCTGCTAGTAATAGTAGTAATTGTAGCATTAGTAGTAGTAATTGTAGTTATAGCAATCAACCTCATTTGGGTATAATGCTCCAGGACTTCGAGATGGATCGAAACCAGCCCAGCCTTCAATGCCATTACTCTCTCTTTGCACTAGAAACCTCTCGGGTTCAAATTCATTCGGTCTGTCCCAGAAATATGGAGATCTATGGAGATTATATACCTGTTACGATAAACATATTTCAGCAAAATTATGTCGCATATAATAGAGTAAAAGAAAGAAAGAAAAAGGAACAATTGATAAATTATAACTATAATCATATTATTTAACATGTAAAAGGTTATGCCCTTTATAAATTTACCTTACATTCACAACATATCAAAATACTTGCTAAGAGTGTTGTATATTTTTTTTCCTTTTAACTCATCTATTTAGAGTTCAGGGGTGTTACATGTTGACATGTTCTAAAACTCTAAGACAGTTATTAAGAAGTAATATTAACTCCAAAACATTTATTTCAGAGGTTTCCTCCAATTAAGAACTTACAATTTTTTAAGATTCAAATTCAGATTTGAGATTTCAAATTAAGGTGTTGTTTGTTTATGCTGCTCCAGTCTGAATCTATTTAAAGGCTATATTTTAAGAGGCTATATGACTGTTAACATCTATAAACTAAATTGATTCAGATTTTAGAGGTAAAAACAATTAACATCTTCGACTCAAATTCACAGTTTAAGAAAAAACACGTTCTAAAAGTGAGGCAAAAGTTTGAAAAACTCACGGAGATAAAGATGTCAGTGCCACCGGGAATTGCATATCCATCTTTGTCGCCCATATATCCTCCTGCAAAATTGAAATGAATTTCCAAGCTTTACCCACTATTGCAGGGAGAAATTCTAGTACGAGTAACAAATTAAGGCATAAATTTTGATATGCTTTTTCAATCCTTGTTTTCTCTCATCCTCGTAAGAAGTAATTAATTAGATGAAAACGGAACCATAATAAATCAACTGAATCCAATGAGCAATCAAATACTTCCACTAGTACATGTGCGAATTTGACTAATCAATTACGGACTCCCTCCTATACAACGTGACAGATGAACAACATGGGAAATTTATATCATTAATTTTATACGTAGAAATTGTGAATGAAGTTTTCTAAAAACACCCACTAAAATAGAACCCACCCAGTCTCTCTCTTTAAATAAGAACGCCAAGTAATATAGACATTTATCAATTAGAACTATTACCTGGCAATACATCCGATCCGAGAGAACGTCTAATAAGCAATGGAGGTTGAGGATACAAGCGTAAAGTCTCCACAACAATAAGTCTCATGTATCTGAAACCATGGCAAATACAACAACACTTAAAAGACATAACATCAAAATAAGAGTATGTATCTGTAGAGTTATAACAACATGAGTTATTTTGTGAATATAAGAGTAGAGTTGGGGGAGGGGGGAGTATGTATCTGTACAAAATTGTATTAAATTCCCAAGGCAAATACAACAACACTTAAAAGACATAACAAGTATAATCATGAGTTATTTTGTGAAAATAAGAGTAGAGCTGGGGGAGGGGGCAGTATGTATCTGTACAAAATTGTATTAAATTCCCAAGTATAGCATCAAAATAATACGGAATTGGACTGTTGGATAGTGCGCAAGATTTAACAGAAAAGCATGATATGTTGAAGTATGTAGAAGCAGGATATAACAGGGAATTGTTCGAAATCCATTAATGAGGCGTTTTTTTGTTAAAAAATACAATCATTTTATTTTTCTAATTTTAAAATTGAGCTTTGATATTAGACAAATTGTTTGACACTTCATGAATGAAGTACTCCCCAAACTATCATATTTGTTACACGTAAAAAAAATGTGCAAGACATGGCCTATAATCGATCATAAATTTAGAAAAATACAATCAATATAATAATTGGCACAGCCAATGCCTTATTATAGTCTGATAAAACTTATATAATTGAATTTATCAAAGTATGTAGAGATGTTATGACGTGAATTAAGAATATAAATAATATACTAGTATTTTATATAAGTATTAATATTATTATTAGGATAAATATTAGGTATTATCTAGATTATTACTAGTATTATTAATTAGATATTTAATAGGTGTTAGTTATTTATTTTAATTAGTAGTGTTCTAAAAGGCGCGCCTAGGCTTGAGACTTGGGAGAAACGCCCCACCTTAAGCCTTTTACGCCTTATTCTTGGTAAAAGCCTTAAGGCGCACCTTTTTTTAAAACAAAAATGCTTTAGTGAAACGATATCGCCTTTTAAAGGCTTTTTTTACAAACCGGAACAATATCTCGTCCAAAACAATCAAAAGATAAACAATATCCCAAACCTGGCCTCTCGTTAAAAAAAACCCTAAAATTGCAGACCGACTTTCGACCAAAAGTCTATAAAGTTTCATTTGAAAGGTGAAAAATCCATTTCTTATATTGAATCATTTTGTATTGGTTATTGATTATCGATTATTGAATGATTATTAGTATTTTAAAAAATAGTATTTTAATTTGCAAATATTTAGACAGATTTTTAAGGTATGTACAATTTTAATTTTTATAGCCTTGTTATGGTTAAAAAATATTAAAATATATTAAAAAAATGCTTAAACGCCTTTCCACGTCTTTTTACGCCTAAGGCGCCCACCTAGGCTTCTAAGGCTTAAGGCTTGGCCTCCACGCCTCGGTCAAGCCCCGCGTTTTTTAGAACCTTTAGTTCCCTTTTCAATTAGGAGAATTGCTACCCAAGTTTAGGATTATCCATAAGACCATTGGCCCTCTCTTGTAATCAATTTATTTATTAATGAGATTTGAAAGAGATGATTTGAGAGAAAATATGGTTTGATTATTATTTTGTTCGAGTGTGTTTATGTGTGTGTCAATTCCGCTACGTTTCATATCAAATCACCTCTCAGTTTTGATGCCAAGTCAAAAAGGTAAGTATCCCGGTCCTCGTATCACATTACTCTCCCCTAGTTAAAAAAGTTTGTCCCGAACTCAAAGGGAAACTAGAGATGTCATCATCACATGAACAAGAACTTGGAAAATTTCCGAGCTCATTTGGAAGTTTGAGAATTAAATCCGAAATTTTTAGCCACATCCAGCCAATGGAAAACAGTTTATTGAAGCATCAAAACCCGAATTACTATCAAGGTTCAAACCATAAGAAGGCCCCAATCAGCTGGCCCAGGCCATTCTTTGGGTTAAAGAACACCAAGTCTTATGGGAGAAATTTAGAGACTAGAGGGTTAAAAATTGGATTGTTTCCTATACATAACCCAAACTTGAGAACCAAATCCGCTCTGCTTTTGCTAGGGTGGAAGTGCAGCACACCAGATCAATTTCCGTAGAATCTTTTTCCTGACTCCCAACCTCTCCCACGCAGTCCACTGGCCTAAGAGTGTGCCCCACAGCTGCTACCTTGTCGGTGCTGCCGATGCTCGCCTCATGATGTCTCTTCTCATAAGTCAGCAATTCTGACCAGAAGTGGGCACCCCTACTCACCTCCTCCCACCACGATACGTCTCATCGCTCACATCTTCTTCCAATTAGTCATTGGTCGCATTCCTGCCGGAGTAATCCTCGCCAACCACCTGGGTCGAAGGGCTCCATGTGGCTATGATAAGATCTTACGTGGGAAACTGTTCTAGTGCGACATATTTCATAAAGGATCAGGCCCAAAATGATGCCACCAATTTAACTTATCATGTTATATACTGAGACATTGTATAGACACGTGCAAACAAGTGCCAGGATACATGCAAATAAGAGTTGGGCATGTAAATTTTGTATTTAAATTAAGGACACGTGAAAGGGAGTGTCGGAGACGTGTCCGCGAGTGTCGGTGTCCGACGGACACGCTGCCTTTTTAGAAGCGTCTGTACTTCCCAGCAACCAATTTTTATTTCTGGACTCTTGCACGAATCTATTTAAACCAATTTCAAAATATTTTCTAGTATCATAAATGTAAGAAGTATTGGCATTGAGCATATCTAGTTTTATAAATATGCAAACAATTATAGGATAAATTTAACGGTAAGGAATATAGAACGAGTCAATAAAATTCAGTGACATACTCTAATTTTTTAATTGACTCAAAGGTTGTCCTCCCCTGACCAAGCACGGAATCAATCTCAGCCTGGGCTTTTTTCATTTTGGAGGGATGCTGCAATTGATCCAAGGATGAAAATTAAGCGAACATGAAGATTAATTAATCAACAATTCTATATCATGAAAATAGATAAGGGTGTATTCGATATGTATGGTTTTCCATGGATATATGGAATCTTTGGTGTTTTCCAACTTTTGGTAAATTTTGATACCCAATTTTTCCATGGAAAATGTTTTCCATGTGGAAGGTACAATTACTTAAAGCTTTATTTTTTCAGTTTCCCAATTTTTATTTTCCCACTTTTCCCCATAGGAAAATGTTTTTCAAACAAAGTGGGAAAACTTTAGAGTGTGTTTGATTGGAGTGGGTGGGAAAAAATTCCAAGGAAAAATTTTCTTGCCTCCTACCAAAGAAAATTTTCTACGGAAAATGTCCAAAATATGCACTATCAACCTAGAAAAATTTAGACAATCAAACACCCTAATTAAATCTGAATGTTGTAATTAATCATACTTGTGCTAGCAGGAACGTCGCCCAAGTAAGAACTGCAGCCGTTGTTTCATGGCCAGCGATGAGCATAGTCATCAGGTCATCTCTTAGCTGTTCCATGAAAATAAAAAATATTATGAAAGAAAACCAGAGGGGAATAAATGAACTTTGAGTAGAAAATCCAATATTGTTTAAATCCGTAAAGGTGGATAATTGTCTGAAGACAAATCCCACCTGAATATGTCATGTGTAAAGATGCAAAATCGTTTCAATTAACTGCTTTACAATAGACGAGTTCCATTAGACGGTGATCTTATATGCATATGCCAATAAAGGAAAAGCCCCTATTCAAGTCATTTAAATAGAACAATTATACTCTTTTCTCCTTTTTCGGGCGGAGATTAACAAAAAGCCCACCATTCCTTTTAAAATTAATTTTGGCATATTTGCATGTAGGGATACATTAGTGGGTGCCACCTAGGGCAGAATAGAGATCGGCTACCAGAGGAGGGCTGTGGACAAAAATGGGTCAAAACCCTAGGGTTTCATGGCCGTCGGCGAGTCCAGGATGAATTCCGGTCACCCGGGATGAGGTCTGGCCCTGTTTGACCACCATATGTGGAATCCGGCTTGATCTAAGTAGCATCGTTGGCTGTATAGGGAGCCCGCCTCCTCTTGAGGCACTTCCAACACCTGATAGGCAGTTTTTGTTGCCGGCCGATGATGGTTGAAGAGGCAGAAGAGGTTCCGGTGGGCGGCGGATGTTGTGGTGACCTTTTCCGGTCAGCTCTGGGGGTGTCGTCAAGGGGTTTGTTGCAGAGGGCTGGGACAGAGGGTTGGGGGTTTCGATTGGTGGTAGTTGGAGGTTGGTCGGCCTTGGGATGGTGGTGTTTTGGGTCGGGGAATGTGAGGGGTAGGGTTTCAATGATGGGGAGGCTGGTTTGGGCAGTTACGAGGGTTCTGGGAGGAGTTTTGGGCTGTTTGGTTAGCAGCTTGTGGTGGTGGGGTTGATTGGATGGTGGTTGGGAGATAAATGGGGCTAGGGCTAGGGTTTTCTTGGGGTAAAAGGGTGGAAATGGTTGCGAAATGGGTTGCGTAAGCGTGGGTGGGGTTTGGGGGGCTAGGGTTAGGGTTAATGGTGGTGGGTGGCAATTTGGGTAGTGGTTGTTGGTGGAGGAATACACGCATCGAGTTTGTCAATCGAGGCCGACAATCGGTTGAGGGCCTCCAAGATTTGATTGAAAGCATTTTTGTCGGAGGTGTTCATCTTTTCTTGAACCCACCTTGACGTTGTTTACTAGTTTTTGTTTTACAACAACAACAACAACCGGGTGGAGCGACTAGACTCTGATACCAATTGACGTAAATGACGTCAAATGGGAGAAAGAAAAGATAATCTCTCTCTAAACTCTCTCAAATCACAATATCTCAAAATCAAGGAATGACTCAAATGAGCCTACATAAGGGGTATTTATAGGAGGAATGTAGCTTAGGCTCCAAGCTAAAGAAGTAATTACAATTATGTCCCTCTATTAGCCTTTTGCTACTTCCTTCCTATAATACCAAACAAACAACTAATAAAAGAAAATACATCAAATAAAGGCAACAAAAGAAAATAACAAAAATACAATAAAACCCCAAAATTACTAAAAATAACCCTCATTCACATCAGACATTGTCGCGTCATTACTAGGCATGGCAGCTAGTGTTGACGTGGCACTGTTACGTCTCCAATTGCACAACTAATGTCACTGTTATCTTGATACGTCACTATTGGATTTTTTGGTTAATTTCGAAAATAAGGTGGATGGAAAATTAAATGGAATAATTTCATAGGGACTAAACATTAATTATCTCTTTTATGTGGCATGAAATCATTGTTTAACAAGCATTCAAATAAGTGTTGTAGATGCTTACTTGTCGATCATCAACATCAACTCCCCTCATATCAACTAAAAACCGCAAAAGACTTGCATCCTGCAAACTTTTACAGTTACAAGGCCTTTATATATCCTCTTTTGAAAAACCTGCTAACTAAACGCACTGGTAATTTAGATGAACCAAAAAATAATGAGTATAAGGACAACAGTTTTAGTACAGGATAGTCCTACCTTAAGATTTACATAGTCCCTTTGCTGCAGCTTTTCAACATCTGTTTCCTGTTGTAGAATGTAAATAAAATCAAATATAGGCACTGTAAGCAAATATATGTTGTTTTAGTATAATAGGAATCCAAATAGGCCTGAAACTATATATACCATCTTGGCAATTCAAGTTTTGATGATATCATCTATCTTGTTTAGCCTGATATCCACTATGGAATAATTCCAACTAAAAACATTTGTTAAGCTGATTTGAGCTGACCATTTTTTTGAAGATTTTCGTGAACATGAATGGCCAAGTTCTAGCTGTTTTTGGCATTCGACAGTTCCCTTTTCTAAATTATAGTATAAAGATTTCAATGTATGACCACACAACATGTTCGTATATCTACATAAGAGGAACCAACTTTATGGTCAATATTCCACCAATGTCTCGAGTCATGTTGTGTTTAAGTCGTTTAATCGTCAATTTTAGACGGTTCATGTCGTCTATAGCCAGATTTGTGTCACCCATTTATATAAACGTGTCTAACGGATCAACCCGTTAAAACATATCCCAAACCCGCTACCCCTGTATTGGGTTAGGGATGGTAATTTAACCCGCCCCGTCAGGTTCCCGCCCTTAATGGGGAGGGTTAAAAACCCGTTTATAATCAACGGGGCGGGTTATGGATTTTATTAAAAAAAACGTTAGTTAAACGGGGCGAGTTTGGATTTACTATATATAAGTATAACCCGCCCTGCACCGCTCCGCCCCTTTTATTTCAGAGGAAACAGCCTCTCTGCATGGGGTAAGGTTGCGAACATCTAACCCCCCCTGTACCCCGCATGGCGGGAACCTCGTGCATTGGGTTTGTCCTTTTACTTAACTACCCTTCTTTTATATATTATTTACACTAAAACCTAATATATATAAGTTATGTATGCGGTATGCGGGAATAACATACAGGTTTTAACCCGCCCCGATCAGGTTTCTGACCCGTTTAATGTAAACGGGGTGGGTTTAAGGGGTTTATAGCTATGAAGCACGGATACTCTCGGGAGGTCGCGAATTTTTGTTGGACACGTATACGATACGGGATACGTTAGGATACGCTAGGATACGTGAATCCTAGAGTATCCTATTTTTTTTTATTTGTTAAACGGCTAGGATACGTTGGGGATACACTAGGATACGTTGGGGATATGCTAGGATACGCTGAGGATACGTTGGGGATACGCTAGGATACGTTTAGGATACGTTTTTTTTATTTTTTTAATTGTGTTGTTTTTCATTCTTTAATTATTTTTCTTCCTTTACTATGTTTTTTTAACTGTGTTGTTTGGTTTTCATTCTTTGCTTGTGTTGTATTGTTTTCTGATTTTTTTCTTAACTTTTTTTATGTTTTCATTCTTTTTTTTATTTGTGTTGTTTTTAACTATATTGTTTTCTTTAACTGTTTTCACTCTTAGTTGTGTTATTTTTAACCTTTACATCCCACTGTTTGAATCCTTTTTTATGGTACTTGATGATGTGGTTGACGGAGATGATGATGCCGTTGATATTGGGTCTACTTAGTGATTGAGATACTATGAAGCCTGGATGCTCTCGGGAGGCTTCTCTCTATCTTATTTTATGCTAAGGATATTATTTTTATTTTTGTCTTATATTTTTGTTAGAAAAACCTTTTATGTTAATGATGTTTTATTCTAATGGTATTTGTTTGATGACAACAATCATCATATTTGAGCACTTTAATATAATGGTGTTTGATACTTTAGTTTCATTTTATCAAGTTTATCATTAATATATATAAAATACAATAATAAATATTTAACGTATCCTAGCGTATCCGTATCCTACATTTTGGAAAAATCACGTATCCCGTATCCGAATCGAGTCGTATCCCGTATTACGTGTCGAGTCCGTGCTTCATAGGTTTACAGTTAATCAAGTTCAGGGCGGGTTAAACAAACCCCGTCACGGATCGCTGGGAGCCAAGTAAGATCCAATCATGTTCATAGGTTTGATACATAAGAAGTATACTATTAGAAGCAAAACATGAAAAGATAAGTAAGTAAATAGACCAAAATAAGTTGATATCTTGGTTAATTTTCAATTTTAAATTTGTATCCTCACCTCTCTGGTCTCTTTAGCATTTTTTATGAGACCATCAAGACAATCATTGATAAACTTAAGGTCCTTTTGGAACTTTCGCTGCCTGGGAATTAGACATTGTGCCAGAGGAACTTTCCAATAAGGAATATAAAAAGTAGATCGATGCTCAGCTTCAAAAAGAGTACCATACACTGCCTGCAAGGTAAATATAGAATAGCTACCCCCATTAGTTTTTATTTGTGAAAGATACCTAAAGAAGAATATGTAACTAAAATGATATTTATGTGGGAGCCTCTTTTCCGTTATAAAATTCCTACTAGTATCAGAATTTGGGGAGTTTTTTTTTCGAATTTTCCAAAATCCAAAATTGAATTGTTCCAAATATGAATTGATAATTTCAATTTCTGAATACCGCTTTTTTTTTCCAAAATAATGGGGATCAAAATTGGAATTAATTCTGAATTCCTAAATTCTTGATTTTTCCAATAGGAGTTTTCTGAAATTATGACAATCTTGTTTTTCAGGAAAAATTTCGATTTTTCCAAATATTATACTATTCTATAATTTTGAAATATATGCCTATTATGCATACTATTCTTCTGATTCTTGAAAATTCTTAAACTTGTCCATTTTATCCCAATTTCTGATTTTGGTGATATTTCCAAAATTTCCAATTGCGGCAGAGGTCGGAATCAGCAGGATATATTTTTTTTTTGCTGAAAAAATTTAAAAATTCTCCAATGCCCCATTTCTATAATCCGGCCGAAACACTATATTATACATTTAAGTGAGAAATATTAGAAAACATTCTAATTGTGTTGTTTGTCTTTGTAAAACAGGAAAAATGGAAAACAGTTTTCTAAATTGAAAAAATATATATTAAAACGTGTTTCCCTCTTTTCTGTTACCCCCAGTCAATTTTCCAAAAACAGACCGCTTTTCCACAGCTAAACCAGGCCTAGATTGTGTACATACTTACGGGGTCCAGGTGCTTTATATGATAAACAATCAATTTACACAACATGATTAACATGTCAACAAACACTAAAAGACGCAGAAACATAACAAACTTAAAGACTTAGCATTACTAAATCAAACCTTAATAACAGGGGATTCTTTTGTGACAGAACCAAAGTCGTAGTTAAACACTCCAAGCCCGATTATGTCAAGTGCCAAACTTGAAAATTCTGCCTCAAGATCCAACTGAATTGTCTTTCCTCCTCCTAAGCTCTCTTTCTCTAAAAGCTTCTCAAATTTCAATATCGTTCTTTCAGAACAGTCGGTAAATAAGTTGACCATGGTTTCCAAGTATAAGGCATGGAACCCAGGAGCAATAACTGTAAACAATATGGGAAATAATTTCGATATTATAGGTTTGGAGGATCATAAAGACATAACATTCTAGAACTAGTGAAATACGTTATACATAACAATTAAAGTAAGTTTTTTTACGTTACCTATGAAGATAATTTGGTATCTACAGACACACCTGGGTGTTCATTGATTAGAGTCTCCAACCCCCCTCATGCAACAGATAATGCATAAGGTACAAGTGGATTGATGCACATGAGGGGTAACTCTACATAATGAACATGTATCTCGAGAAGTAAAAAAAAAATCCTCAAATTAATAGTTCATGATGACATAAGGTCAATGAAGCATATAATGTGATCACCCACAAAGAGTCCCAGCTTTCAAAGATTTAGGAAAATAATTATTAGGTACAAGAAAAGTGTCATAAGATTATGGGCGACAAGATGATAACAAGAATTATTCTAAAATCACCAGGAACAATATTTTTCTCATAATTTGAAGTGTAAATTTATTGCTTTTGAGGGTACGTGTGGTCAAAATGCTTGGAACATAAGGACTATGAGAGGGAAAGGGATGAAGTTAGTGAATACCATAATAAGAAGAAAAATTAACACAACTTGTTTTCAAGAAACTAAATGGATCGGTGAGAAAGACAGAGAAATAGAAAATATAAGGTTTAAATTATATTATACGGGACAACATTGAATAATAGTAGATAAGAACCTTAAAGACGATATCGTAATAGTTATTAGGAAAGGTGATAGACTTATATTTGTAAAACTGGAATTAGGTAAAAATATAATTAATATTCAACAAATGGATGAACTAATTTAAGAAATACTCGTAGGTGAGAAAATCTATATAGGGGGAGATTTTAATGGCCATATAGGAGAAGATCGATTAGGATATGAGATAGTGCATGGAAGATATAGTTTTGGAGATAGAAACGACGGTGGAGAGTCTATATTAAATTTTGCAATGGCTTATGATTTTGTACTAGTAAATACATCTTTTAAGAAGAGGCTTGAACACTTAATAATTTATAAAAGTGAAACGCATTCATTACTAGGAAAGGAGAACGATTAACATGTAAAGCTTGTAAGGTTATCCCGTGAGAGAGCTTAACCTCACAACATAAGATATTGGTGTTGGATATAAATATTAAAAATCAATCACGAGTGCAAAAAGAGAAGATCAACCCACGAACTAGGTGGTGGAACTTAAAAGCAAAGAAATTAAAACTATTTAAAGATAAAATATTAAATGAAGCATCATGGAATACCGAAGATGAGACTAACATAACGTGGGATATGATGACCACATGCATCAGGAGAATGCCAAAAGAAATTCTCGGAGAATCAAAAGGCAGGGGGCCATAATCTAAAGAAACTTTGTGGTGGAATGAAGAAGTAGATAATATAGTAAAAATCAAAAAAGGAGTGCTTTGAAATATGGTAAACAACTAGAAACGAAGAAAATTTGAGAAATATAAATGGGCTAAAAAGGAAGTTAAGAAAATAGTAAGAGATGCTAAGTTAAAGGCGTATGATGATCTTTATACAAAATTAGGACATAAGAAGGGAAAAAAGTATTTATAAGCGTGCTAAACTTAGGGAGAGAAAAACAAAATATTTTAATAATGTTAAGTGTATTAAAATTGATAATTCGAGAGTACTACTCAAGGATGATGACATTATAGAAAGATGAAAAAACTACTTCGGGAGGTTATTGAATGGAGATAATACGGGTAGATTAGATATAAAAGAACCTAGCGAGACTCGAGAAAATATATTTTTTCGCAGAATTAGGACAACAAAGGTTAGGATTGCTCTAAAAAGATGAAAACAAGGGGGGCTTTAGGACCAAATGGTAAATCTATTGAGGTTTGGAAGTGCTTAGGGGAGGAAGGAGTGTCTTGGCTTACAAAATTATTTAATAGAATTATAATGATTAATATGATGCCCGATGAATGGAGAAAGAGTGTTTTAGTACTTATTTATAAAAATAAAGGTGACATGCAAAGTCGCTCAAATTATCACGGTATACTATACAATGAAACTTTGGGATAAAGTGATTGAATATACATTGATATTGAAAATAACAGTATCTGAAAATCAGTTTGGGCTTATGCCTGGGAGGACAACGATGGAAGCAATTTATTTATTGAGGAGATTAATGGAGAGGTATAGAGAGAAAAGGAAGGACCTTCATATGATTTTTATAGATTTTGATAAGGCGTATGATAGGATACTGATAGATATAATATGGTGGGTTCTACATAAAAAAGGAGTTACTCGTAGATATATTAATGTGATCAAGGACATTTATGATAGGACCATGACTATAGTAAGAACATCAGCTGGAGAGAGTAGTGAATTCTCAATTATTGTAGGTCTGCACCAAGGTTCAACACTAAGTTCTTATCTCTTCGCTCTTGTTATGGATGAGTTGAGTGGACAAATACAAGATAAGGTGCCGTGGTGAATGTTATTTGCAGATAATATTGTTTTAATGGATGATACTAAGACGAAATTAATGCTAGATTGGAATTGTGGAGAGAAATGCTAGAAACAAGAGGATTTAAAATAAGTAGGAGTAAAACAGAATATGTGGAGTGCAATTTTAGTAGTAATAGGAGGACTTACAGGGATGTGGTGAAATTGGAGGATCAAGAGATACCTAGAAATGACCATTTTCGTTATTTAGGCTCGATTATCCAAAAAGATAGAGATATTAGTGATGATGTTAATCATGGGATTAAAGTAGTTGGTCTAAGTGGAGAAGTGCTACCGGCATATTGTGTGATAAGCGTATACCTTTGAAGTTAATAAAAAAAATTTATAAGACAGCCATTAGACCCACCATGTTATATGGGATAGAGTGTTGGGTAACCCAAATTTTTTTTGGAGAAAATGAGTGTGGCGGAGTTGCGAATGCTAAAATAGATATGTGGTAAAACTCGAAAGGATAAAATTATAAATGAACAAATTCGTGAAACGGTAAAAGTAGCTCCTATGGAAGATAAATTGAGAGAAAATCGACTTAGATGATTTGGACACATCAAGCGTAGACCAATGGATGTCCCCGTAAGGAAGAGTGATTTAGTTAGGATTGATGGTATGCAAGGGGTAGAGGTAGGCCTAAATTGACTTGGTGGGGTATTGTAAAAAAGGACATAATATCATGTGGTTTAACTGAAGATATTGCACTGAACATAATGGAATGGAAGGACAGGATTCATGTAGTCAACCCCGAATAATTGGCAAAAGGCTTTGTTGAGTTGAGTTGATTTGTTGTATTGCACTCTTAAACTTATTTGTTAAGATATTGCACTCCAAATAATCAGATTTAAGGAGTGCGCTTTTTTGCTTAAATCGCATTTGAACCAAGTGATATTTTAATCTTTTGGGCATAAAAACCATATGTATGTAAAACTCACACTTCTCAAGTGCGATTTTTTTGACACAAGTGTAAGAGTACAATTGTGTGTGTGTGTGTGTGTGTGTGTGTGTGTGTGTGTATGTATATATATTTAAATTAAATTTCAAATTAAAGACTCGAGATAAGATATCAGTTCCATCACAACCATCCAATTCCATCATAATCACCTTGTAAACAAAATTTATATGCCACCAATTATCAAAGATACACATGACTATTTAAAGGCCTGTTTAACAATTTTAGTGGTACAACATTCAAGCACGAGAAAATGCAAAAAATAATGAGTACATATATTAATGTGATCCGATGATAGTGGACCCAGTCCAACCGAAAGATTGATGAAAGAGAAACGATTGAGGTTTTTTAATTTTTTTTCCTTTTTTATTTCTTTATTTAAATAGAGTAGTTATTAAGGATAGGGATGCCTTTCCTTAATCTTAGGAATTTAATTTGTTTTGATAGTTTTCTTGTTGGTTTAGGAGTCTTAGTTAGCAAGACTTCCTTAGACTATAAATACGAGCCTTAGGGCCCCACTGGAAGACACTCCTTCATTTAATATATTTCTTTCTTTGATTGATTTCAGAACTCTCTTATTTTGAGTTGCATTGTGTGGTTGTTCGGCTGCGTTTACACCAAATGGTTTCAGATTCGAGTTGGTTCTTGGTGGTCCGTTGATCGTCAGTGGTTAGTTGTTTACAAACACACAATGCCTTCTCTGACGAGAGTCGTGTCTGATTTTGAGAAGAATATAGAACGGATGATGGAGAAATTACAATCGATGATGATAGAAACCATCCAATCCTCTTTACCCCCCATTCCCATCTCCATCGATGCCGCCTCCACTCTCCAGCCCCTCACCTCAGCCTAGGCTCACCACCACGCTTCCACCTCCTCTAAAGAGCCCAAACCACTCTTGAACACATGGTTAGCGACCCAGACCCCCTTACAACCCAGTTCCAACCCCTCTTCTGCTAACCTATGCGAGACCCACCCACCTCCCATCCTAGTCAACCACCACCCAACAGCCAAATTGTGGCCAATAAAGCGAAAAAGGATGCTCAGGTGACTCGCGAGGTGGCTCACAACCTAACTCTAGCCGAGAAGGTTGTGGGTAACAACCCAGTTCGAGTTCTCAATTGTTGTCGATGAACAATCCGATGTTGAATCAAAAGTAAGAAACTGCCCACTTAAAGGGCTTGTTTTATGCCCTGTTCGTCACCGTCCCCCTATCCAAAAGGTATGTTCATTCAGTCTGAGCCGACTATGACCACGAAGAGCGCAACAAATATAACCAAACAAAGCAATGTATTCAAGCTCCTCAACTATCCAACAAGTTGATATTTGGTAACTCCTTTGATCATAAACTTGATGCGAGCCTTCATGAGCGTCGTTCTGGCCACGATGGGGCCCGTCGAAAAACGGAACCGATGCAAGATCAACTAAAAAAGCTCACGAGGACAAGTATACTCACGCTCCCAATTTTGTTTTGGTCAAGGATAGAACCTGTTATTTTTGTGGTGAGATAGCACATATTGTCAAACATTGCTCATAACCCGAACCCAAAAGTCGACCCAATTCAGCCACGAAAGTTTCCCCCAAGCCGTGGACACCAAAAAGAGTCGTATGCTAGATCCTATAATGCAGACCCTACCTGTACCCATCCTAAATTAGAGTGTGTGGACAACAATTAGCCCGATGATGATGACCTCTTTGCTGAAATTTACCAAGAGGAGACAGACATTTCTAGGCTTCTTCGCATATTCAATAAAAAAGTTAAAGGTGGAGTTAAAGTGGACATCCCAACTTATGAAGGTAAATCTGATGGTGATGTTTTTGTTGCTTGATTAGATTCGGTGAAGAAAGTGTTTGAATACAAAACTTAGAGAGGTATTCGTTGTGTTCGCACTATGGCCAGCATGTTGACTGGAAAGGTGTGGAGGAATGGCCTTTGTCAGTATAGCAAGGCAAACTAGGAAACCTCCAATCACCTCATACAAAGATGAAGTGGTACTTACAACAAGCTTTCATCCCTTTAGGATATGAAATGGATTTAATCATGCGGACTCAGAATCTCCGCCAGAATGCACCCGAGCCAACCTTACAGACACAGATGACCAGAAAATTAGCCGCTACATCAATGGCCTACACGCTAAATTCAAGAGTGAACTCCATCTGAAGGACCTCCCATCCCTTTATAAAGACTATGCCAAGAGAGTGGAAGAATACTCCTGTTTGGGCAAGGGCAAGCAACCTCCAACATCTACCCCAGCTGCCTCACTAAGAACAAAGCCCCTACAGAGCCCCCGACTTCCAGTTTCAAGTGCTTTACTTGTGGCGTATTTGGCCACGAGTGGTGAATGTCCCGTAAAAAAAAGGACACCGGTTTTGGTCATTGAGGAACAAAATGGCGAAGCAGAAGTCCGTGAGGAACAATCATTGCAGACTCGGATTTTAGTTTATCCCGAGACAGAGGACATTCCCCTTTGAAGTTTGAGGTCGAACTTTTTCCAACAAGGGGAGAGTGATTTTATCCGAAGATAGTAGGACCAGTCCAACCTAGAGATCGAGGGGAGAGAGAGAAAAGATTGTTTTAATTTGTTTCCCTTTTATATCTTTATTTGAATAAGGTAGTTATTATGGATAGGGATGCCTCTCCTTATTATGAGGAATTTGATTTGTTTTGATAGGTTCTTTACTGGTTTAGGAGTTAAGACTTGATTAGACTATAAATATGAGCCTTAGGGCCCCATTAGAAGACACTCCTTCATTTAATATATTTCTCTCCTTGATTGATTTCATAATTCTCATGTTTTGAGTTGATTTGTGTGGTTGTTCTGCTGCATTTACACTATACTGGCCATTGCAATCGCAACCACAATAAAACCAAATTTCTATGCCACTAAGTATAAACTGAATCATTTATAAATCTCAAGAAAAAAGTTAAGCCAGAGTCACTACAAAACCTATTAAGAATATATTTAGGGTTTTTTAGCTTTGCACACGAGATAATTTCTTAAATAGATTTCCCCCCTAAAAGTTCAAAATGTAGACTTACCTCCCCACCCCCACCCCCCAGCAAGTGAAGCAACCCACTTGTACCTTATGTGTTATCTGTTGCATGCGCTGGGGGTGGTGGGGTGTAACTCACCAAACCATTTAATACATGACTGCCCATAATAACCACAGTAAAAGAAACTTTCTACGCCACTAAATACTGAATCATTTATAAATCTTGAGAACATTTCCTTATGGAAAATAACTGAAGCAAGAGTCAATAAAAAGCCTAAGAAAAATATTTACTCACTCACCTCTTCTCCTCTGCTTCCAAGTGTCAAGGTCAGCAGGTATAAGTCCTTTTCCCATTATTGGTTCTAGAATATCAGCAAGAACTCCCTAGTTGAAATATTGATTATCAAGATGAATAGGGTTAAATATAATAATTTGCAACAATAATGGCCATAAAAAATCATATATACTTTCTTAATTTTTCTTTCTTATTTATGTGATGAGAAATTCCATTACTAGAAACAGAAACAAGATACTTTTGGATTCTTAGAAAGACGGCATAAAAATGGGAATTAAACAAAAGATCGTGAAGTTGGATTAAGCAATGCTTTACGGAGCAAAATATAAGGTTTCTTCACTAGTTTTTTACTCTGTCTAAGATCTGAAGGTATTTTTACTTTGGTACGTCACTAATTTGCATTATTAACAAATGAAGTTAGACTTTTGAATATTTTTCGTTGCTAAAATGATTAAGTTTTGTCACTGAAAGTAACAATCAGCAACAAAAAAAGTCCCATCGTCTAAAAAATTAATAAATGCATAATAATGCACATTAATGAAGAACCAAACTGAAAAAAAAACATAATTAAATAGCAGAGTATCCATGTATAATATTCTTTGATGCCAATATACTTTCTTTAATATATCGAAAAAATATTGTCATTTGCAATAACCTCTAGGAGACTTGCTCCTCTTTAGCTTGACAATTAGCATAAAATGACCTCCTTTTGTTCAGCCTTCAAAGAATTTTATCACCTCTAGTCAGAACCTATTAGTTTTCTAGGGTTGAATTTCCCTCAATTGCCCACGTAAGATGCACCTCTCAACATCCCAGTCAAGAAAAATATGTATGGTCGGCATCTTCATGCATCCATCAACAAATCATCAATTTAACAAGTCGAGAAATTGAAAGTAGAAATTTTTTTTATGATAATATTATAATTTGGGGTGTCTGATTGGCATTACATTTTTCGACGGAAATTCATAGTTTTTAATCCCTTTTCACTTTTGTGGTGTTGAGCCCAGATATATTCTACGGCAACCAGTAATCCTAAACAAGGTTCTAAAAGGCGAGAGGTGTAGTCGATGCGTGGAGGTCAAGCATCAAGCATCAAGCATTAGGAGCCTAGGCACGCCTAGACGAAGTCTGGGCGTGAAAAGGTGTTTTTCCTTTTTTTAATACTTTTTAATTATACTAAGGCTTGTAAAACAATAAAAACATAAATGTAAGTAGAGATATAAGCATAACCCACATAAAAAAAATATAAGCATAAATATGCAATCAAAATTAGGAATAAAATAATACATACCTTGAAATTTGAAAATATATCTGTATATTTGGTAGCCCTTTTTTGCATATCCATGCTCCATAAGTCCATATATGGTAGCCCTATTTTCCCACACAACACACGTTGAACATCATTATTATTGTTGGACGTGTTTTGGACGCACAGGCGCGCCTTTTGGACGCATAGGCGTACCTTTTGGACGCGTAGGCGAGCCTTTTGAACGCGTTACGCACATATGCGCGCGAGAAACGTTGACTGCCTTACACGCACGTTGAATCCGCCTTTTGCCACGCCTACCCCTTATGCGTTACGTTTCTAAAAAGCATCACGCATAGGCGCGCATTAGCACCGCCTATGCTCGCCTTTTAGAACACTGGTCTTAAATGTGGCACGTGCTCAATCTTTTCCTCTTTTATGGAGAATTTTTCTTATCACCGCCCAAAGAATTGAATTCCATCGAAAAGGGGATAAGTAAAAGAAGTCTCGCCATCATTTTTCACTCTTCTTCCAACTTTTCATGAAAATTAAGTGTTTTTTCAATCTTATTCCAACTTTGCAATCAAATGCACCCTTGTATTATTTCACATTGCTTGATTTTATTTTAATAGAATTTTTTTTTTACTAATTTGAGGGGAAGTGCAAACTATGAGGACAAGGCTTCCTCCCAAGAACTATTCAAGCACTTTTTAGATGAATTTTTTCATGAAAATATTATAATTTATAGTATTCCGCGTGGCTTTATTTTTTTTAAATATATAAACAATTTCACCATGAGAAGAAATACAAACAATTAGGACAAGGCCTCCTCTTAGGAACTAAGGTTGTGTTCGATAGGGGAGATTGGAAAAAAAGTCTAGGGCAAAATAAGTAATTCCATCTTTTGGGGGTGTTTGATAATTTGCTTTGGATATTTCCATCTTACACTACATTACAATTAGAGACTGCACATTTTTGGTATTTGCCTTGGAAAAATATTCTTTGGATGGGGGATAAAGATATTTCCACCCTCCCCTATCAAACACTTACTAAGGGTGTGTTTGACTGGAGTAGTGGAAAGATTTTCCACCTTCCCCTAAAGAAAAAGTCTCCACGAACACGGTCCAAATGTGCATTACCAATCTGTACTTTAGCAACCTGGAAAAAAATATATTTAGGGCCCGTTTGGCAATCAAATTCCAAGGCTTGGAATTGGAATTGGAAGGCCAATTTCAATTCCGTGGAATTCAAATTGGCCTTCCAATTCCAATTCCAAGCCTTGAAATTGGGTTGCCAAACGAGCCCTTAAGGAAAATTTAGACAATGAAACACACCAAAAGTTGGAAAGTATGGAAGATGATGTAACTCGCTTCAATGACACCAACAAAAAAGAGTTCACAAAGTGTATTAATTGTCTTTCCTCAATGGAGAATGGGTACATATATAGTGCTTTGAAGAGGGGAATATATCCAAAAGATGCTAACTAATAAATTGAGGTTCTAGCATCAGTGAGGTTATGGTTGATGTCACTTAAAAGGTGACATTGGTCATGACATCAATAATGAAACCTTCTAGATCCTCCTAAAGCTAATTATACCAAAAAAAAGTACAAATATTACCCCCCACCCTCCGCATATTATTTACATGAGGATTAACAAACCTAGGAAGGTAGTATTTGGGGGGCGCCAAATAGAAGTCCTTTCATTTAGAACTCATTTGTCGAAATGACAAGAAAATAAAAATATTAGGGACGTTATAACCCCATCTTTTCCTTTCAACCCCATCTTTTCCTTAATATTCTATTGTAAAGATATTATAACCCCATCTTTTCCTTAATATTCTATTGTAAAGAAAATAAAAATATTAGATACCATTAATATTCTATAGTAAAGACATTATAACCCCATCTTTTCCTTTCAACAACCATATCCCTATATCTTTACAAACCAACCTACATCACAGCCACCATGACCAACCACCGCAACTTCCGGAACCACCCTCACAACTCACCCTGACCCATCAAACCGTGACTAATACATATAATGTGTGTTTATGTACATCACAACATCATTAATTAGTTCTGGAGATCTGAGCAGAAAAAGGAAAACATTCACAACCTCGAAATAATAATTAGATCAGGAGATCTGAACAGAAACGAGAGGTATAATCACAACATTACATCAATAATCGAATCAAGTTGGCTCATTTGGACTCCAATAAGCTAACCAAATAAGATATTCATTTGTATACCTTTTGCTCATTTGAATTACTCCATCCGAAGCGACACTTATATATACATATATACACACACTATACATGGATCTATATGTTGTACTAGTATACAAAATAATTGGTTTTGTTTGGATTTTAAACTGTCCATTTAATGAGAATCGTTAGTCATGTTTGCAACATTTTATTATTATTATATATGTATATATGTATATGTATATGTATATGTATATGTATATGTATACATATGTATAGTGTCACAAAAGATAGTATCTTCCGTTCCTTACAGAATAGAAGTACGGTTGACAGGCTTAAAAGAAATTAGGCAAATCAGCAGCAGGATGTTGAAATATATTCGGGTATACAGTGTTGTGCTAGTACACAGTGTTGTGTGACTATGATCAAGTTGAGATAATTGCCTTTATACTAATATGAGTGCAGTTACTGATGTAAATTAAGGTGCGGAAGCGTAAAATTAAGAAGCTAACTACACAACAACAACAACATGGAAAGATAGGGAGTTCTTTTATTTCTCTCTCTAAACTCTTAATATCAAATGAGCAAAAAGTATTACAAATGAGAGCCTTTAGGCTATTTATACTAAGGATACAAACGGATAAAGAAACGAACTAGATAAAAGAAATAAAAAAAAAAAGACGTCCTTGTCCTATGCTCCTGCATCAGTTACAAATATTCAGTAGAGTGATTTGTAAATTGTGGTATTAAGTTATATAATAATTCTTAATACATTAGAAGCCAACTTTTAATTTCTCTTTCGGGTCCCCACTCTAGCCATTTATATAAGCATCATCACTCACAGTCTCAAACACATGCCTAAACCTCGAAATTTCAGAAACACTGATTGACAAAGAGAGCAGAGAGGAAGTTCACGCAAGTGCCCAAGTCAGGGTAAACTCGATCCATCGAGTGCACCACTCTATCAATTGAGGTACCTTTTCAGTGCAGTTTCACCAATTGAAATATTAGTTTGTTGTGTTCTCGATGTTTGATTTACAGAATACGATTTTTGGTGTCCACGCTATGATCACGGGTTATTGTGTATCAAGGATATGAGCTAAAGATCGCGAGGTCATTTTCGGGAGCTCAATGTTTGTGGTTGTTTTTCATCTGTTTCTTTAACAACAAATTAGATGGCATCAAGTCAAGTTCAAATTACAGAGAAATCACATGTATGTCTTTAGAGAAGCGTTTCGCTTGTGCAGGCTTTTTTATTGCGTGTGTGGTTGGGGGGGGGGGGGGGGGGGGGGGGGCGGTCATCAGAATCAGCCAACCCGGAGAACCAAACCAAAACCAATATCAGGTTTGGTTCTGGTTCCAATAATCACAGAATCGATAATCGAACTGAGAAGTTGGATTCGCTGGAACCAAATACAAAGACATATATTTTACCCTTAAAATGCTAATTTATCTTATTAGAATAAATTGTACAATTTTATTTTCCATTCCCACTATATTTGACATGTTGCATCTCATTCCAATTGTTTTGCTACTGAATAAAATAAAACCTGTATCAAATTTTCTCTGCATCATGCTTTCTCACGTCTTACAACGTTCTTGTTTAAAATATGAAAATGATCATTTTACTGGTTTTTCATATACACATATTTCCGCCATGATTTCGAATCTACAGTGTTTTAATCATTTCCAGTGCAAAATTGATGTATCAGTTCCACCTCAAGAACCGGGTTCAATTATTGCAGCGATTCCAACATGATTTCGTCGATTAAACTTGGATTTACATGTGTATTTTTTACCGTTGAAATTTTTGATAATCATCTCAATCACTCTATTAGTTGATTTTTTAA
Source organism: Sambucus nigra (assembly GCA_949130495.1). NCBI lineage: Eukaryota > Viridiplantae > Streptophyta > Magnoliopsida > Dipsacales > Adoxaceae > Sambucus > Sambucus nigra. Next base: position 16,065,834 of record OX422216.1, read on the forward strand.
TGAAATTTGGTGAAAACGATCTCCTCACAATAGAGATCATATCCACCAAATTTCATCAAAAAAATTTCAATAATTACCCCCCTTAAACTTGGGTGTCATAAATTTAGTATGTATGTATGTATGTATGTATGTATGTATGTATGCATAGGTCTGTTAATTAACTGAGGACAGTGGTTATGGCGGTGCTATATCTAAGATTTCAGAAATCGAAAGTGGCAACCATGTATTTTATGTGCATTGGTGGTACTATGGGTAGTCCGGCAACGGGGGGAAGCAGCAAGGAGGTGGAGTGGGGGTGGCGTCAGCGGGTAGTGTGGGGTTGAAAGAGGTGATGTTTGTCAAAACAATTAGTATAATTTTCACCAATTGGAGTGTTTGTCAAAAAAACTAGGATTGAGATGTTATATTTAGGATTGATATGTTATATTTGAATTTAAATATTTTTATAGAAGAACATGAGGGAAGTCTATTAAGTGTATCTTTCACATCGCTGACAAGAGTAGGTAAAAAATTATAATAAATTATAGCCCATGTAAAGCAAAGGGTTGTGAAACCAAATTTGAAGTAGCTTGGCACTCAAGTTCTAGAGGAAAGATTTTCAAAATGGTTGAATTTGACAAACTGTGCCTGAAAGAGAAAACGTTACAAAATGTGATTGGTTATCAAATTCTAATTACGATAGCACGAGTAAATGATACATAATGTATTGTCACCAAAGCTTCACCCATAAAAATCAATGCTTAAAAGGCTTTTGCTAGCCTCCAAAATTTTCTCAATTACCTCAGCAAAGACACTTTGACCTATTAGAGTAGTTGTAAATATCTTTATGCTATAAGGGTAGATTAGTCCTCTTCATAGTCCTTTATGTTCTAGACTTTATACTTAATTTATCTTTTGTAATTGCAGTGATTAATGAATGAGGGACACATAAGATGTGTCCCGAACCAAAGTTGGTCTGAAATTACTAGTAGGAAAAAGTGATCTGACATGAAAAGTAACGACAGAAGAGTAGAATAAAAGGACGATACGTTAATACAACAATGAAAGGGTTGGAACACAAATTCATGGTTTCATCAGAGATAAAGAAGAGAATAAACAAGATAACATTTACCATTTCGTTTTATATATTGAGAAAGAGAGAGAGGCCAAACAAAAGGATCATACCTTGTCATAAGAAAATGCATTTTCACGAAGAATATGTCTGGCAACGATGGGATCTGATACGACAACAAAAGCTTTCGGCCCAAAAGCAAGCTTGTACACTGAACCATGCTGTCCGATTAACAATAATTAGAGAAGATTAGAAAAAGGAAAAGAAAGGCGGGACCAGAAGAATCCCTTTAATAGTCGTAGATAACTAATGGTTCGTCATATTTCAAAACAATCTAGCTTTTGGGCAAAGCAATGGAACTCCTGTACATACATGGAGTTTGTACAACTAACTATAATACATTTGATTTGGTGAAAGTCATTATAATAGCTCCACATTACACAATCATCCCAACAAAAGATAATAGAGAAGAAGGATGAAATAGCAGGTCACTAATTCAAGTAAATATCATTTTCGTCAACTGGTCCATGGGACCAAGAAGTTTTGAATACAAGTGTTCCTTTGACAAAAGTAAAATCCTTAAACTGTCCCTTCTTCTCAAATCAAAAGTCGTTATTTGGAAATCAACTTTTACATAATAAATAAAATAATTTTAATATGAATAATCATCAAATCAAACTTACTCAATTAAGGATGATATAAAGAGCAGTGGTGGAGGGCTTGTAGTGGGCGAAGGAGGGGAGCCCCTCATCAGCGCCTCATCTCCTTTTCACTCTTCATTTTCACTGATGATAACATTTTATGTCATGGAGACAATGTAGGTTAGTTGGAGAAATTGAAGATGATACTGTGGTGTGGTGCTTTAAGGCTCTTTTCGGGACTGAGGATTAATGTGGAAAAGTGTGAATCATCCCCGTTGGGCAGGTGCAAGATTTTGACACGTTGGATACAAGATGTGTCTTTTCCATATTCCTGTAGGGCTCCCGTTGGAAGGGGGCGTAAGTCAAAATCTGCATGGACTCCTGTGATTGAGAAGTTCAAGAGAAAATTGGTGGGATGGAAGAAAGTTTACCTATCCAAATGAGGGTGTATTAAGTTTCTTAAGAGCACTCTTGCCTCTATCCCAACTAACATCCTGTTTATCAGCCAGATGTCGATGTCGGTGTCGGTGAGCGACAGGCTCAACAAGTGCATGAGAGGCTTCCTTTGGAGTCGCGGGAGAGAGGAGCATGAGTATCATCTAGTGGGATGGGAAGATTTTTGCAAACCCATTAATCAGAGTCTTTAATCAGCTTTATTTGGGAAGTGGCCATGGAGATCTTGTGGAGGCGGGAAGTGGTAGCGAGGTTTGGCGATGCCCAGTCAACATGAGTTATGGGGTTTTTGTGGTTCCCATATGGGGTGATCATGTGGAAAGCCATCAACAAAGAATGGGAGGAGCCTGCCAGGTTTACTTCCTTTGTTATCAGGGATGGGAGGAGGTTGAGGTTCTGGCAGGATGCATGGTGCGGTTATATCCCTTTGGCGAATAGGATTTCTGACTTTTGCCGCTTGGCGGTCGATCAATCGCGTTGCTTAGCAAATTATGTTTCTATGGTGGGTGATCATTTGGTATGGAACCCCAGGTTCAGGAGGCACTTTTAGGATCAGGAGGCGGATGTGGTTGATGATTTCTTCCAAGTGCTGAAGGAGGTAGGGGCACCTAGTGGTCGAAGAGATGTGTTGAAATGGTATGTGGATAGTGGCGCCAAGATTTCGGTGAAACTACTCGCATTCAAGGGAGGATGGACCCATGGTGAGAACTACCGAGGTTTTGGCCCTGGTGAAAGTAGCCTTCTTTGCTTGGTCAGTGGTTAGAGCATCTATATTGACATGAAAATCTCCAAGAATGGGATAAGTGGCGTGCTAATAGATGGCAATGTGTAAAAAGGTGAGGAGAGGGCGGATCACCTCTTGTTACACTGCGAAGTTGCAAGTAACTTATGGAGTATGGTGCTTGCTATTCTGCGCATGTGATGGATCATGCCAAAGTCGGTTGTTGAGATGATTTGAGCTTGGCAAGGGTGCTGGATGAAGAAAAAGAAACGTAAGAGATAGCTAGCTATTCTGCTCTCTATTATATGGGTCATTTGGAGAGCACGGAACCATCGGTGCTTTAAGGAAGAGGAAGTCCTACCCTCTAAGCTTTGATGTGTTTTTATGACCTCTTTATATTTTTGGTGTACGGTTCACCTCTGTTTTTTAACAAACTTTTGCTTATAAAAAAACATATCTGAGACGAGCAACAAGTAAAATAAAGAGTGTTACTAATTAAAGCGAATAAATGAATTTGTGAAAAGGGAAAGCATGTACCTCTAAGAACCAATCGTACAAAGAGAAGAAAAGCGGCTTCCCAAACAGATCCGAAACTGCACCTTCAGCCTTAGGCATAGACCCTAGATCCCCACCGCTTAAAAAATTAGTAAGAAGGTTACTTGCACTGTCCAATAAATTCCTCTTTGTTTTTCTTTCCTCCGTATTTGTAGATTGGCATCTGCAATTATTTTATTACAATTTTTAATTCAGTTGCCTTACATATATTTTAAATGCTAGGATCAACAACATCATTAGAAATTACTTGCAACTCCTTTGTCAAGAATTAACAAACTCATCAGTAATTCTTTAATACCTCCATAATACACGCGTTTAGATTTTAGTACATGTCACTAAATTTATCTCATACTCTCTCTCAACACACACAATTATGTTCCTCTCAATTCATTTTTTATTGGGGTGTTCGATTGTAGGACCTAAATTTCTCACTATTAAAGCGATAAGTCCTGTCATATTTTAAGAGGTATCTTACAAAATCACCATTACAGTACCCTAGTAGTACATTTGAGCATTCAAAATTATCTGTTCGTATTATCATCGCCTCAAAATAATATACGCAACAAATCAGCAACTCTTATTGATGTCCCGATATTCTTCTTCACGCATTATTTACAAAAGATTCGCACCTTATATGCGAGCAGAAAATACAACTTTGTCAATCATCATTCACGAAATGTCATTATTCTAAATCATAATAAACTGAAGCAGAACCTATCGCAACAAAATAAAAGAGTGCAGCCTGTGATTTTATCTTTTTAATTCCTCAATAATTCTCTTTTTCAAGAATTTTGCAAAAACAAAGTTGACATAAAAATTGTTTCCAATCCCTCATTTACATTGAAATTACAGTACGTATCACCCAAATGTACAGAATTCCCCCTTTTTAACAGCAAATTAATTATTTAAAAAAAAAAGGAAAACAAAAACAGAGAAGAGAGAGATAGTTTAACAGATTAATATGTACTTCAAATAAAATGCTCCTTGGAAATCCTAATAACTCGAGGTTTTTGAAATATCATCAACAAGTCTAGCTATTAACCCAATTGAGTACTAACTGGATCTTATGCAGATGTATGTACACGTGTGTGTGTGTGGCAAATGGTCATCCAAAACTTTCCATCTAAAAACTAATGGATCCCCATGCACATATAATAAACTAAGTTCATTCACAAATTGAATTATTATTACTGTCTGGTTGTAAGACTGAACAAATTCAAATATTAGCCAATTCAAGATAATTCATAAAAACTAAAATTAGCCCATTCCACCAAAAACTTGAACGTGCATAGTTTAAATTTATGATATAAGTCTTAAATGTACTACTTTCACATATATTTACGGCCCGTTCGGTTGCGTAAATTATTTAATTACACAAATTGGTTGATTTGGATGTTAGGAAAAGTAAAATATGGGTTCAAATCCTACTTGTGTTGGTGTTAGGAAAGGTAAAATTGAGTTATTATTATTATTATTATTATTATAGGGAGAGGATCACAATTGAATTTAAAAAGCGGACTTTTTAATGGACCTTAACAAAAATAGAGAATTAAGGTAAAGGTCATGCTCCTTTCTTTATTTGGATTTTTAGGAGAATGCTTTTCAAGTTTATAAATCTAGCCCCTGTGCTACAATAGCATTTATTTGTGCGGTCCCTTAGAGTTAGGAGTTCATTTTTTTGGTCCGCGACAGCGGCACCATTTTTCAGCATTTTTCATGGTGTTTTTAGTACAGGGACTAAATTTAAAATTATTTGGAGTGTCCTATTTTTATACACTTTGAGAATTATGAGGACCTTTCCCCAAAACCCCCTAACAAAAAACACTTAACAACCTATTAATTTTAATTCCTATAATGTAATTGGTCCGCGCCAGCGGCAACGAACACACTTGTGACTCGAGACCCCCTTACCCCCTACACCCCACCCCCACCGTGGCAGGCCACTAGTTAAAAAAAATATAAAACTAAGTTGTTGGAATGTTTACTCGGGGAAAAGGCTGCCATTGGGGGGTGTAAAAAAAATATTCGATTGACACGCGTGTCCGTTGCCATTGGCGTGGACCAATTACACTATAGGAATTAAAATTAATGGGTTGTTAGATGTTTTTTTGTTAAGGTCCGTTAAAAAGTCTGCTTTTTAGGTCTACTTGTGATCCTCTCCCTTTATATATATATACTCAACTCAACTCAACAAAGCTTTTTCTCAATTATTTGGGGTCGGCTACATGAATCCTATTTTTCCATTCCATTATGTCCAGTGCAGTATCTTCGGTTAAACCACATGACATCATGTCCTTTTTTATAATATCCCACCAAGTCAAATTAGGTCTACCTATACCCCTTGTGTTACCATCAATACTAACTAAATCACTCTTCCTTACAGGAGCATCCATTGGTATACGCTTGACGTGTCCAAACCACCTAAGTCGATTTTCTCTCAATTTATCTTCTATACGAGCTACTTTTACCGTTTCACGAATTTGTTCATTTTTAATTTTATCCTTTCGAGTTTTACCACAAATCCATCTTATCTTAGCATTCGCATCTCCGCCACACTCATTTTCTGCACATTTCGTTTCTTGGTTGCCCAACACTCTGTCTCATATAACATGGCGGGTCTAATGGTCGTCCTATAAAATTTACCTTTTAACTTCAAAGGTATACGCCTATCACACAAAACGCCGGTAGCACTTCTCCACTTAACCCAGCCTGCTCTAATTCTATGAGTAACATCATCACTAATATCTCCATCTTTTTGGATAATCGATCCTAAATAACGAAAATGATCGTTTCTAGGTATCTCTTGACCCTCCAATTTCACCACATCTCCATTTGTCCTCCTATTACTACTAAAATTGCACTCCACGTATTCTGTTTTAGTTCTGCTTATTTTAAATCCTCTTGTTTCTAAACTTTCTCTCCATAATTCCAACCTAGCATTAATCCATGTCTTAGTCTCATCCACTTAAACAATATCATCCGCAAATAGCATACACTATGGCACCTCATCTTGTATTTGTCCAGTCAACTCATCCATAACAAGAGCAAAGAGATAAGGACTTAATGTTGAACCTTAGCGTAGACCTACCGTAATTGAAAAGTCACTACTTTCTCCGGCTGATGTTCTTATTGTAGTCATCGCACCATCATACATATCCTTGATCACATCAATATATCTGCGAGTCACTCCTCTTTTATGTAGAACTCACCATATTATATCTCTTGGTATCCTATCATACGCTTTCTCCAAATCTATAAAAATCATATGAAGATCCTTTTTTTTTCCCTATACCTCTCCATTAATCTCCTCAATAAATAGATTGCTTCCATTGCTGACCTCCCAGGCATAAACCCAAATTGATTCTCAGATACTGTTGTCTTTAATCTCAATCTATATTCAATCACTCTCTCTTAAAGTTTCATTGTATGACTCATTAACTTAATACCACGATAATTTGAACAACTTTGTATGTCCCCTTTATTATTATAAATAGGTATTAAAATATTTTTTCTCCATTCATCAGACATCCTATTAGTCATTAAAATTCTATTGAATAATTTTATAAGCCATGATACTCCATCATCCCCTAAGCACTTCCAAACCTCAATAGAGATACCATATGGTCCTAAAGCCTTCCTTGTTTTCATCATTTTTAGAGCAATCCTGACCTCTGTTGTCCTAATTCTGCGAAAAAATATATTTTCTCGAGTCTCCCTAAGTTACTCTATATCTAATCTACTCCCATTATCTCCATTTAATAACCTCTCAAAGTAGTTTTTCCATCTTTCCATAATTTCATCATCTTTGACTAGGACTCTCGAATCATCACTTTTTATACACTTAACGTTATTAAAATCTTTTGTTTTCCTCTCCCTAAGTTTAGCAAGCTTATAAATACTTTTTTCCCCTTCTTGTGTACCTAATTTTGTATAAAGATCATCATACGCTTTTAACTTAGCATCTCTTACCACTTTCTTAACTTCCTTTTTAGCCCATTTATATTTCTCAAAATTTTCTTCATTTCTATTTGTTTGCCATGTTTTAAAGCACTCCCTTTTAATTTTTACTATATTTTGTACTTATTCATTCCACCACCAAGTTTCTTTAGACTGTGGCTTCTTACCTTTTGATTCTCCAAGAATTTCTTTTGATATTCTCCTAATGCATGTGGCCATCTTATTCCACATTATGTTAGTCTCTTCTTCAGTATTCCATGTTGCTTCATTTAATAATTTATCTTTAAATAGTTCTAATTTCTCTCCTTTTAAGTTCCACCACCTAGTTCGTGGGTTAATCTTCACTTTTCGCACTCGTGATTGATTTTTAATATTTATATCCAACACCATTATCATATGTTGTGAGGCTAAGCTCTCTTCCGGGATAACCTTACAATCTTTACACGTTAATCGATCTCCTTTCTAGTAATGAAAAAATCTATTTGGTTCTTATGTGTTCCACTTTTATAAGTTATTAAGTGTTCAAGCCTCTTTTTAAAACATGTATTTACTAGTACAAAATCATAAGCCATCACAAAATCTAAGATAGACGCTTCCCCGTCGTTCCTATCTCCAAAATCATATCCTCCATGCACTATCTCATATCCTACACGATCTTCTCCTACATGGCCATTAAAATCTCCCCCTATATAGATTTTCTCACCTACGGGTATTTCTTGAATTAGTTCATCCATTTGTTCACAAAATTGTACTTTAGTATGCTCATCTAATCCTACTTGAGGTGCATAAGCACTAACAATATTAATTATGTTTTCACCTAATACCAAATTTTACAAGTATAAGTCTATCACCTTTCCTAATAACGGTTACGATATCGTCCTTAAAGTTCTTATCTACTATTATTCCAACTCCGTTCTTATTTCTATGTTTTCCTGTATAATAAAATTTAAATCCTGTATTTTCTATTTCTCTAGCTTTCTCATCGACCCATTTAGTTTCTTGTAAACAAGTTATGTTAACTTTTCTTCTTGTCATGGTATCTACCAACTCCATCCATAGGTCCCTATGTTCCAAGTCGCTAACTTAAGTCTAGTATCTTGGGTAGCTTCTTTACCCGCACACGTCCAGCTTGTTACAGGAACCCTTGCGTATTTATCGTCGCATCCGGGCGCCGATGCGACGTCCCTTGCCTATTTTTCGAGACACCCGGTGGCAGGCGCAACGCCTCTTGCCTATTTTTCGAGACACCCGATGGCAGGCGCAACGCATCGCTTAAGGGGAACGCCCTAGCATTAGCACGTATATTCATAGGATTCATGTTCATAAGGATCTGACAAAGTTTTACGCTGGCTGTCAACTACCTAACGCAACCCTCCTCCTTTATCCGAGCTTGGGACCGGCAGTGTAAAAAAAAATATAAGAAGTTAAGCACGACACAGGCGGAGTTCCTTTATATATATATATATATATATATATATATAGAGAGAGAGAGAGAGAGAGAAAGACTAAATGAGTGTGTGAGTGGTATAGTGAGAGAGCCCTATGAACGTAGTCCATTTAAGACTTATGTTATACATTTAAATTTGAAAGTTTTTGGTGAAATGAGTTGTTTATGTTTTTAGGAATCAACTTGAATTAGTTAATTGAATTTGCTCACACAACTAAACAATGATAACAAGATAATTTGCGAATAAGCCGATTTTAAATGGGATATTTTACAATTTAGGTGGAGAACCAAACAGGTCCTTGGTCTCTCTCACCACGCCACACACACTCTCTCTCTCTCACTATATATATATATATATCAACGGTGAATAACTCCATTTTGCTTTTTCAAACACTACGCCCCATTTGGTTGTCCCGGAATTATAAATTGTGCTATTTATTAATTGTCTAATTAATTGTGTTTGATTTTATTAATGAGTTTATCCATTTCAAATATGAGCATTTCACAAAAAGCGCTCTCTCCCTCTTTCTCCATCGATTTCAAATTACCAAACATCGCGTTAAATTAGATTTAAACTCATTTCAAATTTATTCATTTACAATTCACTAATTCATAATAAACAAATTTACATAACTAAACAATTTGCGCAATCAAACGGGGCCTACACAAGTTTGATTTATACTCATTTCAAATGAATACATCCCAAATCAATTATTTTCAAACTAACTAATTTTATAATTAAATTTAGGGTTTTTTTACTTTACCACCTAAGACAATGTTGTATTTAGAGAACTCCCTTAGAAGTTCAATAATTAGACTTAACCCCCCGTATACATAAAGTATGAGTTAATGCATGATGTGCAGGAGTTTAAAGTCTAAAGTTTTGAAAGTGTGAGGTTATGTCCGACTCAACTTAACTCACTGTAGGTACCATTTTCACTTTTTGTGACGCACTTTTAAAAAGTGAAAACGGTACATCATAACTAATGGGGGTAAAATCCCAAATGATTTTTTATATAATAAAATAATTTACGCAACCAAACGGGCTATAAATTAATTCAAATACACCTCCCCAGAAATTCTAATAATTCAAGTATCATCAACAAGTCTAGCTATTAACCCAATTGAGTACTAACTGGGTTTTATGCTACCGGTGTAAGTACAGTATAAATGTGTGTATATATATACATATGGATACATTATTTATATCAAATTCAGTAGAGAGAGAAAATAAGAAGAAAAAATGGGTACCTGATTAAAGAGCTTCTGGGTTTATTAGAATTGAAGAGATGAGTAAAATCATTGATAGGAGAACGTTTATCAGAGACCAATTGAAGCTTATGCAATATGGTACCACTATTACAGTTGAGAGTAGCCATGGCCAAATTTTACTTGAAAGAAAAAAACATAACACCCTTATCTCTCTAGACACTAAAACAAAATTTAATGTTTATTTAATTTAATATTAATATCACTAGTGGTTCATATGTGGTGGTCGTGGGGCTGTGAGCTCTTTTGACATAGGAAAATTGGACATGGTGGGGATAGTGGGTTTTTAGCACTAGTTTTGAGCTAATAGTGTTGGGGTGGTTGAAATAAATTAAATTTATCATCATATTTTAAAAATAAAATAACGATTTTGTTTTAACTTTTAGCTCACTTTTATTATCAGTTTTTAAATAAATTCTCATTTTTTCTTAAATTTGCAATAGACTCCATTGTGTTTAACTCTTCATTCAGAACTTTACTGATGACATTTTTTTGTTTTTTCCTCACTTTAATAATTGATTTTGTAGTAGATCCTAATTTTTTTTTAATTTGCAATACACCTCTAATTTGTTAACTCTCCAAAAAAATTATTGAAAAAAAACTTAATTAGCATATAATAAAAAAGCGAATTTTTTTTTTTGGAAAACACTGAAAAAGTCTAAAAATAAGAAATTTCGAAATATATCAAAAATTTGCGAGTTATTATTTGTGCGCTATTAAAAATCAAGTTTTTTAACATTTTTCTTATAAATAAAAACTTTACATTATTTTAATAGTTTTTTTTATTTTAGAAAACCTTATGGATGTTCAAGTGCAGTAATTTCCAAGAGGGAACAACAGTCACGTTGATGCCCTAGCCATGCTTACTGAAGTCGTAGAAGGGTATCTTAAATGAATAATTGAAGTAGAGTACCTTGATCAGCCCAACATCAACAGAAGAAAAGTTGTTGACCAGGTTATGGTCATCAACACAATGCCCAGCTGGATGGATCCGATCATGCATTACCTGATGGAGGATACTCTACCGACTGATAGAAAAGAGGTGCATAAGATACGAGTAAAGTCTGCCCGTTTTCACGTAGGAGTGGATAAGAAGCTTTATCGGTGCTCTTTTTTCGAAACTTACCTCCAATGTGTGCATCCTAATGACATAGAGTAGATCCTCTACGAACTTCACGGGGGGGATTTGTGGAAGCCACGTACTAGTAGGTCGCTAGTATTTAGGGCAATAAAAGAAGGATACTGATGGTCGTATATGCTAAATGCAGTTTCTTAAGTTAGGAGGTGTAAGAAATGTCAACTTTTCTTACAACTAGTACAATAATCAACCAGCGACCTCATGTCTCTTATAAGTATGTAGTCATTCACCTAATGGGAACTTGACATCATTGGTCCGTTGCCCCTCGCATCTAGCAGTAGAAAGTACCTGTTGGTCAGCACCGACTACTTCTCTAAATGGATTGAAGGGGAACCCTTGGCAAATATCCGGGATGCCGACATAAACATATTTATATGGAGGAATATTATAACTCATTTTCGCATTCCTTGGATCATCATCAGTAACAATGAAACCTAGTTTGGGAGCAGTTTCTTTCAAAACTTATGTAACGAGCATGGTATCCAGCATTACTACAACTCGGTGGCATATCCCCAAGGCAATGAAATCCACTTTGGTCGACCAAAACCTTAATAACGAATCGATCAAAGCTGAGCTCGACTAAGCTAATGAAAGAAGAAACTGGCTATTATAAAGCTTGCCTCCTACCAGTAGAAATTGGCCAAATAATACAATAAGGGGATCCAATAGAGATGATTCAAGGTCTGCAATTATGTTCTACAGAAGATCATGGGTAGTGCCAAAAACCCTATACGGGAAATTTGGACCCAACTGGGAAGGTCCCTTGAAGATCATTCATAATGACCTAATAGGAGCCTACCACCTGGAGATAATGGAGGGGAGAGAAATTCTAAGAGCATGGAACGCAACCAACCTCAAGAAATTTTATTTTTGATATTCCAGTCTTTTACTTTTTAGACCATTCAGTATTTGCTTGATTCCATCCAATCTCAAAATTTTTTAGTGTTTTTTTAAGAAGTTATTTATGACTTCTCATACTTAATAAAGAGGAACAATTATTTGAATGACTTGTGCTTGATATATAATTCGTAACTAGTGCCCTCTCTGAATAAGGTCTAATTTAAAGACCAATTAGTTGGGTCAAATCAGCCAATGTAAAATGTTATGGTGAACAAAATATTAACAATGGCTTACTGTCGATAAAAGGCCCACCGGGAAACCTTAGGCATACTAACCAATTAGGTCATCAAAAAAATCCTCACTAGGGAATGACCCCCACAAACAGGTACATTTTTCTTTTTTGGCTCTAGGCCTAAGGTTAGATAGGATGACATCACCTAAAAGGTAAGACCAAAATACCACAAATCATACAGGAAGGCAAAAATGTAAAGAATTTTCATTGATTCTTATAAAGTTATTACAAGGAAATCAGAAAAGAAAATAAATTACAATGAATTAAATACGCGACTAGGCCTTCTCATTAGTCTATCTCCCAACCCCTAAAGGAGGAACATCCAAAGCATATGGGGAGACAGTCGCCCTCAAGTCCCTGACTCTTGACGGACCATTAGAACTCAGCCTATCTACCAAATGTTGAGATCGATGGAGTTCATCATCCTGTGAAGTCCATAATCCCCAAGATATTTTATGATCAGACTTACTGGAATGACATTTGTTGGGATCCACAAAGCATTGACCTTTAAAGGGAGGTTCGTGATGCTCCAAGTGTTACACCCCGCTAAATTCTGGCGTCGGCCGCCACCAAAACTAAGTTGGGTGCGAGTATATAAAATACCATTCTTAGTATGTGACAGATATGAGACATATAAAATCAGTATCCATAATAATAAGTCAATCGATCCCAAATGATAACAACGTACTATGATAAATGAAATCCATCACCATGCTAAACTCCTAATAAATCCAATATCCAATAATGTAAAGTTGAATCAATTCCAACTGAATCCATAATAAAATATCTGAATAAAACCCATAACAACTTTGGATCCGAATGGCCCAATAAAACTCAAATGAAGTCTCATAATGAAATACGACTGAAAGGAAAATCTAAACTAAATAAAGCAGTAAAGTAAATAAACTCCGGTTGCACCTCCGAACGATGATCTCCAAATAATCCTATGTAGCTTCTCCAAAACTTATCTTGAAAAAGTTAGTCAACGCACGAGGTCAGAGCCCCGAGCATGAATACTCACTACTCCCCTCAAATAGGATCCTTGAATCCAGACAGTAGCATTATACGAGATAAATATCATAATAGAATATTTTAATTAAACGAGATAATAATTAAACGCGATAAATAAATCACTAACTACCCCCGGTAATTCAAGTTCAATAAAATACACACCAATATGATTTTAAACACCCAAAAGCCCCCAAGTTGTTAATTTAATTAAATTAACCCAATTTATCATTTTTCTCAATTCTTACTTTAATTAAGTATAGCGGTCCTCTCGCCTCGGGTGGTACTCCCACCAAAAATTACATTATTATAACGGTTCTCCCGCCTCGGGTGATTCCTCCACCAAAAATACATCCCCTCGTCAAAACGACAGCTGGTCCGTTTAAACTGTCAACCCATGCTACATGACGAGGTTCCACACACTACACGACATAAAACGTTGACTGACACGTTTAAACTGTCGGCCCTCGCTGATTATGTCGCCAATATATTTTAATATTCGTTATTATCTTAGGCATTAATTCTCATTTTCTCAATGTCACAGTTATCAAATTACCCCACCTTTTTTATCGATGTGAGATCCTCAAAATACATCTTAGTCCCATACATAAGGGTCCCCATATACATATACGTCTTATCCTACGTTTAAGATAAATTTCTAACATTAAACTCGTCTTAGTCTCATATCTAGGCTAGCGCAATAACGATAAAATAACAAAAATCAGTCCACCACCGACCTAATAAAGTCGTAAGAATCTACCCTTACTAGTCACATACCTAGAAGTCGTAAATCATCCAAAAGCCTGTCCACTAGCCTCATACCTGGTAAGCATCCTAAAATATAGGTGAGCAATATCTACCCAAAAGCCCCTCGTCCTCGCGATGGAAAAAGTGAATAAAATAAATCACACAATACACAATTCAATATGCTCACATAGAAATTTAATCAATAAGGCCTCAATTCAATTTATTTCAATTAATAACATAATTGTCATTTCCAACGTAATTAATTCCATTCCATAGTGTTAATTTAAATAACATGCAATAATATTCCATACGTCATAATCGTTCTCTTTTATAAGTCATCTAATTTTTATAAGAGTGCACGCGTCCCATATAACATATAATTAATCCCAAAAGTTCTACATGCGAACCTACACCCAAAAACCATAAAAACTCAATAATCTAACCTACACCCAAGGGTTTCAAGGATTAATTCATATTCAAAAGTTTCATAAAAACAATTCCAAAATTAAGTGTCCACTTTCTCTAATTAAGTTACTAATTTATTTTACCAAAAACACATTATTAAGAGTTTAAGCGACACTTAAGACGCATAATACAAAAGGAAGAGATTAGAGTATTCATGCCTGAGATTAAGATGACGAAATTCTGACTACACGGTTGGATTCCTCTAAAAAAATTAGCAAAGAGACGTTCTTGGACAATCTTGATTAAACCCCCCAATTACGCCTTCAAAAACTTAATTATATTGGAGGTTGATGATTATAGTTGAAAGGAAACTATTAGAGAAGTGTTCTCTAGTAAAAAAGTTGGAGAAAAAGTTATCTGAAAAACTAAGCCATGAATTTGTTGTGATATATAAAGGATTAAGAGTTTGATTAAGAAAATAGTTCTAATCAGATAGATACAAACACTAAAAAAAACATTTCGGACCGTTGAATTGGCTGAAATTTGGGGGCGTAGTAGCTGAAGACGAGAGGAAGCTGCACAAAAAATATCAGCTGGATCGGATGGTCGAATATTTTTATATATTTTTTTTCTAGAGAGTTTTATGTTTTGAGGACTCTTCTAAATGCCCCAAGACTTATATATACTCATATTAGGAGTGTTGTAATCTAGTTTTTCGAATTCCGAATATAAAAATCAACATATTTAATTATTAAAATAATTAAATCCAAAATTTTATTTTTCTCTAATTAAATAATTAATTAATAAAAACACGAGGGGTTACACCAAGCAACCCGGTTCATGCCAGTATTACAAATCGATATCCTTAGAAATCTTCAACACAATAAGGGTATTGAGCCATTCGTGCTTATAACCAACACCACGGGCATCATTCAACATGGCATCCATGTGTGTGAGAGCCTCATCATAACCATCCATCCAAACCTAGCGAGGTTGTTTATGAAATTGGTACGTGAGGCGATCAAATTTCTCATTTAGTCTCTTAATGATGGACAACTGGTTTTTGATGGTTGCTACCTGATTGGGTAAGATTTTCTTATTACTCTCTTCCTCGTTGGCTTGACGATTTCCCCTATATTACTGAGAAGTGGACTGAATCTAGGCTTTTTTTTTTACTTTTCTAAATCTTCCCACACAACGTCATTCTCCTTTTCTAAAAAGGAAACACCCCTCATCTTTCTCGACCGATTTGGCCTTCTTAAGTCCTTCCAGTTTCGTCCTTAGAGCATTGTTCTCTTTCTCAAGTAGTGTGGCGACCTCTCTAGTGCCCACCAGTTCAGTATATAGAATGAACTCCTTCTTTGAATACGCAGTTGTCAAGTGTAATAACCCGACCTTTTGGAGATGATTAAATTCCATAATTAAGTATAATTTGGAATTTGGAGAATTTCTCGAAATAGTGATTTTTGGGATTTTCGATGGGTATTGTAATTACTTTTGGGACCATATAGGTCGAAATATTTTATTTATATGTCGCCGTGGAGTATAGCGACAAAAGATGTAAGATTTGGTGTTGAAAACCCGCATTTAATTATTTTGGGTTAGAATAGTGATTTGCGGTCAAGTACCTCGGATGGAAATTTCGACTGCGCCACGAGTCTCGGAATGTCCGAGATAGTCGAAAAAGAGTGTCCGATTGTCGAAATTGAGTTCCGGGTAATTTTGGAGTTAAATAGACTCGTAATTGGGTAAACGAGTCGTTTTTGGGTTTTAAGGGTTTAAACCCTTTTTCCTTTCTATATAAAGAGAGAGAGTGGGAGAAAAAGAGAAAGAAGGAAAGAAAAGAAAGAGAAGAGAGAGAGAGGAGGAGAGAAAAGAGGAGAAAGGAGGGAAACTCCGGCCAAACTCCGCCGGATTCGACTCGAGGTCGTCGGATTTCATCCTCCAGGCAAGTGTTTACTTGCTTTATTTACTTTTGAGCATAAATCTCATATCATAGTTGGTAAAAATATGATTTTGGGGTTAGAACCCTTAAAATAAAATTGGGTAAAAGTTGATTATGAGTTTACATATTGATGTAGTGTAAACTCTTAATGATGTTTAGTGATAAAACCATGTTAATGGAGTATATAAATGGATTGAAATGGGTTTAAAGGTTAAGTTGGGGTTTTTATGGTTTTAGGGTTTAAAACTAAGAGAAATGATTCAATACCCCAAAATAATTGATGTGTTAGTTGTAAAACATAGATTAGATGTTTATTGAGTTGTTGGATGAGGTTAGAAACAACAAAAATGGAGTTTGGGATTTTGGGAGGGATAATGAATAGTAACCCGTAGCCTTTGGGGTCATTTTCGGCCAAGAAGATAAATGATTTAGCTTTCGTCCAAAACACTAAAGTTGTAGATCTCTTCGATACGGTCGCGTGGACGCCGACCGCGTATTTTTCTGATTTTTCTACGATTTGATATGATTTTTACAAGATGACAGCTCCGGGTTGAAATCATCAACTCGAAAATCAAATCAGGAATTGAAAAAATACAAGCTAGGATTAGTCGTGTAGATGTTTTGGTTAATTTTTGGGGTAGTTTAGAAACACCGATAATGAAATTGGGTTGTTGGATGGAAGATTTGGAGGATTTAGTTTTGAGGACCTGGTGTGACCGGTCGACCGCGCCCCTAAGGTCGGTCGACCGCGTCAAGAAGAAATGGCCTACTGCTTTGTTTCGTAGGCTTAATTGCAACCCGCGGTCGACCGGGGGTCCTGTACCGGTCGACCGGTACTCTGTTTTCAGCTCAATATTTGGAGATTATTATTCTCCTCTTTGAGTTTAAAGTTTAAGGGCCTTCTAAATTAAAGTATATTAGAGGGTTATGTCCTAAGGGACTTATGAATTTGAGAACATATATATATATGTATATTCACTTAGAGTGAATTATTATATTTGGAGATATCCAATAAATCTTTAAGGGTTGATTAAGGTAATTATTATTTGTCGAAGTAAGGAAATACTTTGGATTTAGTATCATGCTTATATGAATGCATGATTATGATTCCTGGAGGGAATCTTTGGGATTATTGGTTATCGCTAGATGCTATAGGCCACTATGGCCGTTTATATATATTATAGGAAGAATATATAGGATATATATATACTGTGTGTTTTAGGTATATATATATATATATATATATATATATATTATGATGGAAATGATTTTGAAAATATAAAAATGAATATTTTCAAAATGGAAAGAGAAATGTTTTTCATAATTAATAAAATATGGATTACACACCTCTCTAAATCGCTATCATAAGGGAAGTTGCGTTCGTATGGTGAAGCCCCCTGGCTAATGAATGCAGGGTGGATATAGTCCTATAGGCCATGTGAGCGTTTGTTGTTATATTTTTTCTGCGCTGGTTAGGAGATTCCGGGTGTGGTCTTGACTATCCCGCAGGCACATGGTCGCTTCCCGACGTCTTACGATGTAGGATCCCAGGTTGTATTATGATAGGCCCTGGAAGATGATAGCCATTTAGGGGCGCGCACAGTGGAGAAATCCGGACGGGCGGTCTTAGAACGCGTTTATATTAAAGCAATTCATGATAATGGATTGACTTTAATTACATTTCCTGGATATAGGAAGGGAAATGGGTTATATGTTTAGCTTCGGTAACACTCCCAGATGGAAGAAGGGATGTGGAAGCATATGATATGGTAAAAGCATTTTTATGATAATAAAAATGGCTTTTAATTACATTTCCTGAATATAAAAAGGGAAATGGGATATTTTGAAACAGAAAAGCATTTTTACGATAATAAAATTGGCTTTTAAAAAGGTATATGTTTTGGTAAAGCAATTCATGATAATGAATTGGCTTTAAATACATTTCCTGGATATGAGAAGGGAAATGGGAGTTTTTGAAATGAAAGGGTTAAGTATTTATAAATACTTTGTGTATCGAATACACCTCAGTCCGGGAGGTAGATCCGGATGTGTATTATATGATATAATTCTATTAGTAACCCTCAGTCCGGGAGATATTATCCGGACATATATTGTAGATGTATGTGTATATATATATATTATACATTGTGTGTGCTACGGGCCTAATGGATCTCTACCATTAACCCTGCCAAGTAGTAGTGTATCGGGGGGGTTCCTTGTTTGGATTTCGCTCTGCGAGACACCCCACGCACGAACTTAGTGCAGTGTTGAGAATGGAGGGAAGTTTAGCCCTTAGCACTGGGACTATCTGGGGTGGATAGTAGTTGGGTGATAGACTAGTTAGGCAGGGATAGCTTGACTAGGGTATGTGTTAGGGTGCGTTAGGTGTGCACTACTAGAGGAGAGGTGAGGGGTATCTCATGGGAGTGCGATACCAATTTAAATATGAGGTAAAACTATTTTTCTAAAATAAAGCATTTATGCACTTGCAAAATATTTTCAAACATTCGGGCTCTGACCCGTTTATCTACTCTCCTTTCCTTCTATATATTATGTATATATAGGTGTCCAGACACAGGGACGCCTGGATGGAAATTCTTTCGAGTCAGACGTCTGCTGCAGCAGCTGTGGATGCTTGCAGGTTATTGGTAGACGTTTCTTTCCTTGCACTCTAGATAGGAAATATTGTACAAACATTCGGGCCAATGGTCCAACTGATTTTATTTATTCTTCGCACGTTATTCGATATGGTTGTATTATTTGGACCGAGTGTTCGGTTATTTTAATTTATTTCATTTTCATTTCAGCTCATTTACGCATTTAATTGTGGATGTTTTATTTTGATCGTTAAAAAGAGTAGTTAGGTAAAAGTTTTTAACGCTCACCTAATAGGATATTAGTAATTAAATGGATTTTCGACAGTGATGCTAAGAATGATCCATATGAGACTCCTGTTTTAATTTAATATTGGAGTGATCGCCCGGTATCTTATTAGGCGGGGTGTTACAGATGGTATCAGAGCATCAGGTTCTAGTGTCCTTAGGAATCTGTGCGGACGTACTACGCTTTCAGCGTTGCTCTCGATTTGTTATAGAGCCCCAGGATTTGGATTGTTGATTTCTCTTGTGAGATTTCGTTCTCCTGCCATATTAGAAGATTATAGAAATCTTTTGCGCGCTCATTGAGAATCGTGTGCGGAGCTCGGAGGGCTGCAGGAGTTGGAGCTTAGCTGGGGGGGCTGGTAGAAGATGGGGACGAGGACCTTAGTAGAGGCCACTTTCCTTGTGGCAAATTGCTAAGGATTGTTGCAACGACTACTAAAGTATAGTAGTTATGAGCAACCAAGTACTACTGTGATAAAAAGTGGTACTCAAGTTGAATTACCCCGTGGAGATAAGGATTCCAAAGGGATCTTACGGATAGTTTTAACCGTGAGTCCCCATGATTCTGCAGGAAGGAGGAAGGATTATTGGAACCGGTGGTGGAATTTCCTTTTAACAAAGGAGTTAAGAGGATTAGTAAGATGATCGTAAGGAGCAAGGCTATAGAGTCAGATGGTGCTGACAACTCTGTGATGGTCAGGAAGACCAATGATGGAAATAATGTTGTGGAGTGTGGAGCCACACGGATAGTCTTTTCCGATAAGAATAAAGGACAAGGTTAGGGTGCCCGGATGGGGCCTAGAGTTGAGAAATTTTGCTAAGAGGTGTGGCTAGAAGAAGTTGTGGTGTTCGATAGCCCTTAGACTCGTGTGTGTAATATGAGTTTTGTTTCGGTCTCGATAACATAATAATGTAGGCTTGTGTGTTTTCCGCGATAGCGGAATTTTATTTTCTTTCACTCACCATAGAGGCGGGTGATTATATTTTATATATATACGTATAAGGTATATGGTATATCGGAGCGATAGCAGGCTAATGATGGCAAGTCCATCGTGTCCGCAGTTCCTGGAGGGAACGGATTGTGGTTGCGATGTCTCACCTGGATACAGGTTGAGTAACCCTTTGTTATTATGGATTGATAGAACCTCGATGAGTAGAGGTTTCCTTATTTTGGTTGGTATATGTGGCAACCTTATAGATATAATTTAAGTCCCACAGGATCGTTGTTGAGCTGTAAGATTTAGCTCAGTATTGGTTTGCGCAAGGACTTAGAAATAGTGAGAGCGCCGGGTGGTGTGACTCTTAGTTAGAGATAGGAGTTCAGACCACCTTTCGATGAGAAGGGATAGGATTATCCCGGTTGCATATCTGAAATAACGGGACTCCGTGACCAACGAAGTCAAGTGTTAATGTGTGGAGGGGTTCCTTGTTTGGATTTCGCTTTGCGAGACACTCCACACATGACTCTTAACGGCGCCGGGCATGGAGAGCTGTTATGGGATGCAAGGATGTGGGTTAGTCTGATAGTGTGGATGAACCACTATAGGCTACGAGCCCTGTGATGAGGGTACTCTTATGGAAATACTGTGCTATGGAAAAGCACTAAAGTGGTCCTCTCACCACAAGTAGTTGGGTGGAGTAGGACTTAGAGAATTTGATTTGAGGATGATAGCCAGGCCTTAATAAGAAGGCAAATTTGGGAAAATCTTTGATCGGTGTGACGTTAGTAGTGTTCCTACAGAGAGTAGGCACTTTGATTAGTTAGGTTTCCTTCTGTATGGGCGGAAGGATAATATAGTAGAAATGCGTTTGTAGGTTAGTTTAGTAAGATTTAGGACGTCCCGCTGGTGTGCCTTAGGTCATTAAATCTCGATGACCGACAACGCGAGGGAGTAGTGTAACGGGAGGGTTCCTTGTTTGGATTTCGCCTTGGCGAGACGTCCCACGCACGAAACCAAGCAAATGTCGGGAGTTGAGAGAGGCCTTGGGCACTAGGGATATAATTAGGATACTCGTTTCGCTTAGGTAGGGTAACGCATAGATAGTAGCATTGTAAGATGTAGGCTCGATAGAGTTAGCAATGCCGAGGTTAGGAGTTTGGAATTTCGTGGGTTGGAAGGACCCATAGGTGAGTATTACACCGAGGAAAGGAGACCCTTATTGGGAGAGAGTGATACGTGTTAGACGTTCGTAACGTTTGTGTAGATATACACAAGTTAGAAAGGTGTATGGGCACCTTGGTGAGGTGGTTTGGTATACCGCCTAGTTAAGATAGGAGTAGTACATAAGATTGAACCCATGCCAAGAGGCATTTTAGAGGATGGGTATTAAGTGACGTATTAGAGTCACTTTATGATTGCGGTATCCGCATAGTGTAGGGTTAGGAACCATTGAGTTAGTATCTTTCCCTCGAGGTTTTAGGATTTGTAGTGATCCTAGTTAGATGATGTAAGTTGTATCTGAATTTCGAGGACGAAATTCCATTGTAAGGGGGGGAGTATGTAATAACCCGACCTTTTGGAGATGATTAAATTCCATAATTAAGTATAATTTGGAATTTGAAGAATTTCTCGAAATAGTGATTTTTGGGATTTTCGATGGGTATTGTAATTACTTTTGGGACCATATAGGTCGAAATATTTTATTTATATGTCGTCGTGGAGTATAGCGACAAAAGATGTAAGATTTGGTGTTGAAAACCCGCATTTAATTATTTTGGGTTAGAATAGTGATTTGCGGTCAAGTACCTCGGATGGAAATTTCGACTGCGCCACGAGTCTCGGAATGTCCGAGATAGTCGAAAAAGAGTGTCCGATTGTCGAAATTGAGTTCCGGGTAATTTTGGAGTTAAATAGACTCGTAATTGGGTAAACGAGTCGTTTTTGGGTTTTAAGGGTTTAAACCCTTTTTCCTTTCTATATAAAGAGAGAGAGTGGGAGAAAAAGAGAAAGAAGGAAATAAAAGAAAGAGAAGAGAGAGAGGAGGAGAGAAAAGAGGAGAAAGGAGGGAAACTCCGGCCAAACTCCGCCGGATTCGACTCGAGGTCGTCGGATTTCATCCTCCAGGCAAGTGTTTACTTGCTTTATTTACTTTTGAGCATAAATCTCATATCATAGTTGGTAAAAATATGATTTTGGGGTTAGAACCCTTAAAATAAAATTGGGTAAAAGTTGATTATGAGTTTACATATTGATGTAGTGTAAACTCTTAATGATGTTTAGTGATAAAACCATGTTAATGGAGTATATAAATGGATTGAAATGGGTTTAAAGGTTAAGTTGGGGTTTTTATGGTTTTAGGGTTTAAAACTAAGAGAAATGATTCAATACCCCAAAATAATTGATGTGTTAGTTGTAAAACATAGATTAGATGTTTATTGAGTTGTTGGATGAGGTTAGAAACAACAAAAATGGAGTTTGGGATTTTGGGAAGGATAATGAATAGTAACCCGTAGCCTTTGGGGTCATTTTCGGCCAAGAAGATAAATGATTTAGCTTTCGTCCAAAACACTAAAGTTGTAGATCTTTTCGATACGGTCGCGTGGGCGCCGACCGCGTATTTTTCTGATTTTTCTACGATTTGATATGATTTTTACAAGATGACAGCTCCGGGTTGAAATCATCAACTCGAAAATCAAATCAGGAATTGAAAAAATACAAGCTAGGATTAGTCGTGTAGATGTTTTGGTTAATTTTTGGGGTAGTTTAGAAACACCGATAATGAAATTGGGTTGTTGGATAGAAGATTTGGAGGATTTAGTTTTGAGGACCTGGTGTGACCGGTCGACCGCGCCCCTAAGGCCGGTCGACCGCGTCAAGAAGAAATGACCTACTGCTTTGTTTCGTAGGCTTAATTGCAACCCGCGGTCGACCGGGGGTCCTGTACCGGTCGACCGGTACTCTGTTTTCAGCTCAAGATTTGGAGATTATTATTCTCCTCTTTGAGTTTAAAGTTTAAGGGCCTTCTAAATTAAAGTATATTAGAGGGTTATGTCCTAAGGGACTTATGAATTTGAGAACATATATATATATATATATGTATATTCACTTAGAGTGAATTATTATATTTGGAGATATCCAATAAATCTTTAAGGGTTGATTAAGGTAATTATTATTTGTCGAAGTAAGGAAATACTTTGGATTTAGTATCATGCTTATATGAATGCATGATTATGATTCCTGGAGGGAATCTTTGGGATTATTGGTTATCGCTAGATGCTATAGGCCAATATGGCCGTTTATATATATTCTAGGAAGAATATATAGGATATATATATACTGTGTGTTTTAGGTATATATATATATATATATATATATTATGATGGAAATGATTTTGAAAATATAAAAATGAATATTTTCAAAATGGAAAGAGAAATGTTTTTCATAATTAATAAAATATGGATTACACACCTCTCTAAATCGCTATCATAAGGGAAGTTGCGTTCGTATGGTGAAGCCCCCTGGCTAATGAATGCAGGGTGGATATAGTCCTATAGGCCATGTGAGCGTTTGTTGTTATATTTTTTCTGCGCTGGTTAGGAGATTCCGGGTGTGGTCTTGACTATCCCGCAGGCACATGGTCGCTTCCCGACGTCTTACGATGTAGGATCCCAGGTTGTCTTATGATAGGCCCTGGAAGATGATAGCCATTTAGGGGCGCGCACAGTGGAGAAATCCGGACGGGCGGTCTTAGAACACGTTTATATTAAAGCAATTCATGATAATGGATTGACTTTAATTACATTTCCTGGATATAGGAAGGGAAATGGGTTATATGTTTAGCTTCGGTAACACTCCCGGATGGAAGAAGGGATGTGGAAGCATATGATATGGTAAAAGCATTTTTATGATAATAAAAATGGCTTTTAATTACATTTCCTGAATATAAAAAAGGGAAATGGGATATTTTGAAATAGAAAAGCATTTTTACGATAATAAAACTGGCTTTTAAAAAGGTATATGTTTTGGTAAAGCAATTCATGATAATGAATTGGCTTTAAATACATTTCCTGGATATGAGAAGGGAAATGGGAGTTTTTGAAATGAAAGGGTTAAGTATTTATAAATACTTTGTGTATCGAATACACCTCAGTCCGGGAGGTAGATCCGGATGTGTATTATATGATATAATTCTATTAGTAACCCTCAGTCCGGGAGATATTATCCGGACATATATTGTAGATGTATGTGTATATATATATATTATACATTGTGTGTGCTACGGGCCTAATGGATCTCTACCATTAACCCTGCCAAGTAGTAGTGTATCGGGGGGGTTCCTTGTTTGGATTTCGCTCTGCGAGACACCCCACGCACGAACTTAGTGCAGTGTTGAGAATGGAGGGAAGTTTAGCCCTTAGCACTGGGACTATCTGGGGTGGATAGTAGTTGGGTGATAGACTAGTTAGGCAGGGATAGCTTGACTAGGGTATGTGTTAGGGTGCGTTAGGTGTGCACTACTAGAGGAGAGGTGAGGGGTATCTCATGGGAGTGCGATACCAATTTAAATATGAGGTAAAACTATTTTTCTAAAATAAAGCATTTATGCACTTGCAAAATATTTTCAAACATTCGGGCTCTGACCCGTTTATCTACTCTCCTTTCCTTCTATATATTATGTATATATAGGTGTCCAGACACAGGGACGCCTGGATGGAAATTCTTTCGAGTCAGACGTCTGCTGCAGCAGCTGTGGATGCTTGCAGGTTATTGGTAGACGTTTCTTTCCTTGCACTCTAGATAGGAAATATTGTACAAACATTCGAGCCAATGGTCCAACTGATTTTATTTATTCTTCGCACGTTATTCGATATGGTTGTATTATTTGGACCGAGTGTTCGGTTATTTTAATTTATTTCATTTTCATTTCAGCTCATTTACGCATTTAATTGTGGATGTTTTATTTTGATCGTTAAAAAGAGTAGTTAGGTAAAAGTTTTTAACGCTCACCTAATAGGATATTAGTAATTAAATGGATTTTCGACAGTGATGCTAAGAATGATCCATATGAGACTCCTGTTTTAATTTAATATTGGAGTGATCGCCCGGTATCTTATTAGGCGGGGTGTTACAGATGGTATCAGAGCATCAGGTTCTAGTGTCCTTAGGAATCTGTGCGGACGTACTACGCTTTCAGCGTTGCTCTCGATTTGTTATAGAGCCCCAGGATTTGGATTGTTGATTTCTCTTGTGAGATTTCGTTCTCCTGCCATATTAGAAGATTATAGAAATCTTTTGCGCGCTCATTGAGAATCGTGTGCGGAGCTCGAAGGGCTGCAGGAGTTGGAGCTTAGCTGGGGGAGCTGGTAGAAGATGGGGACGAGGACCTTAGTAGAGGCCACTCTCCTTGTGGCAAATTGCTAAGGATTGTTGCAACGACTACTAAAGTATAGTAGTTATGAGCAACCAAGTACTACTGTGATAGAAAGTGGTACTCAAGTTGAATTACCCCGTGGAGATAAGGATTCCAAAGGGATCTTACGGATAGTTTTAACCGTGAGTCCCCATGATTCTGCAGGAAGGAGGAAGGATTATTGGAACCGGTGGTGGAATTTCCTTCTAACAAAGGAGTTAAGAGGATTAGTAAGATGATCGTAAGGAGCAAGGCTATAGAGTCAGATGGTGCTGACAACTCTGTGATGGTCAGGAAGACCAATGATGGAAATAATGTTGTGGAGTGTGGAGCCACACGGATAGTCTTTTCCGATAAGAATAAAGGACAAGGTTAGGGTGCCCGGATGGGGCCTAGAGTTGAGAAATTTTGCTAAGAGGTGTGGCTAGAAGAAGTTGTGGTGTTCGATAGCCCTTAGACTCGTGTGTGTAATATGAGTTTTGTTTCGGTCTCGATAACATAATAATGTAGGCTTGTGTGTTTTCCGCGATAGCGGAATTTTATTTTCTTTCACTCACCATAGAGGCGGGTGATTATATTTTATATATATACGTATAAGGTATATGGTATATCGGAGCGATAGCAGGCTAATGATGGCAAGTCCATCGTGTCCGCAGTTCCTGGAGGGAACGGATTGTGGTTGCGATGTCTCACCTGGATACAGGTTGAGTAACCCTTTGTTATTATGGATTGATAGAACCTCGATGAGTAGAGGTTTCCTTATTTTGGTTGGTATATGTGGCAACCTTATAGATATAATTTAAGTCCCACAGGATCGTTGTTGAGCTGTAAGATTTAGCTCAGTATTGGTTTGCGCAAGGACTTA
Source organism: Sambucus nigra (assembly GCA_949130495.1). Taxonomy (NCBI): domain Eukaryota; kingdom Viridiplantae; phylum Streptophyta; class Magnoliopsida; order Dipsacales; family Adoxaceae; genus Sambucus; species Sambucus nigra. The sequence continues at coordinate 16,092,401 of OX422216.1, forward strand.
GAAATAGTGAGAGCGCCGGGTGGTGTGACTCTTAGTTAGAGATAGGAGTTCAGACCACCTTTCGATGAGAAGGGATAGGATTATCCCGGTTGCATATCTGAAATAACGGGACTCCGTGACCAACGAAGTCAAGTGTTAATGTGTGGAGGGGTTCCTTGTTTGGATTTCGCTTTGCGAGACACTCCACACATGACTCTTAACGGCGCCGGGCATGGAGAGCTGTTATGGGATGCAAGGATGTGGGTTAGTCTGATAGTGTGGATGAACCACTATAGGCTACGAGCCCTGTGATGAGGGTACTCTTATGGAAATACTGTGCTATGGAAAAGCACTAAAGTGGTCCTCTCACCACAAGTAGTTGGGTGGAGTAGGACTTAGAGAATTTGATTTGAGGATGATAGCCAGGCCTTAATAAGAAGGCAAATTTGGGAAAATCTTTGATCGGTGTGACATTAGTAGTGTTCCTACAGAGAGTAGGCACTTTGATTAGTTAGGTTTCCTTTTGTATGGGCGGAAGGATAATATAGTAGAAATGCGTTTGTAGGTTAGTTTAGTAAGATTTAGGACGTCCCGCTGGTGTGCCTTAGGTCATTAAATCTCGATGACCGACAACGCGAGGGAGTAGTGTAACGGGAGGGTTCCTTGTTTGGATTTCGCCTTGGCGAGACGTCCCACGCACGAAACCAAGCAAATGTCGGGAGTTGAGAGAGGCCTTGGGCACTAGGGATATAATTAGGATACTCGTTTCGCTTAGGTAGGGTAACGCATAGATAGTAGCATTGTAAGATGTAGGCTCGATAGAGTTAGCAATGCCGAGGTTAGGAGTTTGGAATTTCGTGGGTTGGAAGGACCCATAGGTGAGTATTACACCGAGGAAAGGAGACCCTTATTGGGAGAGAGTGATACGTGTTAGACGTTCGTAACGTTTGTGTAGATATACACAAGTTAGAAAGGTGTATGGGCACCTTGGTGAGGTGGTTTGGTATACCGCCTAGTTAAGATAGGAGTAGTACATAAGATTGAACCCATGCCAAGAGGCATTTTAGAGGATGGGTATTAAGTGACGTATTAGAGTCACTTTATGATTGCGGTAGCCGCATAGTGTAGGGTTAGGAACCATTGAGTTAGTATCTTTCCCTCGAGGTTTTAGGATTTGTAGTGATCCTAGTTAGATGATGTAAGTTGTATCTGAATTTCGAGGACGAAATTCCATTGTAAGGGGGGGAGTATGTAATAACCCGACCTTTTGGAGATGATTAAATTCCATAATTAAGTATAATTTGGAATTTGAAGAATTTCTCGAAATAGTGATTTTTGGGATTTTCGATGGGTATTGTAATTACTTTTGGGACCATATAGGTCGAAATATTTTATTTATATGTCGTCGTGGAGTATAGCGACAAAAGATGTAAGATTTGGTGTTGAAAACCCGCATTTAATTATTTTGGGTTAGAATAGTGATTTGCGGTCAAGTACCTCGGATGGAAATTTCGACTGCGCCACGAGTCTCGGAATGTCCGAGATAGTCGAAAAAGAGTGTCCGATTGTCGAAATTGAGTTCCGGGTAATTTTGGAGTTAAATAGACTCGTAATTGGGTAAACGAGTCGTTTTTGGGTTTTAAGGGTTTAAACCCTTTTTCCTTTCTATATAAAGAGAGAGAGTGGGAGAAAAAGAGAAAGAAGGAAATAAAAGAAAGAGAAGAGAGAGAGGAGGAGAGAAAAGAGGAGAAAGGAGGGAAACTCCGGCCAAACTCCGCCGGATTCGACTCGAGGTCGTCGGATTTCATCCTCCAGGCAAGTGTTTACTTGCTTTATTTACTTTTGAGCATAAATCTCATATCATAGTTGGTAAAAATATGATTTTGGGGTTAGAACCCTTAAAATAAAATTGGGTAAAAGTTGATTATGAGTTTACATATTGATGTAGTGTAAACTCTTAATGATGTTTAGTGATAAAACCATGTTAATGGAGTATATAAATGGATTGAAATGGGTTTAAAGGTTAAGTTGGGGTTTTTATGGTTTTAGGGTTTAAAACTAAGAGAAATGATTCAATACCCCAAAATAATTGATGTGTTAGTTGTAAAACATAGATTAGATGTTTATTGAGTTGTTGGATGAGGTTAGAAACAACAAAAATGGAGTTTGGGATTTTGGGAAGGATAATGAATAGTAACCCGTAGCCTTTGGGGTCATTTTCGGCCAAGAAGATAAATGATTTAGCTTTCGTCCAAAACACTAAAGTTGTAGATCTTTTCGATACGGTCGCGTGGGCGCCGACCGCGTATTTTTCTGATTTTTCTACGATTTGATATGATTTTTACAAGATGACAGCTCCGGATTGAAATCATCAACTCGAAAATCAAATCAGGAATTGAAAAAATACAAGCTAGGATTAGTCGTGTAGATGTTTTGGTTAATTTTTGGGGTAGTTTAGAAACACCGATAATGAAATTGGGTTGTTGGATAGAAGATTTGGAGGATTTAGTTTTGAGGACCTGGTGTGACCGGTCGACCGCGCCCCTAAGGCCGGTCGACCGCGTCAAGAAGAAATGACCTACTGCTTTGTTTCGTAGGCTTAATTGCAACCCGCGGTCGACCGGGGGTCCTGTACCGGTCGACCGGTACTCTGTTTTCAGCTCAAGATTTGGAGATTATTATTCTCCTCTTTGAGTTTAAAGTTTAAGGGCCTTCTAAATTAAAGTATATTAGAGGGTTATGTCCTAAGGGACTTATGAATTTGAGAACATATATATATATATATATATATGTATATTCACTTAGAGTGAATTATTATATTTGGAGATATCCAATAAATCTTTAAGGGTTGATTAAGGTAATTATTATTTGTCGAAGTAAGGAAATACTTTGGATTTAGTATCATGCTTATATGAATGCATGATTATGATTCCTGGAGGGAATCTTTGGGATTATTGGTTATCGCTAGATGCTATAGGCCAATATGGCCGTTTATATATATTCTAGGAAGAATATATAGGATATATATATACTGTGTGTTTTAGGTATATATATATATATATATATATATATATATATATATATATTATGATGGAAATGATTTTGAAAATATAAAAATGAATATTTTCAAAATGGAAAGAGAAATGTTTTTCATAATTAATAAAATATGGATTACACACCTCTCTAAATCGCTATCATAAGGGAAGTTGCGTTCGTATGGTGAAGCCCCCTGGCTAATGAATGCAGGGTGGATATAGTCCTATAGGCCATGTGAGCGTTTGTTGTTATATTTTTTCTGCGCTGGTTAGGAGATTCCGGGTGTGGTCTTGACTATCCCGCAGGCACATGGTCGCTTCCCGACGTCTTACGATGTAGGATCCCAGGTTGTCTTATGATAGGCCCTGGAAGATGATAGCCATTTAGGGGCGCGCACAATGGAGAAATCCGGACGGGCGGTCTTAGAACGCGTTTATATTAAAGCAATTCATGATAATGGATTGACTTTAATTACATTTCCTGGATATAGGAAGGGAAATGGGTTATATGTTTAGCTTCGGTAACACTCCCGGATGGAAGAAGGGATGTGGAAGCATATGATATGGTAAAAGCATTTTTATGATAATAAAAATGGCTTTTAATTACATTTCCGGAATATAAAAAGGGAAATGGGATATTTTGAAATAGAAAAGCATTTTTACGATAATAAAACTGGCTTTTAAAAAGGTATATGTTTTGGTAAAGCAATTCATGATAATGAATTGGCTTTAAATACATTTCCTGGATATGAGAAGGGAAATGGGAGTTTTTGAAATGAAAGGGTTAAGTATTTATAAATACTTTGTGTATCGAATACACCTCAGTCCGGGAGGTAGATCCGGATGTGTATTATATGATATAATTCTATTAGTAACCCTCAGTCCGGGAGATATTATCCGGACATATATTGTAGATGTATGTGTATATATATATATATTATACATTGTGTGTGCTACGGGCCTAATGGATCTCTACCATTAACCCTGCCAAGTAGTAGTGTATCGGGGGGGTTCCTTGTTTGGATTTCGCTCTGCGAGACACCCCACGCACGAACTTAGTGCAGTGTTGAGAATGGAGGGAAGTTTAGCCCTTAGCACTGGGACTATCTGGGGTGGATAGTAGTTGGGTGATAGACTAGTTAGGCAGGGATAGCTTGACTAGGGTATGTGTTAGGGTGCGTTAGGTGTGCACTACTAGAGGAGAGGTGAGGGGTATCTCATGGGAGTGCGATACCAATTTAAATATGAGGTAAAACTATTTTTCTAAAATAAAGCATTTATGCACTTGCAAAATATTTTCAAACATTCGGGCTCTGACCCGTTTATCTACTCTCCTTTCCTTCTATATATTATGTATATATAGGTGTCCAGACACAGGGACGCCTGGATGGAAATTCTTTCGAGTCAGACGTCTGCTGCAGCAGCTGTGGATGCTTGCAGGTTATCGGTAGACGTTTCTTTCCTTGCACTCTAGATAGGAAATATTGTACAAACATTCGGGCCAATGGTCCAACTGATTTTATTTATTCTTCGCACGTTATTCGATATTGTTGTATTATTTGGACCGAGTGTTCGGTTATTTTAATTTATTTCATTTTCATTTCAGCTCATTTACGCATTTAATTGTGGATGTTTTATTTTGATCGTTAAAAAGAGTAGTTTAGTAAAAGTTTTTAACGCTCACCTAATAGGATATTAGTAATTAAATGGATTTTCGACAGTGATGCTAAGAATGATCCATATGAGACTCTTGTTTTAATTTAATATTGGAGTGATCGCCCGGTATCTTATTAGGCGGGGTGTTACATCAAGGAAGCCATTTTTTTTATCAAGGCCACTGCCGTTCTGAATATCGGCCAACTTCCTTTTATAATCGTCTTAAAGGTTTTCTAATGACTCTTTATAATCCCTTTAATCAACGAAGATCATATCATGATAAGCGGTGTTATCAGTAACTTCCTTATGAAAAAGGTGTCGTAAATCCAAGTATGCATCTTTGGACTGAGCAGACACATCAAGACCCAACAGTTCCTCAAGTTTTTCCTCGCCGGCTTCATCATGACCGATAGTGAACAACCTATCGCGCCTCTGCTGAAACTCGCTTTGAACATCGACCAAAGCTACCAACCTTACATTAAACTGTGTAAACATGTGGTCAGCCATATGAGTTTCCTAAAGAAAAACTTGCAGAAAATTAAATGAAACAATAATGATTGGAATAGTTATTTCATTTCATTGATAAAGGGTTACAATGGGTCATCCCCCCACATTGATGAAAATAAAAAAGAATGGAAAGTGGTACATTCTCCCTCCTGGGGGAGTTATCAAGTTCCAGGGGGTTGGAAGAACCCCCAACATCGGGTTTCCTACTTACCGACCGAGCATGTGGAGGTGATATTATGCCAGCATGTGTGGCACCCACATTGGTAGCGATGAAGTTTGTGATCTTTCTTTTGGCCATAATGCTTGGAGAAATGGTAGAGGGGACCAAAGAAACGTCCAAGGGATCGAAAGAGGACGAAATGATCTCCTCTGTGAAGTCATCCCCTTTTAAGTATTGGGGGCAAGGACTCTGAACCAGAAGTGGAGGCCTCTAGATTATCCAATGAAATTGGGATGATCGACCTCTCCTCCATAGGTCTCGCTACAAAAAAGTGATGGTGCTTTTGTAGCTGAGCAGAAATGTGGACAACCTAAGATGTTCGGAAACCTCCACTCTCTATTGAATGGACCAAAAAATTTTAAGGTCAGCAAGTTGACGTTGATGTCGCGGGGAATCTTTTTCTTGATCTTCATTGGAAAACAAAAATGCAAAAAGAGCAAAAAATTAGTTTCGATCAGAGAAAAATATCATAGACAACAAGAAATTTTTCTAACCTGTTCTTTGACCATCCTGAAGGCATTTTGGCCCCTCATATGCCACACCCTCAGGTAGGTAGAATACTTCCAGTCTTTCACTATGAAGCCATGGTCCCATTAGTCCTTGTTGGATTAAAAAAGATTCACAACCAGGGCTCTCTTAGAAATCCCCATCTTCATATAATTGATATTATTAGTAGTTGTTATCCACTGATAGGAGTACATAATCTCAGTGATGCCGCATTAATGATTCTCCAAGTATTTGGGGCAACCTGGGTTGTAATCACATCAAAGTATTGATAAAATTCCAAAAATAAATGATTTTGGGGAAAAGTGACCCCACACTCTGTAATGAAGATCGGTGGCATCTAGTGGCCCAAGAAAGAGTAAAAAGTTCACAGGGACCATCAACCAGATCTATTCTCACCCATGAAGGGATTCAATTCTTGGTTCTTAATTCTTCCAACAAATTTTCATCAATAACATACACCATTTTTAAAGAATCTAAGAAGGAATTAAACAAAGAAAGCGAAGAAGAATGAAGTAAATAGAGTTTCGAAGGAAGTTGTTACAGTGAGGTGAATGAAGCTCTCCTTTGGAAGGAAATAAGTTTTCGAATGAAAGTTAAAGTGAACAAAAAGGTTGGGACTATCACCTTATAAGCTGAAAGGCATCTTCACGATTCCTGAGGGGAGTAATGATTAAATGTATATGGCATTTTTTCAAACGACACATCGCTGCCAAATATAATTAATTACTGGAGTACCCTTGAAACATTTGGCTGTTCAAATTTGCTCGTATTTACAAAACTGCCATTAGATTCAAATGTCAAAAGCTCTAATATGCCAACTTGTTGAAGTCTTCGGCCGACCAAGTCACAGCAAAGCCTAGCCACCTCAAGCGACCCTGAGCTTTAGGGGCAATTAGAGGGACCAGAATTAACGAAGTCGCATGGCCCACACGTGTTTAGCAGGGGCTCATAAGATCAAGATCATTTGAAAGTCTAAGCCATGAAGAAGTTTCGTTAGCACGTTCCACAAAGCGATTTAATTAGATAAAGGATAGGTCCGAAATCTTTGGGATAACTATTAGCTAAGCTAGGACTTTCCCAGGATCTTCTATAAATATGTGCCTGCTCCAATGAGGTTCGAAAATTGTATCATCGAGCAATACTATAACTATGCCGACCAACTTTCTAAAGTTAATAAAAACTGAAACCCTAAATCTCGTGGACGTAGAAAATTTGTCGAACCACGTACATCATGTGTCGTGTGTGTTCTTTGGTCCTTCTTATTGAGCATTTTTCTTTGTTTATACCTGCATGTATTGAATATTCAAACTGTAGGAAATTACCACCTACACACACAGTAATACCTCACAACTTAAAATAAAATATACACTTACTTAGTTTACGCATCTTCGCACATAATCGAATATCATATAATCAATATCACAAATTAATTATTAATAACACGGGTCACAAAATCACCTAACATGTATCACTACGCCATAATAGGAAGATAATCACGGTTTTGGGTCGTGACCAAGCCATATGGGTCAAGGTTTTTTTCCGTGACCATATTGAGGGTGACAAAATCGTGGGTCACGATCCAGTAGGTGACATCAATGTTGATTGGCTAGCCACGATCCAAAATCGTGACACCAAGTGTGACCACAATTTAATTATCATCTGTATTATGCATTTTATTATTACCATCTCACACAAGTAATAATTAATCCCATTTATTCATTTATTTCACAATTGATAAATAATAAATAAAGGGAATGTCTATCCCCACACCCCAAAAGTCTTCCCCCACACCCTTTTTAACAATTAAACACTAAATCACCAAAAGACCCTCAATATAAATATATGATTTGAGCAAATATAATTTTTTCCTAAAAAATTTATTACTTTTTTAAAAACACGTAAAATTTTGAAAAAAAATAAAAACATAAATTTTGAATATTAAAAATCCTAATATTCTGAAAAATTAAAATTTTAATATTCGAGAAATATAAAATCCTAAAATTCAGTTTTTATTTAGAAAAACATTATGTTATTTATAAAAAGAAACTAATTATTATTATTTTTATTAAAAATGACGTTAATAAAAAACTGTTTCGTTATTTATTTTTAAAAAATGAAGTTTTTTTTGTAAAAAAAAAGAGTTGACATTAATTATATTAAATGAAAAATCTGGACATTATTTTTTGTTAATAAAAACTGGAGTAAAATTTTATTATAAACTATATTTTGTTAAACTTTGTTTTTTACAAATTTTTATGAAACGTAGATTTAAAAAAAAAAACTGTATGTTTTTTTGGTAAAAAACTGTATTTTGACTTTAATAAATTACTATTATTTATTTTAATATTTTAAAATTTTTGTATTTTTCTTTTGTGAAAAAATGTATTTTTGTTTACTATTTTTGTTTACAGTTTTCAAAACAACTGTATCAAAAATGTATTTTTTTTAAAACTATTTTTAAAAAACTGTATTTAAAAAAAAAAAAACAGAATTTGTGTTTACTATTTTTTTTTGTTAATAGTGTAGAAAAATAGTAAACAAAAATATAATTTTTAAAAACAGTTTTTAAAAAAATACTGTGTTGTTGATACAGTTTTTTTAAAAACTGAAAACAAAAATAGTAAACAAAAATACAGTTTTTTACAAAAGAAAAAAACTGTTTTTTTTAAATACTAAAATAAAAAATAGTAATTTATTAAAGTCAAAATTTAGTTTTTTACCAAAAAAATACGGTTTTTAAAAAAAGCTATGTTTTATAAAAAAAAAATTTAAAAACAAAGTTTAAAAAAAATATAGTTTATAATAAAATTTCACTCCAATTTTTATTAACAAAAAATAATGTTCAGATTTTTTATTTAATATAATTAACATCAACTTTTTTTTTGATAAAAAGAACGTCCATCTTTTTAAATAAATAACGAAACATTTTTTTTATTAATGTCCATTTTAATAAAAATAATAACAAGTTTCTTTTTATAAATAACATAATATTTTTTTAAATAAAAACTGAATTTTATGATTTTATATTTTTTGAATATTAAAATTTTAATTTTTCAGAATATTATGATTTTTTATATTCAAAATTTATATTATTATTTTTTTTCAACATGTTACGGTTTTTTAAAAAGTAATAAATTTTTTAACAAAAAATTATATTTGCTCAAATCATATATTTATATTCAGGGTCTTTTGATCATTTAGCGTTTAATTGTTAGAAAGTGTGTGGGGGAAGACTTTTGTGGTGTGGGGATAGACATTCCCTAAATAAATACTGTAAAAATATTGAATTTTACAGTATGGTCGCTTAAACTCTATTTTTTATATGAATTAAATTTTCATAGGTGTAAAGGGAACTACATCTTCCCTGTCCATTAAGGTTATGAATTTATCGGTCGATAAAATCTATTTTTCTCTCTCACTCAAATTATTTTTGGTGTATTTTAACTTTATCCAATATTTAGTTATCATTATTTGAAATTTCCTACAATTTTGTTTTTCATTGCTTTTACCCAATTTTGACATTTAGCGACAAAAAAACATCGCAAAAGTGAAATGTTAGAGGTGTCAATACTTCCCTCCTAAAGTCTAATGTGAGTGATTGATGGCAGAAAACAGCAAGGCATCGATGCATTAGAAAGTCACTTACTCTCAAGGAACAACATAAAAATCCGAGTGTTGTCTTAAGGAACATATATATCTCAAGGAAGAATATAAATTTGATTGTTATCTATATGGTGTCTTCTTATTGGCAATGATGTTTTTATTTTTATTTTTATATCAAATTCAATTCAACCCAAATTACTTCAAAGGGTGCCTATAATTTTTATGGCAAATTTTTATATAATATTTTGCTTCAAAATTAGAACGGGGATATTGCTGAATCCATCTCTCTCTCTCTCTCTCTCTCTCTCTCTCTCTCTCTCTCTCTCTCTCTCTCTCTCTCTCTCTCTCTCTCTCTCTCTCTCTCTCTCTCTCTCTCTCTCTCCGTGTGTACACTTTACATTATTATTGCAATATTTTATTATCTTCCAATATAAAATTATACTATTAAAAGTTGCATTTCTTTAGTGAATTTCAATAAGCTAGATTTGAATCATGTTAAAATGTAACTAGAATTTGTATTTACCACTTTGAATTTATCCATCAACCCGAAACAGGATAAATTTGTTGGTGTTTAATCAAAAGGAAAAGAAGAAGTATTTATACCATTATCCATTTCACTTATAAAAAATATTTATTCTATTCCTCTTAAATTCTGGATTGGCTATTTAGGGCCCGTTTGGCAACCCAATTCCAAGACTTGGAATTGGATTGCCAAACGGACCCTAATGTAATTCCAAGTTTGATAGTTAGTGCAAGTATTTACTACTTTAGTTGATATGGTTTTTATCGTCATTAAGCAATCACAACTAAGTGTAGAATGATAAGGTTTAAATGGATTTTTTTTCTTTTCGGTTATTTGGGGTTTGACCCTCATTAAATTTTTATATTGACTTTGGCCTCAACAGTTTCACTTCTAGCGATGAAAAAATGTTATTGCCTTTTAATTAAATATTTATTTTTTGATAAGCAGCCTAAAGTATATGGCCATTTTAATCAACCTTTTTAGTATCATTGTACTACTAATTGTTGACAATAGTTAGAACATGTTGGATTTAGGCCATCCCCGTGATGTCAACAATTCTATAATAGAAATGTAAAATTATATAAAGAAAAACTTTTCCAATGGGGATTTGTATTTCCAACTCTATATGATGTGGCGAGGTCAAGATACAAAAATTTTAATAGAAAATTTCTTCATGTAGAAATTTCTACTTAAACAAGTAGTAAATATTAATACATGTTTACTAATGGGAGCAAAAATGTTTTCTAATGAAATTAAATAAAGAATGAAGCAAGTAAAACCTATAAATAAGTATTTGTTGACCCATAAATACGTAAAACCTATAAAAAATTTAAATTTTTTGATTTACCTTAAAAGTGGATCATTAATTAAAATTAAAATACAATACATTTATATATATATAAATATTATTTTTTAGTGAGAGACAAATGCGACACATATGACATTTGTATGGTATCTTTATGAGTCCTTCTACACTGACACACGAAATTGGACACATTTTTAGACACGCTGACATGTCGTATTTGCATTAGCTCGTGTCTGCGCTCCACATGGATTCCACTGACGTGGACTCCAGATAGGAGCCAATACAAATACGACACGTCAATGTGTCTAAAAAAACATGTTTAATTTTGTGTGTTAACCTAAAATTATCCTATCTAATATGTAATCTAATAACTAAATATAATTTTGGTGTCTCCTCCCAGAGAATTGCCACGTGACTACCAGCATTAAATATATTAAAATCAAATCAAATTTAATTATTAGAAGCTTTAGAGTGGGGTTTTGGTATTAGAAATAGTCTCTTCGTCTTTCATAACAATTGAAACGGCACAGACCCTTTTTGTTCCTCCTTAAACTCTCCCACGTTTAAGATATTTCTGCATCTTTGCCTCTTCATTTTCTTCATCACCTCCTCATTGAGACTTAAAATTAATATACATTAAAATATTTAGATCTTGAGAGCGAGAGAGAGAATTCCAACTTTTTATTAAACAAGCAAGATTTGTACATAAAAAAATTACCTTCTAATGATTAATATTCAATCATTCCTTCTCAATCTGGTGGGTGTATCTATAATTGTTCTTCTATGTAAGAATGTAGAAGAACAAGCTTACTGCCAAGGGAGATTTGTCCTGCAATTCTTATGTACAGCCACAGCCCACCTTCACATCCGCCAACAATAGGTAAAAATTAATATACATATTAAGGTTGTATGAATATCATTAGACGCATATAGTTTTAGTATACTTCGAAATGAGGAGGGCTACATTTGGTTTGTGGCCTTTTTTATATATATTTCTTGTTCCAGTTGAGGATAATATTTGATGAATGCTTTACGGTTATTCCACTACGCAGATTTACTCTCCATGAAATAGCTACGCCACATACGAATATGAGAATAGTTACTATCAAAAGTATATAACTTATCTTTATAAAATCAAGTTTTGTAAGAAAAACATTTTTTTTATAGAAAAAGGAGTTAAAAAGCCTATAGTTTTTGTAAAAAATAATTTTATATTTATATTTTTATAAAAATAGCATTGTTTTAGAAAATAATTTATATTTATAAAACATTTCTTTAAAAACATTTTATATATATATATATATATATATATATATATATATATATATATATATATATATAAGAAAGATGAAAACAGGCTTATTTAGTAAAAATTATCAAATGTGATTCGGATACATGGGTTTAGGCAATTGTGATTAGGTTGGTTGAGGCTATGGTCAAATTTCAAAATATTCATCATTAGACAGCTTCCAACATTAAATTATAGCATTGTGCGCGGAACTATTATTTTAAAATTGTGTCAAATTTGTTTTCAACATAATCCCCATGGAAAGAGTAATATATCATAAAATGTTGGACACAATTTACTTGATATGAGTCGATTTAATGTCAATTATTTTTTATACAAATTTAATTATAATTTTTATGTAATTGTCAACTAATAGAAAAAAATTCTCATAAAAAATATTAGGATACGTATTTCTATAGTAGTTAATTACATGTTTCTTTTAACCTTTCTATACGAGATTTGTAAAACGTTCGCGCATCGCAGGGTTAAAATCTAATCTAAATATAAATATGGTGTCTCCTTTTGGAGCTCTGACAGGTGGCTTAAAATTAGAGCTGCATTTAAGAATAACTCCTTTCATTTTCTAATTTAAGAAACCAGATTATTCCTCCTTAAACTCTCCAACGTCTCACAGATTTCTGCATTTTGTCTCTTTGTTTTCTTAACCCATTAGCTTTTGTCTCTTCACCTCCTCATTTAGACTTAAAATTAATTATTCCTCTAACACCCCTTCTGAATTTTCCTTCACATAAAACTCTAAACCTATATATACTACAGAAGGTAGTGAGCTGTATCATGCTGTATCTGTAAGTCAAAATTGTGATTATGTCCACAATTAGTGATTTGGAGAATTGTCTGTATCCGATACCCTGTTTCTGCAACTATGTAAGTATCCCTGCTCTTTAGGTGGATAAGTCCTCTAGATTCATTATAAAACTCTCAATATGATTCCCTGTACACTTGATAATGATTAAGTGGCATCATCAATAATATTTCATGTTTTTTTTTTCCCTTTAATAGGATCTTATTTTAATTAAAATATAACAATAATTCATGGATGAATAAATTATCTGTCATGTTACACAGGTAAGCCCAGGTAATGAAAGTCTTCTCGAGTATGGCCCACGCTTTTATGAACCCACATACTACAGAAGGTAGTGAGCAACTTGGTCAACGTATATGAGAAATTTTGCAAAAGAAAATATTCAAAGCAAAAAATGTATGATGGAGATGTAATCAAGGTGACTCCAAAAAATATATGATGCACGACATCTAGCGACTCTTCTCCTTCTCTTTATGGCCCTCTCTCATGTCCTTTGATTTTGTCCTTATGCTTTTTACCCGTCCATTTATTAATTTATGCAGTAGCCTTGACAAATCTAATAATGCTAATGACTTGGAGATAAGCACTATGCTTTGAAACCACTTTTAGGATATTTTAGATTGCATTACAAATTAATTTTACCAAAAGAAGAATCTTACAATTTAAAGTCTACTTCTTTATCACAAAAAAATATTTGCACCTCAAATTACTTTGTAGAATCAGGTGTGATTGTGGGTGTAATGAGATTTTTGTAAGTATTTTCATGGCATTTATGTGTATGGTTAAGGGTATTTGATTTTTACATAATACTTCATTTTTTCTAATATTTCTTTACAATTAATATGTGTTGCACAATATATGTTTACTAGGTGTAAGCCAGCGCGATGCGCGAGTGAGGTGCAATGCAAGTCCCTATATAGTGGCACAATCTAACAACACATAATGCAAAAATTGTATTAAACAATTATAATGCATCTAAAATACATTTAAGTGCTAAAAATAGGGTCATTACTTTAGGTCCTCACAAGGCTATACTCTGTGTTTGTGTGTGTGTAAGGGCCGATATTTTTGTATTATCTTCGGTTGCATAAGCTTCTAAGGGTCGATGTTTTTGTATTATCGTTGGTTGCATAAGCTTCTATATTTAATCCAGTGTGATGAAAGTCTGTCTTCAATTGCCTCATTCACAATCTAGCTTCAGGTCTTCAGGCAATCCAAACTCCTCCAAGAATGCCAATACAACTCCATTTGACCACCCAAAACCCGTTTGGGGTGTATATTCACCACCACCCAAAACCCGTTTGGTTATGATCCACTTCACCGCAATGTCTTCTGCCAATGAATTCGCTGATTCTGATCCCAACTTAACCAGGCCCTCAACAATCAAGTGTTGGAATGGGGTCCAACCATTTGGAAAGTCCCATTATTGCCCAATATTTATCAAAGAAGTTGCAATTCCAGCAGCATGGAGCAGGCCTGAACTTTGAGTGAAACTTTCTCCACCATCGCACCATCAGGATTGAACAACTGAATCCCACAACGGGATAAGGTTTGAGGCATATACGTTCTGATTTTTGTTTGAAGCCTCCCATTTGACACAACTTTATCACAAATTCTTAATTTTTGTTAACCTTTAGTTTTACTTTCATCCAAGATTTTTATTAAGAAAAAGTCATTTAATTAGAGTAGAGAGAATATATAAACCATACGTGAGATCCAAACTCTACTCAAGTAGATTATCTCAATGGTGGGATCCCGAAGGGGCTATTGGATTCATTGTGGCATTCTATCAAACATAAAACACTTATAGACTTTAACACAAAATTGTTATGTACATGAATAAAATAGGCTAATTTCTAAAAGGAAAAAAAAAGAAAAAAATAGATATTTAGTGTTGCCTTGATATAATAATCCCTCCACGTGAATATGCCCATATAAAAAACAAACAAAGATAACAAAACAATCCCGTTTTCAGCATTCTAGATATGTGTGTGTGTGAGAGAGAGATAGAAATTCCAAATGGCATACCTAATGATGAAGGAGAAAGGACATATCAATGTGACAGGGTTTGAAGATGAGTTATAGTAACGTTTTGGTTTAAAATTGAAAGAAAAATAGGGGAAGTGTGCCTTTTCAGATGGAGAGAGCGTGAGGAAAAGAGAAGAGGGGAATATATTGGAGGTGAAGAGACTAATATGCATTTGTTAGGGTAGATGAACTATATACTTATTGAGGGAAGATGAATAGATTTTGCAGAGGAAATGAGAGGAATGAAGGGAGAGGGAGTAAATGGGTAAGTTAGAAAGAAAAAAAAGGGTAAAAAAGGACGTAGAGAGAGAGAGAGGTGATAATAAGAGTCTCCACGTGGATAGGCTCTCTGATGAGTAGCACCCTGTATAGCGTTTTATAGTATATAAAAGATAAAAGATTGGTGAATTAGTCTTCATTTTTTAAGTGATTTCAACAACCCTTAGAAGAGCCGTGCATCGCGTTCGCTTTAAATCTAGTCTTTATTGATGTTGATGTTGAGTAACATTAAATCACTCTTTCTACCTCATTTATTGAGAGTCTATACGAGTACACATTTGTTGACAAAATTGGTAATGTCCACACATGATTGTCTAAACTAACTATTTATTATTTATTATTTATTATGATAGAAAAGGTTGACCAATAACCATTTTAAAGTGGTTGGATAAATATGGATTCAACATAGAGTAGTGTTATGCGTACAAAATAATTTTATAAAGTTTTTCCCAAAAATCATAATTTTTTGTGTTAAAATCTTATATTACAAGACAATATTTAATACGTAGGTGAGAGAATATGTGGAATTCACCTCAAATTTGAGAAAGATTTTGGAGAAATTTTTTGTATCCGCTCAGGCATATAATACACCCACCATGATGATTCCTATACTTTTATTACTTCCATCTTCCCCAACACACATCTAAAGATCAAAAACATTTACCTACCCAAACCTAAACATGTCAAGTCCCAACCATCAACAATCCGACCAAATTCCACCCATCACCTCCGATTCCACCAAAACCGCTACTTCAAATTCTGGCAGTGGGCATGCTTTTAGACCCATCCTTCCAAAGCCTAAAGCTCCAAGGACAGCCGCAAGAACCACTTTGAAACAGACAGACAGAAGCAATTTCGCGGCCGTAGTTCGACAGTTAACTGGTTGTTCTAAGTCACAAGAACACCCGGTTAGGGAGCATGCTCAGCAACAGTTTCGTCGGTCGCTTAGAAACACAAACACTAGAGGCAATGGGGATAACTCTTCAAAGAGACCCACTGGTATTCTTCTTTAATGCATTTCATTTGCTCCCTTTATTATATAACCCCGTCTATTCTATTTACAGTTAACTTTAGAAAGTGACAAAAAGACTCAAAACCCACTTTTAAACCCCCCGATAGGAATTCTCTTTTTTGAAAGATGATTGCTACTCAGAATCACACAACAATAGAACCACGACACTGAAAGTAATTGAGTGTTCGTAGATTGAAAGTTAATATGAAAGATTATTATCTTTCATATTTTTACTTGAACCAATTTTATCTTTCTTTGGTATGAATACACATTTGTATGAATATCCATTTGCCAATTAAATGAGTTTCGTAACTAAGAACAGATCTTTAAATAAGATGATAAGGGTGGCTACCATGTTCATCAAGATATTATCTTTATCATCATCTTTAAAAGTGGATGGTTTGGCAATACTGTTGGTTCCTCTTCTTGAGGTTGATCATGGTAAAGATGCTTTTCGAAATTTACAAAATGAGAATCTGACGTTACTAATTCTTTCTCTGTCAAGATTTCCTTTGCAAGTGTTTTCCATTTTCTTTTGTTTATTCTATAAACAACATGACATGGGGTGTTAAATGGAATTGAGCCCATTAACTTCGGTGTAACAAATTAACAATAGGGTGTTATAAAAAGAATATTTGGGTTTAAATAAAAATATCCTTTAAGGAGTACTTATAGTACAAATTTCGGTACATACTATTTTTTTAAAATAGTAAAATAATGAATTTTTGATGAAACTTCATAGATATGATGATCAGAGTTAGAAAATCATTTCCAAATAGGTAATATGTAAAAAAATGATATAAATATACATTTTCAACCATTGAAATGTTGGGTCGGCGCCAGCCACTTTATTGATTGAATTTTTTGATGAAACTTCATGGATATGATCTTCTCACTGTCGAGATCATATCCATAAAATTTCATAAAAAAATTCAATTAAAAGGTGGGTGAGATGATCGCCAACATTTCAACGGTCGAAAATGCATATTTATATCATTTTTTTACATATCACCTCATATCAATGGTTTTTTTTATTGAATTTTTTGATGAAAAAAATTGGAGATGATCTTCTAACCGTGGAGATCATATCCATGAAGTTTCTTAAAAAAAAAAATCATATTTTTGCTATTTTAAAATAATGGTATGTAACGGACGGAGTCTGCACCATAAGGAGTCCTTACAGGAGGGGGTTTCCCCTTTTATATATGTATATATATACACACAGGGAAAGGCTAAGGTCCCGGACCACTTTGGTGTGCACTTGGTGCAAACCAATTTAAAAAACAAAAAACAAAAATTAAGGTAAATTTTATAAGGTCAATTAATGTATAGTCTTCAACATAAATACGTATTTTGTTAAAAAAATACATATTTTTAATTTAACCCATTTAGTCCCTCAAACATCCATTTGCTCAATTTTTAGTTTAATCGGAGGCCTCGCCGGAGCGCCGGCAGTGGGGTGGGGGGAGGGGGATAAATGAGTTTGTGCGTCTCCTTATTTTGAGTGTTTTTATGCGTAAGGGACTCTTTGGAACAATATAAAAAGTTTAGACTAATCATGTATTAATATTTATTTAAGGGACTAAATGTGTTAACGCCATTTTTACGTGGATTTTAACATTTTAATGAATCCCAAAAAATCAGCTCAAAACTGATTTTGACCAATTTTTTTAAATAGCAATTTTTTTTTATTTAGAGTTGCTTTTTTTCGGGATTTATTGAAATGTTAAAAATTCATAAAAAAATCACATCATTTTTTTTATGTATTTTCAAAATTGATCAACACAAAGTGCACACCAAATGGTCTGCACTTGAGCCTTCGTCTCTCTCTCTCTCTCTCTCTCTCTCTATATATATATATATATATATATATATATATATATATATATATATATATATATATATATAATCAATTCAAAATGAGTTGTTTTGGTATTTTAAAAAAATTGGTCAATATTTGGTAGTGAAGCAGTGGACTAAAACACTTTAAAACAGTCAAATATTGATCCCTTTTTTTTAAATACCAAAATCAATTTTCGAATGGCAAAATATAATAGTGATATTTTTTTAAAGCACGTCGATAATTGACCCATTTTTCAAATATTGACACATTTTAAAGTACAATAGTGACCAATTTTTCTAATATTGATCCATTTTTTAAAGTATTCGAAAATTGATTTTCGAATGGCAAAATACAATAGCTATTTATTTTTTATTTTTATCATTATTTAATAATAATACTAGTAATAAAGGTCATCAAATGACCGTACATCAATGAAGATAACAGTTTATTCATTCTTCTTAACACTCTCTTGAGAATGTTCAATATTAGTCTAGATGGGATAATGTATATATTATATTATAATATTAAATTATTCAACTCCCACGCATCGCTCGGGCTTAAAAACTAGTTTCATCAAATTTTGTTTACAAAGTGCATTAAAGTGTTGTATTCGTGTATCTTGATACACATGGTGTAAAAATTTGATACATATAGATTGGTGGGACATTAAGTAAAACAAAAATAATTTGGCATTTAAAATAAGGAATTTTTCTCATTTTGGATCTTTTAGATGATTTTCATTACACTTAATCCAACTTACACTAAGCACTAAGGTACTAGTAACTAAAGCACACAATACACAAACTTGATTTGACATGAAAGGGACATTAAGAAAAGAATAATAATAGGAGTGCCAAATATGTTCCCCAATTTCTCCCCCAAATAATGCGGCATTGCAATAAATATTGTGGAGTGTACTGTAATAATGACAATTATAATAATTTATTCCTACTACACATCATTTGGTGGATGATTTTAGGGATGTATTTGGTACTCATAACATTACTTGGAAAGAATAATGATACGAGTTCCAAATATGTCTCCAAATGATGGGGTATTGCAATAAATATTGTACACTAAATTATGATAATGAGAGAGTATAGTTCTTTATTTTTATGACACGTCTTTTGGTGGATGTATTTGGTACTCATTGCATTACTCTTAAGGAAACCGAAAATAAGGTCCTATTTGATAGCATAATTTGCCATGACAAACAAGGATCCATTCTCATTTTCAAGCTTTTAGACGTGTTTGATTACACTTGTTAATTGGAAAATAATTCCAATTTACACTAAGAGTGTGTTTGATCGACATGTAAAATAGTTATTTGGACTCATGTTTTCTCTTGTAGAACCTTGATTACAAACACTTTATATAAGAACAATCACCATTCAAGTAGCAAGTGCTCCATCTCAAACTTCATTTTTATTGAAAAATATTTCTTATCCACCCACCAAATAATTAATTTCCATAGAAATAGAAAAAGTACGACCAAAAACTCATATATTTTTCCGTTCGTTTTCCCTTCTCATCCAAATGAACTATTTTTCACGCAATTTTCATGTTTACAATCAAACACACCCTAAGTTTCTAGTACCTAAAGCACAAAAATGTGGGAATTATTTTCCATGGAAACCAATGTCATGGAAATTAGTTCCAAATAAGAGTAATTCTAGATGGACAAAAAATTCAGATATATTTTGGTAGATAGACTAATAGTGTTTGCATTTGTTAGAATTTGAGGTCCACTCGTGTCTACCAAAATGTGTTTGAATTTTGTGACCATATAATTCTCCAAATAAATTCCACCAATCATCTCCCAAACTAAATGATTCGGTAATTAAAGATCATAACAATTTATTGCTATGCAACATCATTTGGTGTGTTTTTGAGGTGTATTTGAGACTCATTGCATTACTTTTAAGGAAAAGGAGGGAGTTAGGTGTTAGTGATTGAGTTTCATCTCATAGGTGCGTTGACTAATAATCTAAATAATGTTTTTTCTCAATTAATTGTTATTTATTAGTATCATCTCTAGATCTTTAGGCACTTAACATAATAACATGTTTACCTGAGACAGCTTGACAACTCATGACATAACATGATGACATGATTAATAAAAATGTTGAATTTAGATTTTAATACTAAAAACTAATATTTGAACCCAACAAATTAAAACTCAATTATAACACGACTAACCTGAATTTGATGGCATATTAGTATGATAATACGTGTATTTTTTTTTTTTAATTTGGCAATTGATATTTCATATGCTAGTACATTAGTTTTAATTGACTATAACTATGAGCTTCTCTTTTGCCGTTGTTCGGTTAAGGGTTGAAAAGCACAAATATGAATACACATATCCTATTCCACCTGATAAAAAATCGGATATGCTACAAATGTGATACAATATACACACACACACACACACACACACACACACACACAATCAAACTCTCCAACATACTTATGAACATATCATTTTTTTTAAATAGTAAAAAAAATAATTTTGAGATGATATTTTTTATATGGGTTCATGATATTTCAATGTACCTCTCTAAAAAAAATCAATTGAAAATAATGTTTTTAGTTATTTTTAAAAAATAGGTAAAGAAAACTGACAGTTTTTATCCTTTAAAAGTGTCAGTTTTTTTTACCTATTTTTTAAAAATAACAAAACACACTATTTTGAGTTGAATATTTTTATAGGGGCACATTGTAATATGACGAATCCATATAAAAACATCAACTCAAAATTATTATTTTTACTATTTTAAAAAAATAGGTATGTTTAATGAGGTATGTTTGAGAGCCCGATTATATATATATATATATATATATATATATATATATATATATATATATATATATATATATATATATATAGAGAGAGAGAGAGAGAGAGAGAGAGAGAGAGAGAGAGAGAGAGAGAGAGTCCAATATATACCAAATATACATACCGATTTTTTTAAAATATTTAAAAAATTATTTTTTGTCCGAGTTTTTTTGTGTGGTATTTAAACATTTCAAATGATCTATACAAAAGAATTAGCTCAAAATAACTTTTTTTGCTATTTTAAAAAAATCAGTCAAACTTTCACAACTTAAAAATGGTTTGCGCCGGTAGTATGTATGAGAGTCTCTCTCTCTCTCTCTCTCTCTATATATATATATATATATATATATATATATATATATATATATATATATATATATATATATATATATAAGTTAATAATTTACAACCCTATGAACAATATGAATACAAAAAGTAATGTTGTTTGAGTACATGCAAAGTGGTAATACCGTGAGAGATAGTTGAGTTGTTTTATGACATTTTGATCAACTTTCTAATGAGGCAAATACGTAATTTTGGTTTTTGTAATCAAACAAATAATACTTTACATTAGATAAGTTTTTGTTCCAATACAAAATGACTTATTTAAAATTGCAAAGTGACTCTTTTGTATCTCCGAAGTATCTCGTAATACCATCTTGGGTTTTCAAGAAGTATCTTAAAAATAAATAGGGTTAAGTGCATACAAATTAATACATGTGATTTATATTCTATTTTTGGATATGTTTTTTATACGCTTCAAATACATGTTGTGTAAGTATTTGTGTATCCGAATATCTAATATGTACTCGCTACGAGTATGAAACCTACAGGGCTTTGAGAATCACTCACTACTACCACACGATCCATTTATTTAAACAAGATATATAATTAAGGGGCCTTTAGCCTTAAGCCCCCAACTTTTAATAGTTTTTGTGTACGGTCCTTAATGTTATATAATGTGCGGTCCCTATAAAATGATATAACATTGTGTACATTCTCTGATGTTATATTATGATACCCTTGTGTTAGAATTTCTTTTGTCATATGAGAAATATGAGTAATTATAGAGAGACTCTTAAATTGAAGCCAAAAAATAGATCAACTTAGTTATTAAATCACACTGGTTAGTATGTGAGATTCACACAGGATCCATTTCTAAAATCATTTAATGTGTGTTTGACAAAACAACGAATTTGATTTTTAAGCTAATTTGAGGGTATCCCTGGAATTACTCTAGAAATATTTATGTTATATTAACCGTGATACATATTATATTAAACACAATACCAATTATTATAATAGGCAGGGACCACACAAAATTACTGAAAAAACTAAGGGCCGCACATAAATACACCCCCCAAATCCTGAATGCTTTTGATATGTTATCTATATAATTAATTATCAACCTAACAATAGAGAATAATTTTTCAGAAGAAAAGGGAAATCCAGTCAACACTTTATCATCCTCGTACAAAGGAGAGAAATCCAAAGATAACGATGAGTTAATTAGAGACCCATCTCCAGACAACACTTCATCAACCTCGTCCGCATTAGTGGAATTCGAAGTCCAAGAAGAGGAAACCATAAACCCAACTCCAGAGGGCACTTACGAAGTGTACTTGAGCTTTAGCGACGAAACACATAAGAACTTTGCCGATTTCCTCTACTATTATCTCGTGGATGTCGGAATTCGAATCTTTGAGGAGAATATTGATCTTCGCTTTGGAAAAGATACCGACCCTGTGTTTATTAATTATAGTGCAATCAAGGAATCAAAAATATCGATCCCTGTCTTTTCTAAAAATTATGCTTCTAGTACACGGTGCATGCATGAGCTCACCCACATGGTCCACTGCCATATCACCGATGGCCAAAAGATTTTACCCATTTTTTACGATGTAGAGCCGAAGCAAGTACAAAATCAATTGGGGAGTTATCGAGAGGCCTTTCGCCAACACGAGACTACTTATGATGAAAAGACTCTCCAAGAATGGAAGGTGGCACTCATAAAGGTTGCAAATATGCCGGGATTTGTATTGCATAAGCGGTAATTTATTCACTCACCCTTACGCCTTACTTTGTTAAACCACCTCTTTTTTAAAGTTGGAATCTATGATACTCCATAAGACCATCTCTGAAGCATTGGATCATTTCTCTCCACAAAATGCGCCAGTGTTGTTTTGCCTCACCAAAAAAATGCACCGAACTCTTGAGAATTAATAAAAAATGGCAAAAACTCTTATGCGACAATCCAACTTTTCCGTGAAGGGTGGAAAATAAATAAAAGTTATAGAAAAATCCGAAAAGCGCTAAAAAACAAAATTTTGTTTGCACTTTAATTCAAATGTCGCGGAAGCTTGATATTTCTTGCTCCTAAAAAAGAAAATTTAGGAGCATTTTGCTCCCAAATTCAGGGGCACTTTATGAGTTTGAAAAATGCTCCGGAGAGACAAAATTAGTAAATTTGTGGAGCAAAGTAACTTTAACTTAGAGTACTGTAAGTGGAACCCTATATTTGGTTTTGAAATTTCACTATACAAGTTGTAAAGCAACATTGTGGTATATTAGAGTAAAATAATATAAATTGTCTTTAGCAACATACTCAACTAAAAACTCGTAGTTTTTTAGTATTTTAATTTTGAATACTTAAACTTGCATTGCTACTCACTCCATTAACTTTGACCAATTTATTTACTATATACCCACTGGGTGGGGTGAAGTAGTGTTGCTACTTGACTTTCACTTTCTCTACTTTATTCTTTCCACATATATTTCAAATGTATTGTGTAATGGTCACCCACAAATTTGGCCCAACCCAATGAAGTAATGTAATGAATAAAGCCTTTGTTGTAGAGTCCCCACTCTAAATCTTTTCCACACTAGGATTTCTCTTATGTTATTCAAGGTCTCTTTATTAATCACTTACACATGGCACGTAAACATAATTATGGGAAACCTATAACATTAAGTTTTAGATAGTGTGTGGCAATTAATTTTTTTCTTAATGAACGATTGTTTGTTGTTGTAGCCTAAAATAATTAGGCCATGTAGACCAGTAAAGTAGTGACACCTGTCTACATTGGGCTTGAATCTCAAATAATGAAAAGGCCTAGTCGGCTCAGATATCTTGTGATCAACCGTCTAGACGATCACACCCTTGAAGATAAATAGTAAAAAATGTGAGCAGACACATGTGGGATATTCAACAGTCACCATGCACAGGCACGTGAATAAATATCTAGTTGCATATTATCGTGTAAAGATGTAAATACCTAGTGTATAACGGTATTCCATCTCTTCAACTTTCAACTACTGACTACTATCTCTCTTAGCCGGGGGACGAAATCACTCCATTATAACCCAGAGAATATTCTAGAGATACTTGTACTCAAACCCTATAATTATAGTGACATTATTTGCGTGGGCGTAAGTACCATATTGGGTTGAACCACGTAAAATCCTTGTGTCTCTATACATTACTCTTTTATCTTTAGTTTATAATATTTATCTATGATTATAGAATTTAGGTAAATTGAGCTAAGATTATAGCGAGCCCAAATTTATACATCAACAGATTGGCGCCGTCTGTGAGAAATCGACAAGTTGTTGTTTCCTACCTATTTCTCTCAAGCTTCACTTCTTAACTGAAGTATGACAAACATCCCATAAGATAGTCTTGCTACATGCAATGCCTTCAATCCTTCTGCTCCTACTGGCATAGGAGATATTGAAGAAATCCTACTAAATATTGCTAAGGGGAAAGAGGCAATGCATGAAGCAGTAATGTAGCTTACTCAAACTCTTCAAGCCAGGCCAGTGACCTCTCCATCCTCCAAAAGAGAAATGCCACCTCTAGCTCCTAGAAATGAAAGAAGTAGATCTAGATACTCGAGATCTTCCAATAACAGGTCTTACCATCCTGGCACGACCTCTTCTCTCAGATCCATTAATTATTATGATGGGCTTTCCCTATTTCAGGAGTGGTCAAGCACCCTAAATAGGCTAAGTAGGGGATAAACTTTTGATCGGCTAGGTTCCCGAGCAAATAAGGGACATAATCACTAGGAACCATCTAGATAACGAGACCATCGAGAAGGATCTGTGAGATCTAGAACTACTGTGCGAGGGTCGGCGCAAGACGAGCAGACTTCCAAGAAAAAGATCTCACCACAAACTCACACTAAGATTGTTTCGATTAAAATAATCTAGAGGACCATTCCTTGAACGACTGCTTTCAACGATTGAAAGATCGCCTAGGCAAAATAGCCAAATCTTAGAATCATTTGCAACAGAGCTTTGTGAAAGGATCTCCCTTTGTTCCAGCCATTGTTGATTTCCATACACCTGCTAAATTCAAACCACCTATGGTGACCCTTAAATACGATTGTAAAACTGATCCAGTCCTTCATGTGGAACAATACTAAGATGCTGTCGACATCTACTCAGTCCCAGACGAAATGCATTATCGAGCATTTTCGAGCACTATTACTAGATTAACACAAATTTGGTACGATAATTTGCCTTTCGGACAAATATCTAGTTTTTAGTAACTTGTCTAGCTAATCATCAGTGATTTTTACTTAAGAGCCAAACCTATCAAAATAGTAGCTCACTTGTTGAATGATCACTAACGATCGAGGAAACCACTTGCGAATATATTACTCGCTTTAATGAGCGGTTTGATCCCTGAAAAATTATATTATGCTCTAGCTAAGGATCCCCCAAAGACTATGGCTGAATTAATGGCTAAGGCGGGAAAAGTCATGAATGTCGAGGAGGCTATGGCTGCTAAACAAGCTCCTGGTTCCAAGATCAACGGTCAAAAGAACTCCGAGAAGAAGTATACAAAAAATAAAGAGGCCAAAAAACCTAAAAAGTATGTTGAATATAATCCCCTTACTGTCGGTGTACACCACATCCTGGAGGAGATAAGGGGAAGCGGGTAACTAAAAAAGCCTGGAAAACTAAAATTTCCCCCTAACAGGAGGGATAAGTCCAAATATTATGAGTTTTATAATGACCATGGACATACTACGGGTAATTTCATAGCCTTGAAGAATGAAATAGGCAGTTTGATTTGACGGGGAAAAATCTCCAAGTTTGTGGACAAAACAGAAGAAAGGGATACTCGAAGGCGGTCAAACTCTCCATGCAAATATAGGGATGATTAGAAAAGAGGCAAAGAAGATGATTTAGAACATGACCCAGACCTACAGAAGAAACCCAGAGATCCTGAGCTCGAGGTAAATATGATCACTTTTGGTTGCCATTTTATTCCATGTGGTGATGCTAGTAGATGTGTTTTTGAAGTAGCCAAGACAAAAGCCTACCTAAAGGAAGTCAAAGCATGTTCATACATTCGATGAATCAACTTGTCTGATGACACTGAAGGTCGCCCAAGAAAGGTGAAAAAGGGCAAGTTGGTGATAGGGTTTTCTAAAAATGACTTATTTGGAGTACTTTATCCCCATGATGACCCTCTAGTCTTCACTATAGGAGTACATGAAGCAAGAGTGGCCAGAGTTTATCATGTTTTATGATTGTTTCAAAAGATTGGGACTACATGACAGCAAACTGGAGCCCTAAGGCTTCTCAGGAGAAAAGGTGTATCCCTTTGGAACTGTCAAACTGGAAGTTCTCATCGGTATGTGGCTTGCCTGCCACTCCGAAGAGACCCGTTTATTCTTCTTAGAAAAGAACGTCCGATCAACTTACAACATGATCCTTGGGAGGGTTGGCTTGAATAAATTTGAAGCAGTTCTATCAACCGTCCACTAGTGCTTAAAACCACGCACTATGGGGTTGGCATTGTCATAAGAAACCAAATTGAAGCTAGGTAATGCTATTATATATTTGTCGACTAGGAAGAAGTAAAGAAGCTCACCACCACCCACTAGATTAAGACCTTGGATCCCCGCGAGGAGGCTGATTTGGTTGAAGGACGGGTTATGGAGGCAATAGAAACAATCATCCTGGACGATGATCAATCGAATAGGACTACCCAAATCGACTCATCTCTAGAGCCAACCCTTAAACAGGAATTAATAAAATTCCTTAAAGAGGGAAAAAGTGTATTCGCTTAGAGCCATGGTGATATGCCAGGGATTGACCCAAAATTCATATGCCATGAATTGAACATCATCAAGGACACTAAGCCGATCAAGTAGAAGCGACACATGTTCAGTCCTGAGAAAAAACATGGCTATTCAGGATGAGGTGGATAAGTTGCAGAAGGCCAGATTCATTGAAGATGTCAAATACCTCGTTTGGTTAGCCAACGTGGTAATGGTAAGAAAGAAAAACAACAAATGGCCTATATGCGTTGAGTTTATTGACCTTAATAAAGTTTGTCCCAAAGATCATTTCCCCTTGCCAATAATTGACCAGCTGGTCGATGCTATAGCGGGGCATGAATTTCTCAGTTTCATGGATGCCTACTCAGGGTACAACCAAATCAAAATGAAGCCGTAGGACAAGGAAAAAAACTCATTTATCACTAGTCAAGGTACTTTCTACTACAACGTTATGCCCTTCGGGATAAAAAAAACTCTAGAGAAACACACCAAAAAATGGTGAATAAGTCATTTGAAGAACAAATTAGGAAAACTTGGAAGTATATATGGATGATATGATCACCAAGAGAAAAGAGGCTATCGATTACATTATGGATCTGGGACAGACGTTTGATTAGTTGGAGAAACACCAGATGAAACTCAACCCTACTAAATGCGTGTTCGACGTACATTAAGGAATGTTCTTAGGATTCATAGTAAATAAGAGAGGCATTTAATCCAATCCAGACAAGATTAAAGAGTTGATTGTCATGTAGTCTCCCTCAAGCAAGAAGGATGTATAAAAATTTATTGGAAGAGTAGCCTCCCTTAACATGTTTATTTCTCGGGCTACAGATTGATATTTTCCCTTCTTGAAAGTATTGAGAAAAACATTTGAGTGGAATGAGGAGTGCAAGAATGACTTTCTAGAATTGAAGAAATACCTGGGATTACCTCCACTATTATCCCGACCACTCATGAGAGAAGCATTATATGTACCTAGCTATTTTTGAGTCGACAGTTAGCTCGGTGCTTGTTCAACTGGAGAATGGGATATAAAAACTAGTTTATTACATTAACAATGCCTTTAGAAGAGAAGAAATTAAGTACCCACGCTTGGAAAAGCTTGCTTTAGCCCTCATTGAAGCTTCACGAAGAATGAAACCATATTTCCATGTACACATTATTGTGGTCTACACTGACTTATCGCTATGACAAGCCATTCACAAACCAAAAAGGTCAGGGAGATTGATGGCATGAGCAGTAGAACTGGGAGAATACGATATACACTATGAACCCAAGACGACAGTAAAAGGTCCGATGATAATAGATTTCATAGATGAATTCACTTATGACGAAAATCCTACTGACCAGACTCTAACAAAAGAAAAGCAGGCTAAGAAGACTTTTTCGAAAGAGAGCTCAATAAAAAACTCTCCTGAGAAGAATTCTCTGGAACATGGCTCCATAACAGACATACCAGAAATGTCTATTGCGCGAGAAGTCGCCAAGCAGTACTTAGAGCAAAGCCAAAAGATATTCAAGTATGTGTCCTTGAGTGAAGGAGATTTCAATGGAGAATTGCCTATATAGAAGATGTACGTGGATAGATCTTCATATTCTACTAGCAGTGGCGTAGGATTGATAATTAATACTCCTAATGATATAGATGTTTAATATGCCCTTATATTTTAGTTACAAGATTCTAATAATTAGGTAGAATACGAGGCATTGATAGCAGGCTTCGAACTGATTATTTTGTTGGGTACCAAAAAGTCATAGCCCATAGTGATTCTCAATTAATCTTCAATCAAGTATTGGGGATATACAAAGTTAGAGGGGATTTGATGACAAGATGTCCAACGAAGGCTCAAGATAGGAGGACATTCAAGTTTTCTATAATCAAAATGGTCAGAGTGCCCAGAATTAATAACGCCCGTGCAGATGCGCTTGCTTGCTAGCTTCAACGTCCAGAACAGAGCTAAAAAGGACCATTTTGGTAGAAATCTTAACAAAAAATAGTATTGTCGAGGAAAATATTAACCTCATTGGAGTAGATTTGGGACCCTCATGGATGGATCCTAACAAGGGATATATAGAAAAAGGCACCCTGCCGGAGGACCCAAAGGAGGCTAGGAATATGAGGTACAAAGCTTCTAGCTATGTTATAGAAGAGGAGTCCTATATAAAAAAGGGTTCATTGTCTCCTTTCTCAGATGTGTTCACTTTTCAGAAATCCAATATCCGATCAAAGAAATGAACGAAGGCTCGCGTGGAGACCATTCGACAAGAAGATCACTGGTTCGACGAGTAGATACACAAGGATATTAATGCCCAACTATGAAGGCAGGTTGTACTACCTATGCCAGACGATGCGATAAATGCCAAAAGTTCGCCACAATTCACAGGACCCCTGGAGCTTCTCTAACGCCGATCACTTCCCTATGGCATTTTTCTACGTGGGGGACTGATTTGGTCGACCCTCTACCAAAGCCAAAAGGAAGGTTTAAATACTTGGTCGTTGCTATGGATTACTTCATAAAAAGGGTAGAAATTGAGCCCCTTATTGAAATTCCCTATGAGAGAGTCTTCCAATTCATATGGAAGAACATCATATGTCACTATGTTACGCCGTATGCTTTCATCACGGACCATGGTACACAGTTTGATGATCAAGAGTTTGAAGACTATTGCATTCAATCAAAAATCCAGAAACTACACTTGGCACCTGGGCATCCTCAATGTAATGGCCAAATAGAGATAACCAACAAAACATTGCTTGATGGCCTGAAGAAAAGGCTAGACGACACCAAGGGGAATTGGATCAATGAGTTGCAAAGTGTACTTTGAGCATATAGAACCACGTCGAGGATGGCTACCGGCGAAACTCCTTATTTGCTGGCATTTGGGACATAGGTTGTGGTCCCCATAGAATTTGGTATGTTCAACCATAGAGTGTTTAACTTTAACTCTCCTAAGAGAGACCTCATGAGAAGATTAGATTTAGACTTGCTTGAAGAAGTAAGGGAAAATGCAGCATTGTGTGTGGCAGCCTATCAACAACGTACTACTCGATTCTATAATAAAAGGGTGAAGCTAAGCAACCTAAATGAGGGAGATTATGTTCTGAAGAAAATGATCCAGAAAGGAAATAAACTAGAGGCTAATTGGCATGGACCTTACCGTATATCTGCAGTAATCCAAGCATGCATTTATCACCTAGAAACTCTGGAAGGAGAGCAGTTCAAGAATCCCTGGAATGATGAGCATTTGAGAAAATATTACCAGTGATTATAGAGAAAGGAAATTTTCAATATCTATATAGCACAACTCTTTCAGTTTTAATGAAAATCAGTTTATCAGTAGTTGATTTCTTTTTTGATTTTTTTTGGTAATTGGAAATGTAGCATATCTCAAAATAAGAAAACAAAAAATAAGCCTAAGGACAACGTTAATCCAAATCCTATAACTTCACTTCATGTATGACTTCGTCCTTAACAAGCCAAGAACAAGAAGTATCTTGTTTTAAAACTTCCTATGACTTCTTAAAGTTAAGATTAAGAAGTTTTACCAAACCAAATTAAGGAGAAAGCCTACAACATTTGGTCGTCATTAGTAACTAACACAAACACTTCGTTAAAAATGATAAGATCCGTTTAAACGACCATAAGTGTGATAGTAGAACCTAAGGTTGGACAACGTAGGTTCGTGCAAATAGGTAACCAGTTAAGTGGATTAGTCGGCCAAATAACGGCCGACCACTTAATTTAACTCCTAAGCTACTGGTAGGCCACAATCATATACTAGGACAATTCAAGCTTTATTTAAGGCAAAATTCCCAGTCAAATAATTCATTATCTTCGGATCATTACAAGAAAATGTTCATCAAATGCTATTTTAAGAAAAGAATAAAAAATATAAGCTGTTTATTCTGTCGTGCGTTTACCAAGGACCGTATCCATCCCAGCAGGAGGAACATCTAAAGAAGAAGAGAGAACAGTTGATCTTAATTCTTGAAGTCTAGACTGACTACTAGAATTGGGCTTGTCCACTAAATATAAGGGCCGACTGAGCACATCATGTCCATGTAGACCATAATCCTCTAAGTATTTTCTAACAAGACTGATGGGGATTATATATGTAGGAATTCGTGTAGTATACAACTTGAATGGCGAAGTAGGCTGGTCCAAGCATCCCAGATCATGCCAAGAGCATTAAGCCAGCTCTATTTGTACCCTTCTCTTGTGGCATGCTCCAGTTCTTCGCCCATATGTGATAAGGACTCATCATACCCATTCATCCAAAGGGTGCGTGGCTGCTTATGGAAATGGAAAGTCAAATGGTTCACCTTTTTATTCATTTTCTTAATGTTTGCCAATTGGTTCTTTATTAAGTTATCCTGATCGGCCAACGTCTTTTTATTTCTTTCCTCCTCGATTGTCGGGCGAGCAATCGCGACCTGTTTTGATGATTGACCACCCTTGGACTTCTTTAACCTATCAATATCCTCCATTAGCCTGGCATTCTCTTGCTATAAAAAATAAACCCCTTCATTCTTATCGGCACTTGCATACTTTTTTAATCTTTCCAATTCATCCTCAATCTGTTATTCTCATGCTCTAGAAAACTAGCCACATCCCGAGCACTATTTACCTCACACTTCATCATAGACTCATTCTTATCGTAGTCCGAGGAGATATATTGCAACTTTTTATAAAAACCACCCTCACTGCTCAACCAAATTTTTTTTCTCATAATTCGCAATCAAACTCGCAAGAGATTCCTTATGATTCTTCTTCATTTGAAGTATCATCTCATAGTAAGAAGTATTGGTGGACATAACTTGACTAAACTGCTTGTGCAAATGAATATAGGCTTCTTTAACTTGATTGGAGGCATCTAGGTCAAGCAGTTCCTCCTCAACTGATTCCTCATGACATGCCTTAAAGATTTGAGCACCTCTCCTATACAAGTCGCTCTCGACAACTTCTAGAACGACCCTCCTGGATTTAAACTGAATGGGATAAACAGGGCATGAGTATGAAAAGTTAAGAAAAAAGCACAACATGTATCAACACAATTTGTATGAAGGAAATAGACATTTCATTAAAAAATATTAAAGTAAATACATAAAAGGGGAACCAACTCGGATTACAAAAAATGCAATATTACAAGATAGAAATTAAAAAACAATCCTAGATGGATACACCTTCTCCTTGTCCTGAGCAACCTCCTCCTCTGAACGAACAATTGTCATTGCCATCTCAGGGGCCACAAATGATTTGGCCATTCATTCTTCATCCTAAATCTCTTCATCAACCACGGGAGGAGTACCAGGGTTGTATTGACGGGACAATTTAGAGTTTGGGCCTATGTTGACCTACTTCAAAGAAACATCCCATCCTTTTTTTATGGAGGATTTATTCAAAAACTCCACTTGCACAACCACCGTGGGAATACTTTATCCCATCCTTTGGTATAAGTGTCCTCCTTGTTCTTCTTAAACTTGTCCTTTAAACCCCGATACTTACCATCTGCATCAGTAACAGCCTTCTCGGCCCTATCGACCTTCTTAACAACTTCATTATCTATCATCACCGCATCATTCTTGCATTTCTTTGCGCTCTCCATGAGCACCTTCCACTTCTTTTGATCCCTCTCATGTGCCTTCTTAGTGGCATCCAGGGAATCCTTCAAACCATTGAAGGCATCTTCAAAGTCTGTCGAGGACTCCCTCAGCTGATTATTTCTCCTCAAAATTTGGTCATAGTTGACCAAAAACTGCAGAATCTAAAAGAGACAAAGAAATTAGTAAACTATAACATTAACACATAGACAAATGAAATAAAGTAAAGAGATGGGATAAGTACCAAGGCCAAGTTATGGTTAGCCCTCTCTAAATGTCTTTTCCTTAAAAGGGCAGCAACAGCAGGCTCATTGGTAGGAAGGACCCCTGAACCAATCAAACCTTTAGCAAGATCAGGATTCACTGTAACAGAAGAAACACTAACAGAAACCTGATCGGATGGGCTTTTCCCTGGAAACTCTTGGCTCCTGGTAGGTCCTTACTTCAACCTCTTAAATTGAGGTTCCTGAGTTTTAACCTCCTTAAGCACCACCACAACATGGAGCTTGGAAATGATCCTTTCAATATTCTTCTTTTCGATCAATGAAGGAGACTTGGCTCCAATAAGAAGGTTAGGGATCTTTCTCTTCACCATTTCCTCGGAGTACGGAGTAATGGTCGGCATTGATTTTATATCTAAAGATTTAAAGGAGGATGAGGAAGCTTTAACAGTAAGAGTCCCTTCTAACTGAGAAGGAGACTCTGAAGCAGCAACCAAAGAAGATGAGGTCGGTTCCTCTAAGTCTATGGGGCTACATGAATGTCCTCTGTCGGTCGAGCAACAAATAAAGTGGTTGAGCTCTGATATTCTAACAGTACTGAATCCTAGAGAGGATTAAGTTCCCTTAGTATCTGTTGAATAGACCACACAAGCCTCAAATCCACAAAATTCACCTCAGATTCAGGTAGAATATCTTTCTTCCTTCTCTCTGCCAAACACAAACATAGAAACACTGGTCAATAAATGAATGAGTTGAAAAGAACGAAGTAAAAAACATGCAAATAATAAGGATGTCGATCTATGCCATGCCCTTCCTGAGGGTAACGTGGCCCAATGTATTCTACACCCTCAGGAAGAGGGACAAGCTGCAAATTCGTAACAATTAAACCATAATCCTAATAATATTTATTAGAGTCAGGCAAATTAACCACCAACGCCCTATTAGAATATCTTGTTTTCAGATAATATATGTTGTCAGCAGTGGTACCCCAATTATAATAATACATCAACCACGTTATGCCTATATGGGTCCCAAATATCTTATTAATGCGATCGACCCCCCCATTTACCACTCTTCATGTGTTTGGTGCCACTTGGGCTAGGACCTCATCAAATTATTGACAAAATTCAAGAAATAAACGATTAGGCGGGAAAGTAACTCCACACTCTACTATAAAAATAGTGAGAAGCCTGTAGCCCTCATCCAAAGCACACAAGTCACATGGATCGATGACCAATTTCATTCTTACACACTTAGGAATCCTACGTACTGTTCTAAACTCCTCCAAAGAGCTCTCATCCACAACATAAACCATTGTAAAAACTCAGAAGGGAAAATACGAGAAGAAAAAGATTCTTACAGTGAGGAAAAATACTCATCCGCAGTTCTTTTTCAATAGTGGAAAGCTCAACACTAAGAAAGGGAGTTTGAAATTTAAGATGAGATGAGAATAAGGGGGAATAAACCTTTTATAGGTGTGATAACATCCCTTAAGCTGCAATTTTGAAATGATTAAACGTACCGACGTTTCAGATATCGATGACGTCCCATTTCCCCAGATGCCCAAAAGACCAGCGTACCATTGGACGGTTCACTATTTTTCTAATTATTTACAAAATTGCTACCACCCTAGTGTAACAGATTGAAATTCACAAGTCCTGGAGGTCAACTACCGATTAACATCTTCCTAGGGTACCGAGCAACTTTTAAAGGGGAATACTCCATCCTTTCATTACCCCATCAAAATGAACCATTGGGGGATTTTGTTGTAGCCTAAAATAATTTGGCCACATGGACCAGTAAAGTAGCGACACCTATCTACATTGGGCTTGAATATCAAATAGTGAAAAAGGCCTGGTCGGCTCAGATATCTTGTGGTTGGCCGTCTAGCCGACCACACCCTTGAAGATGAACGGTCAGAAATGTGAACATACACACGTAGGATATTCAATAATCACCATGCACATGCACGTGAATAAATATCCAACTGCATATTATCGTGTAAAGATGTAAATACCTAGTGTATAAAGGTATTTCATCTCTTCAACTTCTAACTACTATAAACAGACTACTATCTCTCTCAGCTGGGGGACGAAATCACTCCATTCTAACCCTAGAGAATATTCTTGAGATACTTGTACTCAAACCCTAAAATTATAGTGATATTATCCCCATGGACATAAACACCATATTGGGCTGAACCACGTAAATTACTTGTGTCTCTATACATTACTCTTTTCTCTTTTGTTTATAATATTTATATGTGATTATAGAATTTGGGTAACTTGAGCTAAGATTATATCGAACCCAAATTTAGACATCAACATTATAAACTCTGGATGAATCACCCAGCCAAACAATGTGATCAAAAATATCTTTCGAAAAAGGTTCCCAATCAATAATTCTAATAATATAAACAGTAAACTCTATCACTGAGATATTTTCTAAAGGTTATGTTTCAAGAATGATTAAACGAACAATTCTAAGTGACCAAAAAACTCAAAGAGTCAATGACCTCATGAGCACAGTTTGATTAAAGGTAAACTATAGGGAATAAATAGCTATGGTTGGATTCCCCTATCCCAAAACTTAACTCTCCTTCCATTTATAAATTTAAGACATGCATGTTTGAGGAAGTACTCTAAGCCTTGTGAAATTGATTTTCATGAGTTACAAAGAGAGCCATTAATTATCATTTTGGAATCCCAACAATTATTGTGAATCCCATATTTTCATAGTCCTCTTTAATGGGAAACTTCCACAACCATTTTCCCAAGAATGTTTTATTCCTTTTCATTATTACCACAAGGTTTGTAAACTTGGTAATACCACTATATATAAAGAATATGGTATCAATCAGGTTTTAGGGCTAGCCTAGTGACCATAACTCTCATTCTAGTGTATGAGGTACAAGGTTAAAGTTCTCACCTCCTTCGCTACCATACCTCCCAAATATTAATATGGTATAACCAACAAATTATAAATGAGAAACTCTTAACTTTTCCCTACCCAGTTTGAAACCATTTATCAAAGGAAATTCATTATCCTCGTGCACTGGTTAACTTATGACATCCGCAACAAGCATGGAGAGAATATGATAAAGTGGATCCCTTTTTTAAATTCCTCTAGTGACAAAAAACTTTTTTATTGTCCACCGTTAATCATAATCGAGAAGTTAACCGAACTCAATCAACCCTTAATCCATTTTCTCCATTTGACTCCAAACTTTTTTTTCTAAAGGCAAAATCAAGAAATTTCCAATCAATATGATCATAAGCTTTTTTTACACAACAAATCTTAAATAACAACCTTATTTTTTTAATTGCATCACTATTCCTTAACCGCTTCACCGACAATCAACACCAACTTAATAATATGCCCTTCTCCCCTTCCAAAAGCCCCTTGTGATGAGGTCATTATGGAATGAAATATACGCCTCATACTCAAATAAATTACTTTAGCCAACAAATTCTATACATTTGATATTAAACTAACTGGTTCTAAATCTTTTAAGTTCAATGATTCTATTGTCTTTAATATCAAGCATACCATTTGGATTTTGAATGAGAATTAATCACCCCATTGTTTTGAAATTACTTAAATAGTTTCAAATGTAAATTTTAATAACGTCCTAACATTATTGAAGAGCCTCCGTGGCAAAGTCATCCGACCCGGGTGCTTTTTCCCCATCATACTTAAAAAGGTCGATTCTTATATCTTCTCATCAAATGGTCTCTCCAACCAAATAACCTTTTCTCTTTCATTAGGTGACCACTCGGGTCCCCCAATCCCAAAACTCTCTTATTATTTTTCACAATAAAGCTTGTCAAATTAAATTATCACTTCTCAAACAATCACCTTATCATCTACCAAAATTCTTATGCCTTTTACTTCTAACATGTATACGAATTTGTTGACTTTCCTATTACATACTATTTTATGGAACAATTACAATTTATTATTCCATTCCTTAATTTCTTTTACCCTAGCCTTCTGGTTCCAAGAAATTTATTCGTTCAAGATTAACTCCTCGAACTTGTTTTTAAGTTTATTTCTCTCTTTAACTCATCCCCAATTTCACCCTCACACTTCAAGCCATCAATTCCTTAATTATATTACTAAATAACCCCTTTCTAATTTAATTTCTTTGAACATCTTGTTATTCCACACTTTTAGCATGTTTTTTTCATTATCCAATTTCATCACGAACTTGTACCCTCCCTACATGTTTTCAAATCTAAAGGTAGATGACCCCACTTGAAAGGATTCATATCAAGGATGATAGTTAAATGGTTTGATATCAATCTAAACAAAGCCTTTTGTCTAACATAGGTGAGTATATCCTCTTATTCTATTAGTTCAAGAGCATAACATATTATCCCCTAAATTTGACGAGGTGAATTGAGAATTATCCTTTCTTCATTTTCTCTCTCCTTGCATTTTAGAGAGAATTATCTTCTTAGGAATTCTCCTAGTCTTTTCTCTCAGGTTTTCATACCTAATCATTTGTCGCCTTCTTCTATGGCTCCATTCATCAGCCCCCTCCATTTTCATCCCCTCTCTACGACATCATTGGCATTAATAGCCCCCGCTCTATTTTTGTGGCAATTTTGAAGATCTGTACAATCTTTACATCTTACACCTTTGTGTTTGTGAAGCTCATTCGGTTGATGGATATACTGGACCAAAGAGTGTCGATGCCTAAAAAACACTTAGGACTCACAGACCTAAGATCTCATTTGACAATAGCCAACTCTAAAACTTCAACGAAAACCACCTCCATAGAGATCCATGGACATTTTGCACACATGGTATTTTCTTAACTATTTTTAGTTTAAGGTCTCTTCATTTTAGGTTTAATTTACTTCTACATGCTATTGATTTATGTTTTAAAATGGAGTTCAAATGGTATTTATATTGTCGTTATCCTCTTTAATTGATCCTATTGTTCTTTCCATATCTTATGATCCATGTATTATGAACATGATGCACTTATCTCGTACCATACCCCCTGCTTGATTCGTCCTCAAGGCTACTCAGAGTGGCTCGACCTTTGGATTTTCTAATTATGAAGTCCTTTTGGACACTAAGAATTTTGGCTTATAATTAAGTTCCTTACGGTTTGTTTAAGATAAAATGATGGCACATATGAAGGATGTCTCTTTTGGTTTCAAATCTATTTATTTTATATTCTAGTTTTTCATTGTCTTTATTAATTTTTAATAAAGGCTTATGTTCTTGGTTGTTAGTTTTTTTGTCTCATTTTGTCTCATTTTGTTATTCTGCTATTATCTTGTTAGTTGTATTTCTTTGTATTATCCCTTTGGGGTGGCAACAAATGAGCATTGTCCAAATAAATATCCCTCTAACTCAGTTTCTACTATGAATTTCTCAAAAAAACATCTAACTCCACATAAACCACACAACTTTATGAGTTCCTCCAAAAACCTCTTTTATCTCCTCATATTTGCATGTAAGTATATGATAGCCACCACGTTTATCCATATTTGGTCATATGACAAATAGAATCAAAATAGACTCTTAATACAACTTTGCTTCTGTTATCCCTCTAACATCCCGTACAATGATAACGCAGCCTTTTTTTCCAATTGAGGGTAGACATAACCAATCTTTGAAACTATAGCTATGAATACTACTCCAAAACCTTCTATAAATTATTTCTTTGTTTATTTCTTATAAGACAACTACCTTAAGTTTTCCTTTGCAAATTACTTCTTTAATTACTTTTCTTTCTTCTTTTCCCCAACCCTCTTACATTTTTAACTTAATATTTTCATTTAAACAGTATGTTGTCCTTGTTATTATCTACGCTCCATTTTCCCCTTTCATAATTTATACCAAACTTCAAAATTTTTAATTCTCTTATTTTGATGTGGCCATATTTACTTCCACTTTTATTTTATTTTATTTATTTATTTATTTATTTATTTATTTTTATTGAAGTTTGGTATTAAATTTTTTTC
Source organism: Sambucus nigra (assembly GCA_949130495.1). Lineage (NCBI taxonomy): Eukaryota > Viridiplantae > Streptophyta > Magnoliopsida > Dipsacales > Adoxaceae > Sambucus > Sambucus nigra. The sequence continues at coordinate 16,131,235 of OX422216.1, forward strand.
CCAATTTTCCTAAGTACATTATCACATCATCCCCATTTCCTATTCTACTTATTTGAGCTTGCTCTCTTGGGAAAAGGTTTTTATAGTACTCCTTCTCTCCTTACTTTCCTTGGGGTATCCTTACTATAATCTCAAATAAAGACCCATCAACTAAGTCAAGAACATATACATGCCTAAACTAAGAGTTATGCATAATTCCATGGAATTGTTTGTGTCCTAGCCCCCCCACACGACATGTGTCTTTTGTTGCATTGAGGAAATGGTAAAGAAAATTAAATTTGAATAAATTAATTTAGAAAAAGAATGAAATTAAGACTTTTAACCTAGTTGAGTTAACTCCAGATAATAGGACCAAAAAATATAGATTTAAAAGACTATAACTCATCTCTCACTTCGCAAATAATTCCATTTATAGAGAACATAGAGTGTAAAAATTTCCTTGGTCGTCCTATCAAGTTGGCATTTCTCACATAATGACCCTCATTTCTTGACCTTCATAAATGACTTCTTCCCTTGCTTATATATAGATCTCATGGAGAAAAAACCTTAGTAATAATCACCTCAAAATAATCGCTCATATTAAACTAGAACCAATTGTTCATAAAACTTGAATCCTCCAATATCTTTATTGAGAATCCACTTGTGTGTCCTGTTTTTTAGTTCAAACTATCTTTGTATATGTTTGTGTTTGAACACTAACAACATGATAATGAAGCCACACCATCTACAAAGCCTTCATTATTGAGAGTTAAATCAACCCCTTCATTTGTTTCTTCCCATACTAGCCTATCTTATTCCATTTCTGAATATTTCTCCTACATCTCGATGATTCGTCTTTAGATTCTCCACAATAGCCAAATTTGGCTTCCTTTTTTGCCTTTTTAGTAGGTTCTTCACGAAAATTGTTACTTAAAATTCCCATTCCACTCCCCTATTATAATGCAATTTGAACCCAAATCTATTTTCAGGTAAAGCATAAATGACGCATAAACCCTTAACATCAGCAAACAAAAAAAGGATTTATCCCATAGAACTCATGAATGACGAAAATGGACAAGTATAACCGTAACAAATGATAGCATTATTGTCAGGAGGCATCATCAACCAAAATAATCTCTCTCGTATGAGGGCTAATGTGTGCGATATCCTTGCGCCTTTCTAAAAGATAGTGGAGTGGACCTCACTAATGATCTTCTCCCGTAAAAAAGTTCAATAATTAGAAAATGTTACCCTCGAAAAGGAATATTACCAAGATGGATGTCTTAATTGAATATTAAATCTTTTGATACCTCAACTCTAATAGATGCTCCTCACAGGACCTTAGACCGATTAGTGATGAAGTGTGTCAAAATGAGAGACAAGGATATAAAGTGGTTCAGAACCTCAGCTCAGGATCCTATAACCACTATAAAAGGTGTTGCTTTTTATATTAGGTTACAAATGAGAGTACTAAAATCTAAAGACCTCTTGGACTTTAGCCAAGATGGTCTAAGATTTATGAGATCTTTTTCACTAGTCAATGGACCTCTCGGGATAGAGAGAAAGAGAAAGATAAGTAACCAAAAGTGTACCACTTTCGCGGGCACTTGCGATTGCACTTAGCAAGTGCAACAAGACTTTAAACATATAGGTTGCCCTACAGGACGAGTTGTGTCTCGTGAGGGTTTGCAAGGAATATACTCACAAAATTCTTATTTGCAAAAATTTATTGAAAGGCAGTCAATCTCTTATTAGACATAGAATAATCGCACAATCCATCATGAGAAATATTTTGAGAAATACAAGCTAGAATGTGTAAAAAGTTTAGCTAAGTAAATACTCAAGGCACATCCTTCCTATAACTCAACGTTTGTAGTATGAATCAGTCAAAATGGGTTGAGTATCACAAGAGAAATTCCTATATTGCCTCTTCGGAATCAACGCTTCAACTTCAAAATCTCACGGGATATAACTCTCACAAACGAACTCTCGAGATTAGGGTCAGTGTATCGCTTTTGTGTGTGAGGAGGTGAGTAAATGTAATCAAGTTCAAACGTCTCACACACACATAAGAAAAGAACGAACATATAGAAAGAAAATGATCTCATGAAAGAATGCTAATCACTATAGCGAGAACGTCGAGTTATTCACCACGTTGACTTTCATTTGCCCGAACACCTAGGGGAATATATGGATGGTTATGGGTGAGGGGAAATGAAATGGGATGAGAAAGATATGATAGGTAAATGGATGGGATGAGGTAGATGATGAGTGATGGATATGCGATGGGTAAAAGATGGATGCGATATGTGAGAAGAGTGTATACACTTTAGGCACAAATGTCTTTATTACATAAAAATTAACTACAACTCTCTTTTTCTTTTCTTTTCTCTCTTTTTTTTTTCTTTTCTTTTTCTCTATATTTTTTTTCTTTTTCTTTTTTCTATTTTTCCTATTTTTGCTATTTTTTTCGTTTTTTTTTGTTTTTCTCTCTCTTTTCAAACCAACAATGAAGACATTTAACATTTTGAATCAACACTCTTTTTCTCAAAAAAATGATGGATGAAATATAAATGGAGATGATAGGTGAGGGTGTAGGATATGTATATGGATGGGGAGAATATGGAAAGGTAATGGGTGAATGAATGGAAATGTGATACGGAAAAGCATGGGAGTGTGATGAGTGAAGCGTATGGGAGAAAATCTAGTGATCGGGAAAAACTTCAAGACACGCATTTCTTACAACTCGAAAAGATGTCATTCTCAGTGATCAAGCCAAAATTTTATGAAAGATAATGAGATCATACAACAATTAAAGTGCGGGCCCAAAAGAAGTTGAATCAACTTGTGACTCGGAGATTGCGTAAAACTCTCTAAAAGGTGAAAGGCACGAATCTCACGGGCTAAAGTCTCTACTAGTGATCCTTAAGGTTCTCTTTAGAATTGTAGTACTCCTCAACTCTAACTGTAGTGACTTGATAAGTGCGCAAATTTTATTGAGTCTAGAAATTCATAGTGCAACATGCCTTGTTACGTATTACATAATCTATTTAGAAAAATTATTCTCTAGCTTGATTCCTAGACTTAAAAGATGGATGATTGAAAATTCACATCAACAAATGAGTTGAAAGAAACTGCACGAAATTTTAAAAATTAGGTTTAAAAATCAAAATTTGTCAAAAGAGGTACGATTTTGATAAAATTCCCCACCCCCAAACAAAAAGGAACATCGTCCTCGATGTTAAGTAAAATGATTTTTAAAATTGAGAGCATAAGGTAGAAAAAAGATTACCAGAATGAATCGCTAATGAAGTGGACAGATATCGACAATAATAAACCTGAATAAGAAGTGAGAAAAAACTGTGTACAAGTCTATAAGCATGGGGTGATGTGAAACACAACCCCCAAACAGGACAAGACTCATACAAGAAACTCGGGCTAGCTCCCGGTAGCGCTAAGTTTAATGTCTTCTGCCAGACTGATGGAATCTCACCGTAAGGATAAGATCTATGAAAGCGCGGGGTGGAAGAAAAATTGGGTGATGAAGATCACCCCCAAACAAGACTGAAGTGTCAGTCTTGTTAGATCAGGGCTAAGAATGGTCAATGAACTTGTATGGCAAAGTGCATCACACGATGCAAAGCATCGGTGGACCAAGGGTGGGTGGGTATTAGGGTAAGGGTGAGGAGGTATCGGTTTCGGCCATGTTGAGCTTAAAATTGAGGGCAACAAGGGCCTTATAAGCATGGTGCTCAAGCTGGATGGGATGGCAAAAGCGTTTGGCAATAGTGATGGGGTGGGGCGCATAAAAATCACACGATCATTCTATAAGTGGGCGATGGTAATGATCGCGGCGTGACACGTCAGGGAGTTATCGATGGGAAAAATCAACACCACAAGATAGTAGCGGGCATGGAGGAACAAGCTCGATGTCACGGAAGTAGAGAGTATCACCATAACTCTCGTGGAAGGTGGAGGATGGTTTTAGGTGAGGATCTAAAAATGTAGATGGAAACATGAACTGTGTAAAATCAAGATCCAAACCAGGTGGTGGGGTGGAAAGAACAATGGGTGGGTCGGGTGGGATAAACGGTGGAGGAAGATAATCCAACTCAAGCGTGGGAGACACACACTCATTGGGAGGAGTAAAAGAATACTCACAAGGGAGTGTGGTTTCTAAAGATGGAGTTGTCAACTTCTCCATAGGAGTAGCATCGGGGAATGTGGTGGTTGGGTAAGACGAGGCACCAAGATATAAGATAGAGGAATCACTGGAAATATCAGGCTCAAAGGGATCCATGCATGGTGGGATATCATCCATATCCGGATAGGTAGGAACTATCACGGATTCTATCTCGGGAAATTGGTGAGCACTCGTAGCCAGAGCTAACCTAAAAGATATGGGCATGTCGGAGACATATGCAATTGGGGCATAAGGTAAAAGCTTGGGCATATTTTTGGATATTACGGGAGTGGGAGCCGCAAAGTGGGTTTCGATGGACATGGTGGGATTGGATCAGGCTCACTATCGAAAAGTAAGTCAACAAAATTGTCGACTTGGGACCCGGGCCATGGAATGGTCTCAACTTCGAGATTCTCGGGTGTGACAACCCGCTCACCAAAATAAGGGGTGGCCTGCCCGATACTATAATATAACAGGAATCATGGATGGAATCATTCTCAGCATCGTAACAATGTAATATGTATGCGGGATAACCACCCTATATTTTAGAAAAACGGGTTGCCAAAAATTTTGTTTTATAACTTAAAGAAAGAATTTAAACAACCCGATTTGAAAATAAAGTGGAAACCCAACAGAGCTTATATTACATCCATAACAAGTATACAATAAGGGGACCGAATATGCTGTCGGTCAACAATCGTATACAATAATATTCAGCAAGTTCATTATGTTACATAATACATTACAATAAGCAAATACAATAGCTTGGGCCACATGCCCGAGTAAATGTCCCGATCATAACTAGAGTACAAAAATGAAGGCGTCTAACAAGATATCCCCTAATATTCGCAAAGTATCACGGCTCCCCAAAACACCGGAATAGGAAAGTTAAAACGGGCGTCCTTGCGGTGGAGCACCTGAGCGGATACAAGATTCATGCACAACAAGAAATATGAACGGGTCAGGGCCCGATTTTATATGATCACCAGATGAATAAAGAGTATGACAGTTATGAACAGTAAATCATGATTGATAAAGATAAGGATCTACCCACATAGTTTTAAAGCATGAACTAAGGCAATTAATTGATCATAAGTTTAAATCCAGTGATACAGGAGAACATGAATGATTAACATTAATTAAAAGCCTCCATCATTTTACACTGTTCCATTTCATCGTTCCATTCCTTATCAGGAAACATAATCACAATTTTATACTCTTTATGGCATTTATAATCCATCAACTCCCACTTGATTAAGAATAGTTACATTCATATACATATAACGATTCTAAGACCGCCCGTCCGGATTTTCCCACTGTGCGCGCCCCTAAATGACCATCATCTTTCAGGGCCTATGAAGCAAGACAACCTGGGCATCTACAATGCAAGACGTCGGGAAGCGGCCATATGCCAGCGGGAGAGTCATAACCACACCCAAAATTACCTCACCATCGCAGAAAACATACCATAAGTGCTCATATGGCCTAGGACTATATCCACCCTGCATTCATTAGCCAGGGGGCTTCACCTCACGCACGAACTTCCCTTATGATGGTATTTAGAGAGGTGTGTTTAATTAAATTAACATTTACCATACTCATAATTAAGTAAATTATCATTTACCATATTCATTTTCATTTTCATTTCCATTTTCATGAATACATCGTATTATGTCCGGAGCCAGACGTAATTCAAATCATCATTACAACCCCAATGAATAAATAACTCTCAATTTATTCTCCAAACATTCTTTCGTGGTATTATTATAAACCATGAAGACTATCATAACCTCAATCGAGCTTCTAAAGTCTCCCAAACACGACCTTACAACTCCTAGGCTCATATTAGTTAACTAAAGAAAGAGGATTCCCTAACATTAAATTGTATATCCCCGAAACAAGCTCCATTTAAACCTTTTCTAATGTAGGGTAGCTAATTAACTCATCTAGGACTCTAAGTTTACTTCATACAAGAAGGTTCCTAAGTCCTAAGCCTAAGGAAAAAGGATCAAAATTGAGTTAGAAAAATAACTCAAAACAGCAGGATTATCGAATCGATTCTCCCTGGCCGAATCAATTCGGTCTGAAAACGAATCGATTCGGACCAGCCGAATCGATTCGGACAGAAAAAATAGACTTTCTGCATAATTTCCGAATCGATATCGATTCGGACAGGCCGAATCGATTCGGTCCACTCAGACCTGTAAACTATCCCTATAGCGAATCGATTCGCTAGGGGCGAATCGATTCGCCCAGCCCAAAATTGCCTAATTCGGCTATGGAGTCTTGGACTCCAAATTTCTCCCAAGACATTTCTACCCAAACCAAGAGCATTTATAGCAACCAACTACACACAAATGCATCTAGTAACTATAATTTACCCCAATAAACATCTTAATCATACAATCTCAATTCAAACACTAACATTGTTAAACCATAACCAATCCACAACAATCAATACAAATTATTCATCTTAAACCATAAATTAGCAAGTAAAAAACTTGCCTTGAGGTAGAAATCTCAGATTTCCTTATAGTAGAAACAATCTCCAATCTCCAATCTTTAATCTTCAATCTCTCTCTTTTCTCCTCAAATTCTCTTCTTCTCTCTTTCTCTCTAGGTTTAGTAATACACTTAAGAGAAATAAATGAAATTCAAGACTTAAATTGTGGCTTTAGTCTAATTCCCCAACTTAAATGGTTAATACCACATTAAAATGATTCACAACTACACATTTAAGCTATAACTAGTCAAAGGTGCCCAAAACATGAAAATACAATATGGCACTTATTTCGACTATCTCGCACATTTCGGGACTAACTACGCCCTCTAAATTGGCATCCGACAAATTTATAAATCATTTCACGTTCCGGTTTCATTTAAACCATAAATGTCATTTTAAAGCATGCGACACTATAAAACGCAACATAATGATATTTACTTACACATACAGTGAATATGCAATAATCTAGTGAATATTAACTTTTAACTCATTCAATAAATATTTACTCCATTTTCTCAACATTTTACATAATTACTTCACACAGTAAATTAATATAAAATAAGTTCTCAAAAGCAAGGGTTGTTACATACTCCCCCCTTATGAGGGAATTTTGCCCTCAAAATTCAGGCGTACCTTGTATAAAGAGATGCGGATATTTTTCCCGCATATCATCCTCGCGTTCCCACGTCGATTCCTTGGCGTCGTGATGACCCCATTGAACTCGCACCAAAGGTATCACTCGAGATCTCAAACATCGCTCTCTGTGCTCTAAGATTGCAACTGGTTGTTCTTCATACGAAATATCGGGTTGCAAATCAATATCTTCCAAAGGAATATGCCAAAGGGCTCCTTCACACCTCTGATACTTCTTCAAAGAGGAAACATGAAACACATCATGGAGTTGTTGTAATTGTTCCGGTAAGGCAAGTTGATACGCCACTGGACCTACCTTGGCAATGACGGGAAAAGGTCCCACGTAGCGCGGCGCAAGCTTCCCTTTCTTCCCAAAGTGTTTAATACCCTTCATTGGCGATACACGCACCAAAACTTGATATCCAATTTTCAACTCCATATGCCTCCTATTCGCATAGGCATAACTCTTTTAACGGTCTTGAGCTATTTGAATGAGATTTTGAATGAGTTCAATCTTGGAGGAAGTATCCTGGATCATTTTAGGTCCAAGAAACTTATTATCCCCCACCTCCAACCAATAGGTGGGCGACCTATAAGGCCGGCCATAAAGTGCTTTATAGGGTGCCATCCCAATACTAAATTGGTACGAATTATTATAAGCAAATTCGACCAAAGGGAGATATGGTTCCCAACCACCTTTGAAATCAAGCACACACATTCAGAGCATGTCCTCCAACATTTGGTTGACTCTTTCTGTCTGCCCATCTGTTTGAGGGTGATAAAAAGTACTCAATTTCAATTCGGTTCCCATAGCTTCTTGGAAACTTCGTCAAAAGTGGGAAACAAAAATCTTGTCTCTGTCGGAGACTATATTTATTGGCACCTCATAGAGCCTAACAACCTACGCAATAAATAATCGGGCATAACGAGTAGTATTGTAGTCGGTGTGTACGGGTAGGAAGTGTGCCAACTTAGTTAAGTGATCAACAATAATCCAAATAGAATCATGACCACTCTGCGTCGTTGACAATCCCGTGATAAAGTCCATCGATATACTCTCCCACTTCCACAACGGAATCTCCAAGGGTTGCAACAAACCCGTCGGTCGCTGATGATCTATCTTGACCAATTAGCAAGTAGCATATTGGGATACGAACTCAGAAATATCCCGCTTCATTCCCGCCCACCAATACTGACGGCGCATGTCTTGGTACATCTTGTCCCCACCAGGATGCACTGAAAATTTAGACCCATGAGATTCCGTCATCACGTCCCGTCGTAAATCCCCTTCATCCGGGATAATGAGTCTCCCGTGCCGTGAAAACGTAATCCACCCTCCGAGCTTATAGAGTAGGACTCTGCTCCCTCGGTTTACAATTGGCGTATATGGTTCTGACAACCTTTATCCCTTCCTTAAGCTTCGACAATCCTTGCCACAATAGTAGGCGTTACAGTCAATACCGATATAAACACCCTAGCAACCGCGTCCTCCTGACTAAGCTCCTTCCATTTAACTTTCCATACCTCCGCTAACTCCCCCTCGGGATTTCTACTCAAAGCATCCGCCACCACATTCGCCTTGCCCGGATGATAGTGGATGTCGAATTGATAGTCTTTCACAAACTCTTGCCATCGACGTTGTCGCATATTTAAATCTTTCTGTGAAAATAAATATTGCAGCGATTTATGGTCCGTGAAATGACTAAATTTCTCCCCTAGGAGATAATGGTTCCAAATCTTCAAGGCAAAAACTACTGCGGCAAGTTCCAAGTCATGCACCGGATAATTCTTTTCATGGGCTTTAGCTTGAGAGAAGCATAAGCAATAGCCCGTCGCTCTTGTTGAAGTACACCTCCCAATCCTTGTAGAGATGCATCAGTAAAGACAAAGTATTCCAATCGTGGCCTCGGCAACGCAAGGACTGGAGCAGAAGTCAACCTGTCCTTGAGCTCGTCAAAAGCTGACTGACAAGTATTATCCCAAACAAACCTCACCCCTTTTCAAGTTAAGTTTATCAAAGGACTAGCAATTTTTGAAAAACCCTTGATAAATCGGCGGTAATAACCCACCAAACCCAGAAAACTACGAATCTCGGTAGGTGTCGTGAGCTTATCCCACTCCTTCACCGTAATAACTTTACTTGGGTCTATCGAAATACCTAGTGCTGTCACAATGTGACCCAGAAACTGCACTTCCTGCAACCAAAAACCACACTTCCCGAACTTGGCATACAATTGGTGATCCCTCAACCTTTGTAGGACCAACCGCAAATGAGTAGCAGGATCGACTTCTGACCGAGAATACACAAGGATGTCGTCGATGAACATAATGACAAACTGGTCCAGGAAGTCTCGAAACATCCTATTCATGAGGTCTATAAACACGGCGGGGGCATTGGTTAGTCCAAAAGGCATAACGAAAAATTCATAGGACCCATATCTTGTTAGGAAAGCAGTCCTGGACACATTTAGTTCTCGTATCCGCAACTGGTGATACCCCATCCTCAAATCTATTTTAGAGAAGTACGACGCTCCCCTAAGTTGATAAAATAAATCATCAATCCGAGGCAACGGGTACTTGTTCCGGATGGTGACTTTATTCAACTCTCTATAGTCAACACACAACCGGAGAGAACCGTCCCTTTTCTTCACAAATAACACCGGAGCACCCCACGGTGACGTACTTCGCCTAATAAACCCTTTCTCTAGCAAGTCCTGAATCTAATCCCTTAACTCCCTCATCTCAACAGGAGCCATACGATTCGGAGCTCTCGCAATCGGTCTCGTTCCCGGCGCTAAATCGATTACAAACTCAATCTCCCGACTCGGAGGAAAACTCGGTATTTCCCGAAAAACATCTTGGAAATCTTTAATAATCGGAATAGAATCTAAGGAAACAACTATATCCCGAGAAGTCTCCTCTGTAATACAATACAAGTAAGTGCTAGTACCTCCTTCTGAGTGAGGCATGACCACTAAAAACATTTCTTGCCCCGGAATGGCAAAAATTATAATCTTCCCATAGCAATTAACTATCGCCTGATACTTCACTAGCCAATCCATACCCAAAATCACATCATACCCGACCATATCAAGGACGAGCAAATTGGCCTCAAAACACAAATTACCAAGATTTATTTCTATTTGTTTACAAATAAAGAAAATAAGTGAAGCATCACCCATAGAAGACTCAACAGTAGTGAAGGTACTCTTCGCAGATTTAATCAACTCTGTAGACTGAGCAAAACTTCTAGAAATGAACGAGTGTGTCGCACCCGTATCAAACAAAATACGACCCATGTGCCTCTGAATGAGAAACTTACCCTCAATAGTTGGCGGCGCGGGAGGAGCCGGAAGAAGCATAGCATCCTGAATGTGATAAACATGCCCATACTGTAGCTGATCCTGTTGTGGAAGGACAGCCGGACTAGGTACCTGTGGCGGTAATTGAGCATGTGGCTGCTGTGGGATCCTAGGAAGCTGTCCCTAATCAAGTGAGGACATGTCCTCTTGAAATGACCCGGCTCTCCACACTGAAAACATCGATTCATCATATTCTCTTAGTTTTGGCCTCGATTATTTCGAGTCTGCCCGAAGCCTTGGCCCGGATGGCCTCTACCTCCATTTCCACCCCTACCTACTTGGTGCGGTTGCGGTCCACCTTGACCTTGCCTATTGTTATTTCCACCCGCAATGAACCCACTAAAATGTTGTCATTTAGACAAATCCCCTTACTGGGGATCCCTTTCTCTTTGCTTATTTCCCGAAGATTGGGACGAAGGAAATGCTCCTCCTCCAGTCCCATTGCCTCCATATTTTCCAGCTTGCCCCATCACTGTAGCTTTTTTACTACTCTGGACATACAACCGGTGCTCTTGGTAATGAAGTAACGCCGCGTTCATCACATCCCCAAAAGTCTGTAAAGCTAAATTACCCAGTAAATATTGCCGGATCCTCCAATTCAAACCTCCCATAAACTGCGATATTTTCCTCTCTTCCGGAGTTACCTCACCCGGTACAAAACTTGCTAACCGGGTGAACTCCTACTCATATTCTACAACTGACCGCTCCCCTTGTACCACATCCTGAAGCTTTCTTCTCATCTCCCTCTGAACTGCGGGAGGGAAATACTTCTGATGAAACAAAACCCAAAAATCGTTGATAGTCATAACATCTCTCTGTTTTGGCGTAGTCATAGAATCCCACCAATGTAACACAGATCCAACGAGCTTGAAAGTAGCAAGGACTTATTTTCTCTCCTCACTACACTCTACCATACGTAGATGGCACTGCATATCCTTCTTCGACTGATTAGCTCTAATGACATCAGAACCTCCTTCAAATTTCGAGGGATGACCCTTTAAAAAGGACTCTCTAACTCTCTCCCACGGAGAAGGTCCCAAAGGAGCTTGCATTTAAAAAGGACTCTCTAACCGCTTGGGCCACAATATTTGATACATCGGCAGCATTTATGGTTCCTTCCAGTGGCGGCGGTGGAGGACCTACTTCCTCTTCTACAACTCTATTCCTTCTAGCGGGGCGGCCTCTCTTAGGCGGCATCTGAAATAAAGAAGCAATGGAGTTAGAATACTATATAGAACAATCTATTTTGCAGAATATCGCAACCATAAGCAACAAAGCAGTCCTAACAATAAGTTCTATATCAAAGAACGCAACGGTAGAATGTGACAAGTCCGCATAGATCCTAAAGACTCTAGAACTTGATGCTCTGATACTATCTGTGACAACCCGCTCACTAAAATAAGGGGTGGCCAGCCCGATACTCTAATATAACAGGAATTATGGATGGAATCATTATCAACATCGTAACAATATAATAAGTATGCGGGATAACCACCCTATATTTTAGAAAAACGGGTTGCCAAAAATTTTGTTTTATAAGTTAAAGAAAGAATTTAAACAACCCGGTTTGAAAATAAAGTGGAAACCCAACAGAGCTTATATTACATCCATAACAAGTATACAATAAGGGGACCGAATATGCTGTCGATCAACAGTCTCAAACAACAAAGCAAGTTCATTATGTTACATAATATATTATAATAAGCAAATACAATAGCTTGGGCCACACGCCCGAGTAAATGTCCTGATCATAACTAGAGTACAAAAATAAAGCCGTCTAACAAGATATCCCATAATATCCGCAAAGTATCACGTCTCCCCAAAATACAGGAGTAGGAAAGTCAGAACGGGCGTCCTTGCGGTGGAGCACCTGAGCGGATACAAGATTCATGCACAACAAGAAATATAAACGGGTCAGGGCCCGATTTTTTATGATCACCGGATGAATAAAGAGTATGACAATTATGAATAGTAAATCATGATTGATAAAGATAAGGATCTACCTACACAGTTTTAAAGCACGAGCTAAGGCAATTAACTGATCATAAGTTTAAATCCAGTTATATGGAGAACATGAATGATTAACATTAATTGAAAGCCTCCATCATTTTACACTGTTAAATTTCATCGTTCCGTTCCTTATCAGGAAACATAATCACAATTTTATGCTCTTTATGACATTTATAATCCATCAAGTCCCACTTGGTTAAGAATAGTTACATTCATATACATCTAACGATTCTAAGACCGCCCGTCCGGGTTTCCCCACTGTGCGCACCCCTAAATGACCATCATCTTCCAGGGCCTATCAACCAAGACAACCTGGGCACCTACAACGCAAGACGTCGGGAAGCGTCCATATGCCCGCGGGAGAGTCATAACCACACCCGGAATTACCTCACCATCGCAGAAAACATACCATAAGCGCTCATATGGCCTATGACTATATCCACCCTGCATTTATTAGCAAGGGGGCTTCACCTCACGCACGAACTTCCCTTATGATGGTATTTAGAGAGGTGTGTTTAATTAAATTAACATTTACCATACTCATAATTAAGTAAATTATCATTTACCATATTCATTTTCATTTTCATTTCCATTTTCCTGAATACATCGTATTATGTCCGGAGCCAGACGTAATTCAAATCATCATTACAACCCCAATGAATAAATAACTCTCAATTTATTCTCCAAACATTCTTTCGTGGTATTATTATAAACCATGAAGACTATCATAACCTCAATCGAGCTTCTAAAGTCTCCCAAACACGACCTTACAACTCCTAGGCTCATATTAGTTAACTAAAGAAAGAGGATTCCCTAACATTAAATTGTATATCCCCGAAACAAGATCCTTTTAAACCTTTTCTAATGTAGGGTAGCTAATTAACTCATCTAGGACTCTAAGTTTACTTCATACAAGAAGGTTTCTAAGTCCTAAGCCTAAGGAAAAAGGATCAAAATTGAGTTAGAAAAATAACTCAAAACTGCAAGATTTTCGAATCGATTCACCCTGGCCGAATCGATTCGGTCTGAAAACTAATCGATTCGTACCAGCCGAATCGATCCGGACAGAAAAACCTGACTTTCTGCATAACTGCCGAATCGATTTGGACAGTCTGAATCGATTCGGTCCACTCAGACCTGTCAATTGTCCCTATAGCTAATCGATTCGCCCAACCCATAATTGCCTGATTCGGCTATGGAGTCTTGGACTCCAAATTTCTCCCAACACATTTCTACCCAAACCAAGATCATTTATAGCAACCAACTACACACAAATGCATCTAGCAACGATAATTTACCCCAATAAACATCTCAATCAACTTTCAAGGGTTCAAAACCTACAATCTCAATTCAAACCCTAACATTGTTAAACCATAACCAATCCACAACAATCAATACAAATTATTCATCTTAAACCATAAATTAGCAAGAAGAAAACTTGCCTTGAGGTAGAAATCTCAGATTTCCTTGTAGTAGAAACAATCTCCAATCTTTAATCTCCAATCTCTCTCTTTTCTCCTCAAATTCTCTTCTTCTCTCTTTCTCTCTAGGTTTAGTAATACACTTAAGAGAAATAAATGAAATGCAAGACTTAAATCGTGGCTTTAGTCTAATTCCCCAACTTAAATGGTTAATACCACATTAAAATGATTCATAACTGCACATTTAAGCTATAACCAGTCAAAGGTGCTCAAAACATAAAAATACAATATGGCACTTATTTCGACTATATCCCACATTTCGGGACTAACTATGCCCTCTAAATTAGCATCCGACAATTTTATAAATCATTTCAAGTTCTGGTTTCATTTAAACCATAAATGTCATTTTAAAGCATGCGACACTATAAAACGCAACATGATGATATTTACTTACACATACAGTAAATATGCAACAATCTAGTGAATATTAACTTTTAACTCATTCAATAAATATTTACTCCATTTTCTCAACATTTTACATAATTACTTCACACAGTAAATTAATATAAAATAAGTTTTCAAAAGCGAGGGTTGCTACATCGGGGTGGTAGGGCTGGTCACACTCAAAATCCGTGTCACATGAGGACACAACATCATCACACTCGATTGCAATGATGGGTGGGGCCATGGGAATATCTGACTCTCTCGCACACTCCAATTTATTTAATCGTTGTTCAATCCTTTGGAGAGCTTGAGTTTGAATTAGGGTGGCTTGCTCTTGCTCGAGTATGAACTTTTGCAAGAGGCTTACGAGAGCGGAGGGGGAGGATTGTTGTGGATTGATGGGTGGTGGCGATGGGTGAGGTGGACACAACTCACTACTATCGTGAGTGTATGGAGAATACTCAAATGAAGTGTGTGGAGTGGGGCCAAGTTCATCATACACGAAAGGATCGCTTTCGTGATGGACAATTGGTTGATACTCATGGGGTGCGTAGTGAGGGAATTGATCGTGAACGGGTGCACAAGATTGCCATGACAACTGGTGGAACATGTGAGGATCCATAAGACCGGGTTGGGATTCGAATTGCGTGAAAAGGGTGATCAGGCCACCACGAATAGCTCGGGGACTTACACAACTCGGGATTGGGTGTATCAAAATAGTAGGTCGAGGTGGGTTCCGGAACAGTGTCATATGGATACACATGTTCTATGGTGGGTTCAGATGGATATGGAATGTAAGGGCACTCACGGGACATGTGATCGGCATAATAACAGCGGGTGCACAACAAAGGTGGAGACATGTCGACACTTGACACCGAGGATGATGGAAAATGAGTTGCGTGCATGGACGGGTCAAGAGTGTCAAGGGCACTCGTGAGAGAGGTGAAACCACTAAAAATCTCATAAAGAGACGGCTCGAGATCACTCTCACACGTGTCACGTGTCAATGGAAAATGACCAAAGTAGTCCCGTAAAGGACGTTCTTCGGCCATGTGGATAGAAATATTTTTTTGAAGTTTTAATTTTTTTCAAAAGGAAAGAAAATATTTTTGGATTTTCGAAAAAGGAAAGAAAAAAAATATTTTTGGATTTTTCTAAAAAAGAAAGAAAGAAAATATTTTTGGATTTTTTTATAAAAATAATTAGAGAAACTATTTTTGGTGTTTTTTTTTTATAAAAATGAAAGAAAATATTTTTGTATTTTTTTTTATGGAAGAAAAGGTGGGGAAAAAATGTGGACTCTTTGAATTTGCACGAACTAACTAAAACTGACTACCGAAAAATAAATTGGACACTCACAAGTCAAGGAGAATTCCTAACTAGCACATAACCAATTTTTATCTTCAAACTTAGTGAGAGGGTAGTCAAATTTTATTTCAGTTCGCGGGTGATAAAAAATCACGAAAATATCTTAGTGATCGCCTTTGCAAAATTGTTCTCCTAGTGGGCTACCTAGTTCATAGATTTTAAATTTAATGATGGCTAGGGTAGCACACAACGGTAAGCGAGTGAGTCGGGTGATGAAATCCCTTCTCGTGAGTGACTGGGTGTAGTTCTTAATTAATTAATTCATCACACCATTCGAAAATAAATGCGAGAATAAAATCACACAAGAGCACACAAGAGAATTGACTCGCTAACATGAGAGGCGCGAGGGTTGAAAAATGTACCTCCCACGATTTTTAGGACGTGGGGTGCCGAAAAATTTGAGTCGACCGGGGGGAGATTACGCCTATCTCAGTCGTCCCAGGGAGTCCTACCGATCCAAAGTAGAGAGACCTTCTAAATCCTCGCCTTTGGACGCCCTCTCTCTACCTTGTCCGATTTTTCAATCAAGCTTATCTTTGATACAATTTTTAAAATGAAAAATAAAATAAAGGTGTCTCTATGCACTGCAATACAAGCTAAGAATAAAATAATCCTAAATACAAGCCTTCTAAAATAAAGAAAAAAATGGTACTAAAAAAAATAACAAATTGCGAAAAATGAACTTCAAGTTGAAATTCGCTCCGAGCTTCACGATCCCAAGAATGGCAACGACGCCAGTTGATAAAAAACTTTTTATGTCCCCGACAACGGCGCCATTTGATAACTTGAATTTTGTATGTCGTTGTTTAAAGCCAAGTTAGTCAAAACCTTAAATACCTACAAAATAAAATAATGTCAAGTGTAGCGGTAAGTAAGGGTATCAATCCACTTCCAAGGGGGTAAGTTAGAGACAAATTCAATTGTAATTCACTTTTTATTTTCTTTTTGGGCTTTTTACTTTTTCTACTTTTTTTTTAGGTTTTTCAAATATTAAAACAATTGGGTGAGGTGATGATTTAAACTAAACTAAACTAAATGTGAGATAAAAACAACTAACTAGAAAGTTACTAAAATGAAAAATAAAGTTTAACACTAAAATAAGAGATAAAGTGAGGTAAATAATTGTGAGAACAATCAAGGAATGGGATTACACCACAAATTTTAGTTATTCTAATTAATTAATTTAATTATTTGAATTTTCCCAAATTAATATCAAAATTACAAACCAACTCTCGTTGCAAGTGTAATTATAATAGTAATATTTTAGAAAATTAAGTTTAACACCCTACAACTCTAGAAAAATAGATCTACACTCCTTTTAATTAATCACCCGCTAGGATCGATCAATTAAAATTTATGTAAATCTTAGAAAATAAATTTAGAGTTGAAATTCAAGTTATAATGCCCCACTTAAGAAACCCCTATCTCTAGTTCAAATCTAAAATGGGTATTATAACTAGAATTTTGATTTTCTCTCGAAAATCATTTACCCTCTCTTGAGGCGTAAATTTAAGGGTGATGGATCAAAATTAATATTCAAAGGGAAATTTCAAGTAATCAAACTAATTAAACTAAAATAACATCAACTAAGGGTTTCACCCCACCCCTATCCTAACATGATATTGAACATGATGAACAAATAATCAAGGCTACTAAAATAAAATAGAAGGGAATAGAACAAGCAAATCAAATCTCTGTGAGAGTGTTGAACTCTACTCTTCCAAATTGAAGCTTATAATCCTTCTAATTGAGCATCAAAGTGATTTGAAATTAAATATACACTCAATTAACTCTCTTACAATATTTAATCTCACAAATATCTAACAAAAATAAAAAGAATAAAATAAAACTATTCACAAATGGTGTTTTTCTCTACAATTCTCTCTCTAGAAATTCCTGTCTAAAAACTCTTTTCATATGGGGTCTTCATCTTCATTTATAGTAGGCACATGGAGCATGGAGGTATTTTTGGGAATTTAAAGTGCATGTGGGCATGGAAATGGTGAGAGGAGTGTGAGGTCATGTGGGTGAGGGGATTTTGGGAATAAAATCAGATTTGTTAAAAGGGTATTTTGGGAAGAAGGGGATAAGTAGGTAGTTGGGGGTATAATGGGAAAAGGGGTTAAATGGGTTTTAAGCATGTGGCATTTTGACTTAGGTCTTTATTTTTGGTTTGTTTGGCTTGGGAACTTGGCAGCTAAAATCGTGAGAAGAGGAGATATGAAAATGGGTATTTGGCTTTGAAAAAGGAAAATGGGTTGGACATGGGTAATGAAGTGTGGGTTTGTCATGGATGGAGAGTAGCGGGTTCGCGGTTCCGGGTTGGAAGTGGCTGGTTTTGAGGTTAGAAAGGTTCGGGTCTTGGGTTTCATGGACAGAGTTGCGGGTCGGGGTGCTGGGGCTGACTCGAGGGGGTTGATGACGGCAGGAGGTCTGGAGTGAGGGGTGAGGGAATGGTGCGTCGACGAGCTGGGTTAGCTCCGGTTTTGGCAGGTGGGGCGCAAGGGTTTGGGAGATGCGCCAGGGTGAGAGAGAGAGGGGTTACGCGACTTTGGAAGGAGGTAGGACGACGCCGGACGGGGTTGAAGAGGTTGGGCGGTGCCAAGGGGTTCATCGCCGGAGTTGGCTTTGGCAGTGAGTAAGGTTTGAGGTTGGCAGGGTTGTTAGTTAGCCGGTGAAGGGGTAAGGCTGGTATCGATTTCTTAGGTGTTGAGTGGTGGGGTTTGGTTGTTATGGAGGTTATATGGGTTTACAGGAGAGAGGAGAGAGAGGGTGAAAGGTTGAAGATGATAGGGAGTGTAATTGGGTGAGGTAGGGCGTGTGGAAGCTAGGGGTATGTGGTTGTGTGTGATTGAGTGTAAGATAGTAGGATATGTGTGAGTGAGTATTTGGGTGTATGTGTGAAAGTTGTGTGTTTTGTTTATGACCCCTAATAAAATAAAACTAATAAAAATAATATTATTAAAACTAAAAATTTAAAAATTAAATTTGTATTCTAAAAATAAAATAAAGACTCAATTAAAAAAATGAAATTAAAAAGAAATAAAAAATAAAAATAAAATTCTATTAAACTAAAAACTAAAATCCTAAAATAAAATCTAATAAAACTAAAAAAAATAAATGAAATCCTAAAAAATAACTAATTCTAATAAAATAAAACTAATAATTAATAAAAATAAAAATATACTAATACAAAATAAAATATAAAAATAGAAAATAAAACCTAGAAAATACTAAATAAATTTAAAAAAATCCTAAAAATAAAAATGACTCAAACTAAAAATCTAAAAAATATAAACAAGACACAAACAAAACACACACAAGGTTTGTGGTAGGTTTAGGTTAGGTTTAGGGTAGGCTAGGATACGGGACAAGGGTATTTAGTTCCATAAAATACGTATTTGCCTTGAAATATAGCTTTTGATACCGCAAACGAACGTTTGACCTACAAGATAAACATTTAAGCACATAAGACCCATATTACCGAGAATTAGCAACTAAAGTACGTCTATTTGGGGTATATATTGTACAGTTTTGGATGCTTATCAATGAGAGACAAGGATATAAAGTGGTTCAGAACCTCAGCTCAGGATCCTATAACCACTATAAAAGGTGTTGCTTTTTATATTAGGTTACAAATGAGAGTACTAAAATCTAAAGACCTCTTGGACTTTAGTCAAGATGGTCTAAGATTTCTAAGATCTTTTTCACTAGTCAATGGACCTCTCGAGAGTAACTTATGGATTCCTTAAGGGACCTTTTATCTTAATTTAGGACTTCACAAAGAATACAAAATATGAGAGGTTGGAAGTGATCCTAGCCTTATCTTATATTCAGTTAACAATGAGTTATCCAAAGCTAAAACGATAAACACTTAGGAGATAGGGGATTTATAGCTACTCTGGTGTTTATTTATTGATATCTTGATTGTTCGATGATTTTTTTATAATACTTAACCCTTTCCAACTCTTCAATATGTAGGCACTTCCACAAAGAGAGTGCGAGTGATCTGCATCGGCATGGGTAAATCTACCCTGAGGTTTAACGGTTATAGTAGTACGACGTAATGTTAGTGAAAAGATTGAAGGTGGTGTAAGGTAGTTGATCACAACGTTAAAATTTTATTATATTATTCAGTGCTAATGGAATTGAGTGGAAGATGTATGTATCTTCTATATACCCGCTAAAACAGCATTAGAGGCTTTGTCGGATGTTTGAGGGATCATGAGGTGACTATGGTCATCTTGGAATGATTTGAGCTTGCATTTTTTTATTTATATAAAAATGAAATTTATCTTTTGGGGAGAGGTTAAGGGCCAAACAAAGGTCAATTATTATTAGGACGAGGTTGATTGAACCTATTTGAGGCTTAGAGATACTTCTCCCAAGGTCTCTAAGCTTGGCCTTCAAAGTCCAAATATTCAAATAAGAATTTGGTAATCCTGGTGGTAAGACCATGGTGTTTAACTACTTTGTGGGTTCTTTACTGGGACAACTAAGGTCACCAAGGGCTTGAAACTATCTGGCGAATATCTCTAGTAGGGATTGGGACCTCATCCTCTAAACGAGGGAGAGTAAAAGACTAAAATCCTTGGAATGACTAAAGAACTAAATGTGGTATCAATATAAGCCTCCTATTTCTTCTTACAAGAATTGCAATGGGCAATAATTACTCGTTTAAATTAAAAAGGGAAACTCTGTAACTAACCAGTAAGATCTTGGTTATTACGAGATCGCATTGGGAATGAGCATGCATTGAGTGTGTGGAAGGCGGATACCTACAATATGTCAGGCCATGGATGGCGACCTCTTGTGATGGTTGAGACCCTTACCATTCACTTTTAGAAATTACTTATTTCTCGCTTGAATCTCCTCTTGTAACAAGTTGGTATCACATTTTCCTTAGAAATCATGTATTCTAAAAGCACCTCTCCTTCGAAGGTTTTGAACTGTACTTCACTTTCAGCAGTAGGTCCTCATGTCTGTTTGAATTTTCCCATTGATTAAGGTGATATAGCTTCAGCTAACCCCCCTATATGGGGGATCCCTACTGGAACCCAAGTCATTAATTAATTGGGGCCCTACGACCCCAATTTTTCAGGTGGGCCCCAAGTGTCTTCAAGAATCATTGACAAAGATCTGGAAGATATCCTCCTAAAATACCAGATACGGATAATGTGACTCTACGGTTTTCCAAACTGGATGAAAGGGCTTGCTCAATAGTTTCCAAGCGTGTTTACTTTAGTGAATTATTTTTGACATATGGGGTTAGGTTTCTACTTTCTTGCCTAGCGGTGGAGATTCAGAAGTTCATTGGTAGCCCCCAGCCAAATTGTGTTTAATGTCTAGAGGACTCCGTTGTCTACTATTTTATTTTGTAGGGAGGCTATCATGGACAAGTTTGACGTCTCCACGACTAAGTTATTTACTTTATAATAGGTTCGAGATCAAAGAAAATCTAGGTACAAAGGCTTAAAGTACTTTACCCCAGAGCCCATATGTTCTTTCCGAGGAATTAAAACAATGATCCCAAACAATGGAAGGATATATTCTTCTTTGTTGGTGGGTCCTGGGCTACCCCAAACCCTGTGGAGAATATTGGTTGCCCTTTTTTGTGGTGCACTACCCCATCTCTTGGTGAGTTTTATTTTAATTTTTGCTTCTTTTCCCTTTGCCCGAGGTTGTAGTAAGAACATTTTTCTTTGCAGATGTGACACCCTGCCTAATAAAATACCGGGTGATCAATCCTATATCAAACAAAAGAAGGAATTCCATCTGGTCCATTCTTAGCATCACTATCAAAAAACTTTTTAAAACTTACTAACCACCTAATACTCAAAAAGCTGGTGCCAAATTTTATCTTTATTAATCCAAGACAAAATAAGTGCAGAAACAAAAAAAAAACATTCAATGCTGATAGAGTCAATCATCACATAGAATAATAAAAGTATTGCTGAATAAACCATTGGCTAAAACCAAAACCAAACCAAGCTAAAAGAGAGTAATAAATCCCATACAATCTGAAAAGAAACTAAATAAGACCTTGAGCAACATGCTCGAGATAGACTGATATGAATCCCTACACTAGGAATAGAAAAATAGATGCATCAATCCAAATCCTGCAACACCCACATCTGCTGCAGCTGCGAATCCCTGGAATGAAATCAAGCCTGGCGTCCTTGTGGCTGGACACCTAAAAGGTTTTGAAAATATTTTGATAGCAAGAGTTAGTACTCAAACCGTTTTGAAAATATTTTGATAGCCAGTGTTGGTGTAAAAGTCCCCGATATTTAATCTTTTTAAAAAAATCCTTTTTACTTCACAAAGTAATAATTTCCTTTTATAGATGCGGAAGCGTAAAATTGATGGTTCAATACAATAAACAAATTTTAATTTCTTCTTTCAAATTAAAATTAAACACAAGTGAAATAGGATGAAACACACACAAACAGATTTTAATTTCTTCTTTCAAATTAAAATAAAACACAAGTGAAATAGGATGAAACACACACAATTTGAATTTCACTTAAACCAAATTAACCCAAGTCCTAGAAAATTTGCCTAAGTCATATTTTGCAATATAATCAAGTTAGGCCAAACCAATTTTATCAAATTAGATTAAACGACTTGAATTAAATTAACGAAACATTAACCAATATTAATTAGCACCAAATTAAACATGTAGTGATTAAATTAAACCAATTTTATCTTATTACCTAAGCGTGCATTCTAGGTGAGTTTGCAAAATATAAATAAACAATTAATCCACTACGCCGCGATGTACGAGGAAAAGCCCACAACGAGAAACAACCTCGGACAACCCTAGCCTCAAATCCACTAAGTACGGAATTTTACATTTAAAAGAAAGATGACTTACTTCCTCAACTCGAATCCTCTCAAGACCTGATGCGTCTTCTTGTAACCACCTCTTCCTAGCGGATAACCACGGAGCTCCACCGCGATCTTGGACTCACCAATCGGACAATAGGTACACAGTCAACCACACGTGGTGTCTTTTACCACATGAGAATGCCGCAGCAAAACGAACTCTTCTTCTTTATGGGATGTAGAAGAAAACCCAAACAATCTCTTCACTTCGGTGTAGAGACAAACCCGATGCCAAACTCCAAGCAAGATGTATATAAATGAACTTGTATAAACAAAACAATGGGTGAAAACTAGAGTGGTAAATGAATTTGTCTTTAAAAATTATCACTCAAAACTTGATTTTTTCTCTTTATGATTTTGCTCTCAAAACACTCTTTAGGAGTTAGTATGGTATGAAAAAGATTATATTTCAAAAATGATTCCTGCACATAGTTATGCTGTGAAAAGATAGTGGGGAAAGAAGTGGAGAACATGGGTAAAAACTGTCAAAAACTGTTCCCGCCTGACATCTCGTTCGAACGAGTCTTCTAATGAAGTTCCAGTGTGAACTCATTGGAAATCTCGTTCGAACATCCATCTCGTTCGAACGAAGTTCCAGTGGCCAATATGGGAAGTCGTTGGAAATTTCGTTCGAACGACTTGTGGTTCGAACGACAATTTCGTTCGAATGACACTTCGAACGAACTTATAGAAAGTTTAGAAATTCTCATTTTTAGCCCAGAAAACTTTATAAACTTTATTTAAAGTTTCGAACGAACTTACAGAAAGTTCAGAAATTCTCATTTTTAGCCCAAAAAACTTTATAAACTTTATTTAAAGTTTTAATTCATTCTTTCTGAAAACAAAACACAGTTTTAAAAAAACCTAACACCCAATAAACTTGTTCTAAGCTCCTATATATATATAAATGCATTCATATCTTGGGAGCAATGGAACCACTATTAATGACGTAGAAACGAGGCACTTTAAACTCGGCATTTGATGAAGCCTTACACTCTTTGTCGCTACGTCTTCAACAAACTCTTCATAGGTTTGATTAGATTACAATTTAACACTATCCTATGAATAAACGTTTTTGTCCGAAATTGAGACAAAACTATATTAAGACTCAATTGGAGAATTGTGTCCTTACAGCAAGAGTTAGTACTCAAACCGTTTTGAAATTTTTTAGCAAAGGATTATCATAGTAAGATGCATTATTGATTACACATGTTAAGATTGCACACACTATCTTGAGTTACCTCACCCCTCATCTATAGTGCACGCTTAACTTCATGTACTTAGCCCACCTAGTTGTACTACCCAAGATAACTAGACTATAGCATTCAACTGAACTTATCTACGCAACTAAGTTTTCATACCACCCATACAGTATGCTAACAGTAACACATTTCATATATTATATACTTAGATAACTTTTTTACATTTTGTTACCTTTTACTTGTAAAATTAAGTCTCACTACTTAATTTATTCTAGATAATCACTAATTATCGTTTAATATTTCTAATTAAGTCTCTCCACTTAATTTACTTGTAGATGTATGCACGTCATCTGATTCTCTACTATCCCACATAAGTAGATTATTTATACAATATACATTTCACGCATAATATATACTTATAAAAATCATTCTTCACTATTATGTCCTTATAATACACATTGAGGACTCTTGGTTCGAAATAGTCTATCGACACCAAGTAGAAGGATTGGTTCAAAATATCACCTCGAACCCAAATTCATTTCATGTATTGGTTCAGAAAATCACCTCGACCCCACTAATTAAATTTTTATATATTTTTGGTTCGGAACTATTTCATCACGATCCCAATTTACCATTTCCATATATTAGTTCGGAATCCTACCTCGACCCTAATATAGGAAACTATACTTTAGGTACTCTCTCAACCTTAGTATTTATTTAATTCAGTAGGTATACACACAACCTAATAATCCTGCTCGTACATAATATTTTTCTCTCGGATATTCATCGTACTTTTAATTACAATTTGCCTCACAATCACATTTATTTGAGTATTCACACAAATATAAGGTCCCTAATTACCCCTCCATTTATTTCAGTAGTTAAACTATATCTAACCTATTGATATATATATTTGGGATTGACGTTAACTCTCTTTGTAACTTGAATCCATAATTTTTTATATACGACTCGATCGGTTTATCCTCGTCGGTCCATCTCTCGAAACCCTACACTCAAGGATCATAACGGACCTCCATTAAATACCTACTGGTATTCCCTTAATCCCTACATAGGTATAATATCCTCCCTAAGGTTCCCCTAAAACATTGGCAATCGATTAGAACTCAACCAATAAAGGACCACAAATCAGCCTGGGTCGATCAATCGATCGATCAGGTGTAGAGTCGTCCAGCTTCTTTTTTATACATTTTTTCACCATATTCAATTATCAAACTCTCATGATAATACACCAAGCTTGCAAATAATTATCCCTAACCATTCCTACATACATCAGGATGATTTCTAATGATTTAAACATCACAAATCTTCACAATTTCAGCCCAAATTGACTAATTATTCAAGAACCCTAA
This sequence comes from Sambucus nigra, assembly GCA_949130495.1. Lineage (NCBI taxonomy): Eukaryota > Viridiplantae > Streptophyta > Magnoliopsida > Dipsacales > Adoxaceae > Sambucus > Sambucus nigra. The sequence continues at coordinate 16,156,598 of OX422216.1, forward strand.
TTTAATATGTTCTGCCCATATTTTCAATGATAAATCCAGATTTAATTCCTTTTAAATCATCAAGTCTTCTATTATTTTAAATCCTCTACAAGTCTAAATCATTCTACATGCAAATCCCTAACCAACATGCATTTTATTCAATTCGTTTTCTGCAAGAATATTAATCAAATCATATTATTCATAAATCCTACACATTGATATTATAACTCAATTTAATTTGCATATAACCAATTGCCTTGATCATAGTAGGGTATGATTTCGTGATTGTTGGAGGGTTGATTCTCTTCTTCTCCTTTCCTTCTTCCCAAGATGCTTGTGGGGGAAGAACACACTCCAATCTTCTCTAAATTTATCTCTTAGGCTTCACAATGGTTTTACTCTATCTCCAGTGGCTTTTGTGAGTTTTTCTCTCCTCTAATCCTAGCCTCCAACTCTTATAATCTGATTTAGAGTTTGTAATTTCGTAGGTCTCCTTACCCCCATATGCCAAAAGACTAAGATGCCCCCATATGGTCCCGATTTAGCCCAAAAATGTCCCGGTACTCAAGTAGTATTCGCGGGTATACTATTTTGACTAATTCAACCTTTTTGGAATCATCCATGACCTCTAAATTATCATTTAAGTCACTTAAAAAATATATTTCCTATCCCATCCTCAACTCAGTCTACACGAGACACCCGATTTAGATATAATCAAATACGTCCATATCACTCGCTATGCCATACATATTAACTATCAATATTTACTATTCATACTTAGTAAATTTGAATCATAATATTAATCAGTGTATATCTTTCGATTAATATTTAATAACCACAATTATTATTTAATCACTTAATAATCACAATCATTATTAAATCACATTGAATTACTTCACTCGCGTAATTTAAATATTAAAATGTATTTTCCTATCTAACTTATCAATTAATTAAATTCTAAATACGCAGAAATATGGGGTGTTACATAATTTCACATCTTACAAAGGAATTTCATCCTCGAAATTAGGACATACATGCGGTGAATAACTCTGGATACTGCTCTCGTATATCCTCCTCCCGCTCGCATGTCGACTCCTGAACATTGTGATGTCCCCGCTGCACTCGCACTAATGACACCACCTTGTATCGTAGTTTACGCTCACTATGATCCAGACTAGCCATGGGTCTCTCCTCATATGAGACATCTGGCTGAAAATGAATCTCCTCAAGTGGAACGTGCCAGAAGGTTCTCTCACTCCTCCTATATTTCTTCAGCGACGCCACATGGAACACGTCGTAAATCCGTTGAAGATGCTCTGGGAGTCCTAATCTGTATGCCTCTCAATAATAGGACACGGTCACACATATCTCGGTGCTAACTTCCCCTTCTTGTCTAACCTCATGATTCCCTTCATAGGAGATACCCGAATCAACACCTGGTCGCCCACCTCTAGCTCCATGTGTTTTCGATCGACATCAGCATAACTCTTCTGCCTATCCTGAGCTATACGAATATGTCCTCGAATTAACTCTATCTTGTCAGAAGTCTCCTGTATCATCTCCGGACCTAATAGCTTATTGTCCCCCACCTTTAACCAGTAGGTGGGCGAACGACAAGGCCTCCCATAAAGTGCCTCGAATGGAGCCATATCGATAATGAATTGGTAATAGTTGTTATATGCAAACTCTACCAAAGGAAGATATTTCTCCCATCCTCCCCCAAAGTCTAGGATACACATCCTCAACATATCCTCAAGCATTTGATTTACCCTCTGTCTGCCCATCTATCTGTGGGTGATAGGCCGTACTCAACCGAAAGTTGGTGCCCATGGCCTCCTGAAAATTTTGCTAGAATTGCGACACAAATATTTTGTCTCTGTCAAACACAATATTAATAGGAACCCCGTGTATCTTAAACATCTTCGAAATGAATACTTGCGTGTATTGTGTCGTATCAAAATCAGTACGAATCGACAAGAAATGAACTACCTTGGTCAACCGATCCACCATCACCCATATGGAATCGTGACCCCTCTGTGATGTCGGTAGCCCAGTAATAAAATCCATCGAAATGTTCTCCCATTTCCACACGGGAATCTCCAGTAGCTGTAGCATCCCTGAAGGTCTTTGATGGTCAACTTTCACAAGTTGACATGTAACACACTTTGAGACAAACTCTGCTATGTCTCACTTTATACCTGACCACCAATACTGTCGCCGCATATCCTGGTACATCTTATCCCTGTCAGGATGTACCGTACACCTCGACCCGTACGACTCTATTATGACTGCATGCCTTAAATCTTTATCCTCGGGTACTACCAGTCTCCTATTGAACCGTACTCCACCCTCTAAGCTGATGGAGTATGACTCTGCCCCCTCAGCTAGTAACTGTCGTACTCTATCCTGATAAAATGGGTCCTCTGCCTGTGCCCTCACCACCCGCATAACACTCTGGGGAGTGATAGTTAAAACTGCCATGTATGCTCTAGCTACCTCATCCGCTTGTCAAAGTTCGCTCCACTTCGCTTTCCAAATCTCTGCCAACTCTCCAGTAGGTCTTCGGCTCAACGCGTCTGCCACCATGTTAGTCTTACCAGGATGATACTGTATATCAAACTGGTAATACTTCACGAATTTGATCCACCGCCTCTGCCTCATATTCAAATCCTCATATATGAAGAGATACTGAAGCGACTTATGATCCGTGAATAGATTAAGTTGCTCCCCCAGAAGATAAATGTCTCCATATGCTCAAAGCAAAAATAACCGCTGCTAACTCGAGGTCGTGGGCGGGGTAATTCTTCTCATGTGGCTTTAGCTTTCGAGACGCATAGGGTATAGCCCTCTCCTCCTGCTGTAACACACCCCTAAGTCCTTGCAAGGATGCGTAAGTATAAACCCGGTACTCCAATCCACTCCAAGGCAGCGCGAGTACGGGTGTTGTTGTCAACCTGTCCTTTATCTCATTAAACGCTAACGAACAATAGTCTCTCCACATGAATGGTACTCCCTTCCGAGTCAAGTTCGTTAAAGGACCAACAATCTTTGAGAACCCCTTGATGAAGCGATGATAGTAACCGGCCAACCCTCAAAACCTGCGAATCTCGATCGGTGTCGTGGGCTGGTCCCACTCTCTCACCGCTGATACCTTACTCAGATCAACAACAATGACTCTTCGGACACAATGTGGCCAAGAAACTGAACCTCCCGAAGTCAAAATCCACACTTCTCAAATTTGGCATACAATTGATGGTCCCATAACATCTGAAGAACCATTCGTAAATGGTCGGTGTGCTCCTCCTCCGTGCGAGAGTAAATCAGAATGTTGTCTATGAATACGATCACAAACTGGTCCAAAACTCCCTAAATACTCTATTAATGAGATCCGTGAACACTGCAGGCGCATTAGTGAGCCCAAATGGCATCACCCTGAACTCGTATGACCCGTACCTCGACAGAAAAATTGTCTTAGGTACATCCTCCTCTCGAATGCTCAACTAATGGTAACCTGACCTCAAATTAATCTTTGAGAAGTACGCAGCCCCTCTCAACTGATCAAATAAGTCATCAATCCTAGGTAACGGATATTTATTATGAATTGTCACCTTGTTCAGCTCCCTGTAGTCTACACTCAAACGAATCGAACCATCCCTTTTCTTCATAAATAACACTAGTGCACCCCACGGGGATATACTCCACCGAACGAAACCCTATCCCAAGAGCTCCTGAATCTGCGCTCTCAGCTCTCACATCTCTGAAGGAGCCATACAATACGGTGATCTAATAATCGATTTCTTCCCCGGTGCTAAGTCGATAATGAACTCAATCTCCCTGCTGGGTAGTAACCCTGGTATCTCCTAGAAGACGTCCTCAAAATCCCTCACGACTGGGATTGAGTCCAAAGAAACAACCACCTCATATGAGGTCTCCTCCTTAATGTAATATAAACGAGTGTGCGATTCTCCCTTGGGAAGAGGCATCGTCACTAGGAACATCTCCTATCCCAGAATGGCAAACACGATAGTCCTCTCATAGAAATCTACCATCGCCTTATAACCCGCCAACCAATCCATGCCTAGGATGACCTCATAACCCTCCATATCTAACACTAGAAGGTCTACCGCTAGACTCAATCTCCCTATCATAATGTTCACACCCCTACAGATCGAGTGTATAAGGGACCCACTACCCATCGGTGACTCTACACACATAAGATGAGTGTCGGCTATTTCTAAAAGACCGTATGCTCGTGTAAATCTAGTGGCAATAATAGAATGTGTCGCTCCCGTGTCAAACAGAATACTACCCTCATGCCCATAGATAGGAAACGTACCCACGACTACCGACGGTGCTAAAGGTTCTGGTTGTATAGGCACGTCTCGAATATTGTACACACGCCTGTAGTGCATCTGGCCTGACTGCTGCTGTTGGGCCTATGCTGGTGCTGGGGCTAATGGAGCTTGCTGCCCCTATTGGGTAACCTGCTGTTGTGCCCTGTCTCCTTGTGGACACGTCCTACTCTTGTGACCCTACTAGACACATGTGAAATATTGCCCCTGGAACTATCTCTGCCCATGGCCCTGCTGGCCCTGACGTTGGGCCTGATGGCCTTTACCTGGCTGGCATCCCCCTTGGTTCCCTTGGCCCCGACGGCCCTGAGGAATCTGCTGCTAGGGACCCTATTGGCCTTGTCCGTCAAATCGATGTCTCCTATACTTAAATCTCTGGGCAGAGTTCCCCTACTGGGAATCTTGCCCTAGCTGACCCGCTGTCTATTATTGTGGTGTGCTTCTGTCACTACTCCAATTTGCCTTGCTCGGCTGGCGAGGCTCACCTTTTTTGCTTCCCTTCGCATGGAAACAATGATCCTGACAGTGCACTAATGAGGCATTGACGACCTCTGTGTATGTCATCAATGTTGGGTTATCGATTAAATGTTGCCTGATCTTCTGGGCCAAGCCATTCATGAACTTGGACTTATTTCGCTCCTCGTTGCTTACCTCTCTTGGCACAAAGTTAGCCAGACGGGTGAACTCCTCATAGTCTTCTACTGAGCGATCACCTTGAACCACTTCACTAAATTTCTTCCTCATTTATGACTCTATTACAGGAGAGAAGTACTTGCGGTCTAATCGCACCCCGAACTCAGTAATCATCATCAAGTCCCTCTCCTCTATGGTGGTAACTGAATCCCACCACTGTAAAGCTTCTCCCACAAATCGAAAAGTAACAAGCATCTGTTTCTGCGCCTGGGTACACTCAAGCATGCGCAGTTGGCGCTGAATGTTCTTCTTTCGGTTGCAAGCCTCCATCATGGTAGTACCACCTTGAAACTCGAGTGGTTGGCCCTTCTGAAAGGTTTTCTTAACTCTCTGCCAAGAAGGTGGCCCTATCGGGGCCATAACTACTAGTGCCACTAGAGGCTGTGCTTGGTGCTGAGGAAAATGGGGTGCCATGGCCCTCGTACTTGTCTCAACTACTTGAGCTACTATCACTGCCACCTGAGTAGTATAAATCATCTCGGGTGGGGATGGTGGTGGCGGTATCTGTGACTCCTGATGAGCCTCCCTCACCTCATCCCTCTCTGCTCGCTGTCTCCTCAGTGGCATCTGAGAATGGACCAAATTGTATTAGTACACAATTTATAAAAAATCTAATAGCAGAAGTATGATATCTTAAGCCCGCAAGGACAAAAGCAACAGTCCTAAAATAGTGCTCTATATATCGAAAGATCAAAACACCGAAATCGTAGTAAGCCGCTCAGATCCTATATCAAATTAAAACAGGAATCTCATCTGGTCCATTCTTAGCATCACTGTCGAAAAACTTACTAACCACCTAGTATTGAAAAAGCTGGTGCCAAATTTTATCTTTACTAATCCAAGACAAAATAATTGCGGAAACAAAAATAAGACATCCAATACTAATAGAGTCAATTATCATATAAAATACTAAAAGTCTTTCCGAATTAACCATCAGCTAAAACCAAAACCAAACCAAACTAACAGAGAGTAATAAATCCCATACAATCTGAAAAGAAACTAAATAAAACTGTGAGCAATATGCTCGAGATAGACTGATATGAATCCCTACACTAGGAATAGAAAAATAGATGCATCTATCCAAATCATGCAACACCCACATTTGTTGTAGCTACGAATCCCTGGAATGAAATCTAGTCTGACGTCCCTGTGGCTAGACACCTAAAGGTTTTGAAAATAATTTGATAGCAAGATTTAGTACTCAAAACGTTTTGAAAATATTTAGCAAGTGATTATCACAATAAGATGAGTTATTGATTACACATATTAATACTGCGCACACTCTCTTGATTTACCTCACCCCTTATTTATAATTCACGCCTAACTTCCAGTACTTAGCCCACCTAGATGTACTACCCAAGTTAACTAGACTATAGTATTCAACCGAACTTATCTACGCAACTAAGTTCTCATATCGTCCATACAATATGCTAACAGTAACACATCTTATATATTATATACTTAGATAACTTTTCAAATTTTGTTACCTTTTACTTGTACGATTAAGTCTCACTACTTAATTTATTCTAGATAATCACTAATTATTGTTTAATATTTCTAATTAAGTCTCTCCACTTAATTTAATTGTAGATGTATGCACGTCATCTAATTCTCTACCGTCTCATATAAGTAGATTATTTATACAGTATACATTTCACACACAATATATACTTACAAAAATCATTCTTCACTATTATGTCCTTATAACACACATTGAGGACTCTTGGTTCGGAATAGTCCATCGACACTAAGTAGAAGGATTGGTTCGAAATGTCACCTCGACCCCAAATTCATTTCATGTATTCGTTCAGAGAATCACCTCGACCCCACTAATGAAATTTTTATATATTTTTGGTTCGGAACTCTTTCTTCACGACCCCAATTTACTATTTCCATATATTAGTGTGGAATCCTACCTTGACCCTAATATAGGCAACTATACTTTAGGTATTCTCTCCACCTTAGTATTTATTTAATTCAGTAGGTATACACACAACCTAATAATCTTGCTCCTATGTAATATTCTTCTCTCGGATATTCACCATACTTTTAATGTACGATTTGTCTCACCATCGCATTTATTTGAGTATTCACACAACTCTAAGGTCCCTAGTTACCCCTCCATTTATTTTAGTAGTTAAACTATATCTAACCTATTGATATATATTTGTGATTGACATTAACTCTCTTCGTAACTTGAATCCATAATTTTCGATATACGACTCGATCGGCTTATCCTCGTCGGTCCATCTCTCCAAACCCTAAACTCAAGGATCATAATGGACCTCCACTAAATACCTACTGGTCTTCCATTAATCCCTACATAGGTATAATATCCTCCCTAAGGTTCCCCTAAAACATTTCAATCGATTAGAACTCAACCAACAAAAGGACCCAAATCAGCCCGGGTCAATCGATCGATCGATCGGCATTCATCAGTCGATCGATCGATCAATCAGGTGCAGAGTTGCCCAGCTTCATTTTTATACATGTTTTCACCATATTCAATTATTAAACTCTCATGATAACACACCAAGCTTGCAACTAATTATCCCTAACCATTCCTACATACATCAAGATGATTTCCAACGATTTAAACATCACAAATCTTCACAATTTCAGCCCACAATAATTCAAATTGACTAATTATTCAAGAACCTTAATTTAATATATTCTGCCCATATTTTCAATGATAAATCCAGATTTAATTCCTTTTAATCATCAAGTGTTCTTTGATTTCAAGTCCTCTATAGGTCTAAATCATTCTACATGCAAATCCCTAACCAACATCCATTTTATTCAATTCTTTTTCTCCAAGAATATTCATCAAATCATATTATTCATAAATCCAACACATTGATATTATAACTCAATTTAATTTGTAAATAACCACTTGCCTTGATCACAGTAGGGTCTGATTTCGTGATTATTGGAGGGTTGATGTTCTTCTTCTCCTTTCTTTCTTCCCAAGATGCTTGTGGGGGAAGAACACACTCCAATCTTCTCTAAATCTATCTCTTAGGCTTCACAATAGTTCTCTCTCTTTCTCCAAAGGCTTTTGTGAGTTTTTCTCTCCTCTAATCCTAGCCTCCAGCTCTTATAATATGATTTAGAGTTTGTAATTTCGTAGGTCTCCTTACCCTCATATGCCGAAAGATTAAGATGCCCCGTATGGTCTCGGTTTAGCCCAAAAATGTCCCGGTACTCGAGTAGTACCCCCGGGTATACTATTTTGACTAATTCGACCATTTTGAAATCATCTGTGACCTCTAAATTATCATTTGAGTCACTTGAAAAAATATATATTTTCCATCTCATCCTCAACTTAGTCTACACGCGACACCCGGTTGAGATATAATCAAGTACATCCATATCACTCGCTATGCCGTACATATTAACCATCAATATTTACTATTCACACTTAGTAAATTTGAATCATAATATTAATCAGTGTCTATCTCTCGATTAATATTTAATAACCACAATTATTATTTAATCACTTAATAATCATAATCATTATTAAATCATATTAAATTACTTCACTCGCCTAATTTAAATATTAAAACGTATTTTCCTATTATATTACTCAATTAATTAAATTCTAAGTACGCAGAAATACGGGGTATTACAACAGAGTTTGTTATCCTCAACGATGAGGAGGCTGAGAGATTGAATAAAGACTTTAAGTTGGTGGGCACCCCTTTTGAAGTTTTGGCCACCACCAACCATTTATTAAAAAATGGTCTCAGACCTTAACCCAAGGCATCCCCATCTGGAGGAGTGCCTATGGCTCCACAAATTGTAGTTAAGGATATGAAAGGAGCTAAGGATTTAACCTTGGCCCGGAGGAAGCGTAAGGCGCTGTCCATTGATGTTTTTAAGGGCAAACCTACTGCCTTTGAGGTGCCGAAGGCCAATGAAGGCAAGGATGAGGGGTCTAAGAGGGGAGTTGAGCTTCCCCAAGCATTGATGAGGTCTTACCCCTACATAGAGATTGGTTATTATGGACTCCGACTGTTCACCATGTAAGTTTGTTGAATTATTCTTCAATATATGTTTTTTCTTTTCTGAATTGCTTTCACAACTCTTGGCTATTGTGGGATCAGTAGACGAATACGAACAAAGGAATGTGGCTAGACATCAATATAAGCAGATCACTGTCGCTCCAGCTTTGGTGAAGGGGAAAACAATCAAGGCCACTAACACTATACTAAAAATAGGAATCTGGCACGGTTTAAAACCGTGCCAGATCAAATCTGGCACGGTTTTGAACTGTGCCAGAATCAGGTGTTCCAAAATGGCAATTTTTTTCTGGCACGGCTCAAAAGTGTGCCAGATTTGGTCAAACAGGAACACTTCTGGCACACTTTTAAACCGTGCCAGAATTTGATATTTTTGGCACACTTTTGGCACAGTTTTTTACTGTGCCAGATTTGGGCAAACAGGAACACTTCTAGCACACTTTTAAACCGTGCCAGAATTTGATATTTCTGGCAAACTTTTGGCACAGTTTTTAATTGTCCCAGATTCAGAACAGTTTAAAATTTTTTGGCACAGTTCAAAATCGTGCCAAAATATGATACACTTTTGTCACGATTTTGAACTGTGCCAATTTTTTTATAAAAAAAAAAATTATTTGAAAGCACAAAATTCACAAATTAATAATATTGCACGTTGTTAATAAATTAATGTACATACAAACTTCAAAATATTATAAGTCTTTAATAGTTCACATGCCCAAAAAAATTGGGCAGAGTTTTCTCTATTTTTTGGACATTGCAAAACCTGTTAATACAAAACCTGCCTAATATAAACCCCGCACGGCCACAAAATATAACAATTAACATACAAAAGCCTGCACGGCCATAAAACTCAACAATAAAACAACAAAAGACCGCACGGCCATGACAAAAAAAAATGGAATCATGAATAAATCCCTAGTTGTAAACCATTGAGTTCTCTGTGTGTTCCACGTGAATAAATGCCAACGATAAACTGTTATCCTGCAAAAAAAGTAGGATACAAAAAAGATACGATATTAGTAACCCAATAATTTGCAAAAATTTTTTTTTACTCAAACTATAAAATTACATATGTGAGTGAAAATTATCATCATACTCTCAAACCGGGAGACCCGAGACTATGCGATTAGTTCCTGCAAGTTACATCGGTCCCGTGCGAGGTGTTCGTGCCTCCTACGAGGTCGTTGGGGAGCTAGTTTGGGTTTTCACCCTTTAACGGCATGTTTTTAAGTCTAAGTGTGATTTTTACAAATTATCGTCATACTCTCAAACCGGGAGACCCGGGACTACGCGGTCAGTTCCTACAAGTTACATTGGTTCCGTGCGAGGTGTTCGTGCCTCCTACGGGGTCGTTTGGGGGCTGGTTTAGGTTTTTACCCTTCAACGGCTTGTTTTTAAGTTTAAGTGTTGATTTTTATAAATTATCGTCATACTGTCAAACCGGGAGATTCGAGACTACGCAGTCAGTTCCTACAAGTTATATTGGTACCGTACGAGGTGTTCGTGCCTCCTACCGGGTCGTTGGGGGGCTGGTTGGGGTTTTCACCCTTTAACATCTTGTTTTTAAGTCTAAGTGTGAATTTTGCAAATTATCGTCATACTCTCAAACCGGGAGACTCGAGACTACTCGGTCAGTTCCTACAAGTTACATTGGTCCCGTGCGAGGTGTTCATGCCTCTACGGGGTCATTTAGGGGGCTGGTTTGGGTTTTCACACTTTAACGACTTATTTTTGAGTCTAAGTGTGATTTTTGCAAATTATCATCATACTCTCAAACCGAGAGACCCGGGACTACGCGGTCAGTTCCTACAAGTTACATTACTCCCGTATGTGGTGTTCGTGCCTCCTACGGGGTTGTTGGGGGGGCTGGTTTGGGTTTTCACCCTTTAACGGCGTGTTTTTGAGTCTAAGTGTGATTTTTACAAATTATTGTCATACTCTCAGATCTGGAGACCCAAGATTACGCGGTTAGTTCCTACAAGTTACATTGGTCCCGTGCGAGGGGTTCGTGCCTCCTACCGGGTCATTTGGGGGGCTGGTTTGGGTTTTCACCCTTTAACGGCTTGTTTTTAAGTCTAAGTGTGATTTTTGCAAATTATCATCATACTCTCAAACAGGGAGACTCGGGACTATGCGGTCAGTTCCTACAAGTTACATTGGTCCCGTACGAGGTGTTCGTGCCTCCTACGGGGTCATTTGGGGGTTGGTTTGGGTTTTCACCCTTTAACGGCATGTTTTTAAGTCTAAGTGTGATTTTTGCAAACTATCGACATACTCTCAAACCGGGAGACCCGGGACTACGCGGTCTGTTCCTACAAGTTACATTGGTCCCATGCGAGGTGTTTGTACCTTCTACGGGGTCGTTTGGGGGCTGATTTGGGTTTTCACCCTTTAACGACTTGTTTTTAAGTCTAAGTGTGATTTTTGCAAATTATCGCCATACTCTCAAACCGAGAGACCCGGGACTACACGGTCAGTTCCTACAAGTTACATTGGTCATGTGCGAGGTATTCGTGCCTTCTACGGAGTCGTTTGGGGGGCTGGTTTGGGTTTTCATCCTTTAATGGCATGTTTTTAATGCTAAGTGTGATTTTTGTAAATTATCGTCATACTCTCAAACTGGGAGACCCGGGACTACGCGGTCAGTTCCTACAAGTTACATTGGTTCCGTGCGAGGTGTTCGTGCCTCCTACAGGGTGGTTTGGGGGCTGGATTAGGTTTTTACCCTTCGACGACTTGTTTTTAAGTTTAAGTGTTGATTTTTATAAATTATCGTCATACTGTCAAACCGGGAGACCCGAGACTACGCGGTCAGTTCCTATAAGTTACATTGGTACCGTACGAGGTGTTTGTGCCTCCTACCGGGTCGTTGGGGGGCTGGTTTGGGTTTTTACCCTTCGATGGCTTGTTTTTAAGTTTAAGTGTTGATTTTTATTAATTATCGTCATACTGTCAAACCGGGAGACCCGAGACTACGCGGTCAGTTCCTATAAGTTACATTGGTCCCGTACGAGGTGTTCGTGCCTCCTATCGGGTCGTTGGGGGGCTGGTTTAGGTTTTCACCCTTTAACGGCGTGTTTTTAAGTCTAAGTGTGATTTTTGCAAATTATCATCATACTCTCAAATCGGGAGACCCAAGATTACGCGGTTAGTTCCTACAAGTTACATTGGTCCCGTGCGAGGGGTTTGTGCCTCCTACGGGGTCATTTGGGGGGCTGGTTTGAGTTTTCACCCTTTAACGGCTTATTTTTAAGTCTAAGTGTGATTTTTCTAAATTATCATCATACTCTCAAACAGGGAGACTCGGGACTATGCGGTCAGTTCCTACAAGTTACATTGAACCAGTACGAGGTGTTCGTGCCTCCTACGGGGTCGTTTTGGGGCTGGTTTGGGTTTTCATCCTTTAACGGCATGTTTTTAACTCTAAGTGTGATTTTTGCAAACTATCGACATACTCTCAAACCGAGAGACCCAGGACTACGCGGTTAGTTCCTAAAAGTCACATTGGTCCCGTGCGAGGTGTTTGTACCTTCTACGGGGTCGTTTGGGGGCTGATTTGGGTTTTCACCCTTTAACGGCTTGCTTTTAAGTCTAAGTGTAATTTTTGCAAATTATCATCATACTCTCAAACCGGGTGACCCGAGACTACATGGTCAGTTCCTAGAAGTTACATTGGCCCGTACGAGGTGTTCGTGCCTCCTACGGGGTCGTTTGGGGGGATGATTTGGGTTTTCACCCTTTAACGGCTTGTTTTTAACTCTAAGTGTGATTTTTGCAAACTATCATCATACTCTCAAACTGGGAGACCCGGGACTACGTGGTTAGTTCCTACCAGTTACATTGGTCCTGTGCGAGGTGTTTGTGCCTCCTACGGGGTCGTTTGGGGCTGGTTTGGGTTTTCACCCTTTAACGGCTTGTTTTTAAGTCTAAGTGTGATTTTTACAAATTATTATCATACTATCAAATCGGGAGACCCGATATTACGCGGTTAGTTCCTATAAGTTACATTGGTCCCGTACGAGGTGTTTGTGCCTCCTACGGGGTCGTTTGGAGGCTGGTTTGGGTTTTCACCCTTTAACGACCTGTTTTCAAGTCTAAGTGTGATTTTTGAAAATTATCGTCATACTCTCAAATCGGGTGACCCGAGACTTCATGGGCAGTTCCTACCAGTTACATTGGTCCCGTGCGAGGTGTCCGTGCCTCATACGGGGTCGTTTGGGTGCTGGTTTGGGTTTTAACCCTTTGACGACTTATTTTTAAGTCTAAGTGTAATTTTTACAAATTGTCATCATACTCTCAAACGGGGAGACTCGGGACTATGCGGTCAATTCTTACAAGTTACATTGAACCTGTACGAGGTGTTCCTGCCTCTTACGGGGTCGTTTGGTGGCTGGTTTGGGTTTTCACCCTTTAACGGCATGTTTTTAATTCTAAGTGTGATTTTTGCAAACTTTCATCATACTCTCAAACCAGGAGACCCGGGACTACGCGGTCAGTTCCTACCAGTTACATTGGTCCCGTGCGAGATGTTTGTGCCTCCTACGGGGTCGTTTGTGGGCTGGTTTAGGTTTTCACCCTTTAACGGCTTGTTTTTAAGTCTAAGTGTGGTTTTTACAAAATATCGTCATACTCTAAAATCGGGAGACCCGGGACTACGCGGTCAGTTCCTACAAGTTACATTGATCCCGTGCGAGGTGTTTGTACCTTCTACGGGGTCGTTTGGGGGCTGATTTGGGTTTTCACCCTTTAACGGCTTGTATTTAAGTCTAAGTGTGATTTTTGCAAATTATCGTCAGACTCTCAAACCGAGAGACCCGGGACTACACGGTCAGTTCCTACAAGTTACATTGGTCCTGTACGAGGTATTCGTGCCTCCTAAGAAGTCGTTGAGGGGGCTGGTTTGGGTTTTCACCCTTTAACGACATGTTTTTAACTCTAAGTGTGATTTTTGCAAACTATCGACATACTCTCAAACCGGGAGACCCGGGACTACGCGGTCAGTTCCTCCAAGTTACATTGGTCCCGTGCGAGGTGTTTGTACCTTCTACGGGGTCGTTTGGGGGTAGATTTGGGTTTTCACCCTTTAACGGCTTGTTTTAAGTCTAAGTGTGATTTTTACAAATTATCGTCATACTCTCAAACCGGGTGACCCGAGACTACACGGTCAGTTCCAAGATAGTTACATTGGTCCCGTGCGAGGTGTTCGTGCCTCCTACGGGGTCGTTTGGGGGGCTGGTTTGGGTTTTCACCCTTTAACGGCTTGTTTTTAACTCTAAGTGTGATTTTTGCAAACTATCATCATACTCTCAAACCGGGAGACCCAGGACTACGCGGTCAGTTCATACCAGTTACATTGGTCCCGTGCGAGGTGTTTGTGCCTCCTACGGGGTCGTTTGGGGGCTGTTTGGGTTTTCACCCTTTAACGGCTTGTTTTTAAGTCCAAGTGTGATTTTTACAAATTATCGTCATACTATCAAATCGAGAGACCTGGGACTACGCGGTCAGTTCCTACAAGTTACATTGGTCCCGTGCAAGGTCTTCGTGCCTCCTACGGGATCGTTTGGGGGTTGGTTTGGGTTTTCACCCTTTAACGGCATATTTTTAACTCTAAGTGTGATTTTTCCAGATTATCGTCATACTCTCAAACCGAGAGACCCGGGACTACGCGGTCAGTTCCTACAAGTTACATTGGTCCCGTGCGAGGTGTTCGTGCCTCATACGGGGTCGTTTGGAGGTTGGTTTGTGTTTTAACCCTTTAACGGCTTGTTTTTAAGTTTAAGTGTTGATTTTCACAAATTATCATCATACTCTCAAACTGGGAGACCCGAGATTACGCGGTCAGTTCCTACAAGTTACATTAGTCCCGTACGAGTTGTTCGTGCCTCCTATCGGGTGGTTGGGGGGCTGGTTGGGGTTTTCACCCTTTAACGGCTTATTTTTAACTCTAAGTGTGATTTTTGCTAATTATCGTCAAACTCTCAAACCGGGAGACCTGGGACTACGTGGTCAGTTCCTACAAGTTACATTGGTCCCGTATGAGGTGTTCGTGCCTCCTACGGGGTCGTTTGGGGGCTGGTTTGGGTTTTTACCCTTTAACTGCTTGTTTTTAAGTCTAAGTGTGATTTTTACAAATTATCATCATACTATCAAATCGGGAGACCCGGGACTACACGGTTAGTTCCTACAAGTTACATTGGTCCCGTACGAGGTGTTTGTGCCTCCTACGGGGTCGTGTGGGGGCTGGTTTGGGTTTTCACCCTTTAACGGCCTGTTTTCAAGTCTAAGTGTGATTTTTGTAAATTATCGTCATACTCTCAAACCGGGTGACCCGAGACTACACGGTCAGTTCCTAGAAGTTACATTGGTCCCTTGCGAGGTGTTCGCGCCTCCTACGGGGTCGTTTGGGGGGCTGGTTTGGGTTTTCACCCTTTAACGCCTTGTTTTTAAGTCTAAGTGTGATTTTTAAAAATTATCATCATACTCTCAAATCGGGAGACTCGGGACTATGCGGTCAATTCCTATAAGTTATATTGGACCCGTACGAGGTGTTCGTGCCTCTTACGGGGTCGTTTGGTGGCTGGTTTGGGTTTTCACCCTTTAACGGCATGTTTTTAACTCTAAGTGTGATTTTTGCAAACTATCATCATACTCTCAAACTGGGAGACCCGGGACAACGGGGTCAGTTCCTACCAGTTATATTGGTCCCGTGCGAGGTGTTTGTGCCTCCTACGGGGTCGTTTGGGGGCTGGTTTGGGTTTTCACCCTTTAACGACTTGTTTTTAAGTATAAGTGTGATTTTTACAAATTATCATCATACTCTCAAATCGGGAGACCCGGGACTACGCGGTTAGTTCCTACAAGTTACATTGGTCCCGTACGAGGTGTTTGTGCCTCCTACGGGGTCGTTTGGGGGCTAGTTTGGATTTTCACCCTTTAACGGCCTGTTTTCAAGTCTAAGTGTGATTTTTGCAAATTATCGTCATACTCTCAAATCGGGTGACACGAGACTACACGATCAGTTCCTACCAGTTACATTGGTCCCGTGCGAGGTGTTCGTGCCTCATACGGGGTCGTTTGGGGGCTGGTTTGGGTTTTCACCCTTTAAGGGCATGTTTTTAACTCTAAGTGTGATTTTTGCAGATTATTGATATATACTCTCAAACCGAGCGACCCGGGACTACGCGGTCAGTTCCTACAAGTTAGATTGGTCCCGTGCGAGGAGTTCGTGCCTCCTACGGGGTCGTTTGGGGGCTGGTTTGGGTTTTCACCCTTTAACGGCTTGTTTTTAAGTCTAAGTGTGATTTTTACAAATCATTGTCATACTCTCAAACCGGGAGACCCGGGACTACGCGGTCAGTTCCTATAAGTTACATTGGTCCCGTGCAAGGTGTTCGTGCCTCCTACGGGATCGTTTGGTGGTTTGTTTGGATTTTCACCCTTTAACGGCATATTTTTAACTCTAAGTGTGATTTTTCCAGATTATCGTCATACTCTCAAACCGAGAGACCCGGGACTACGTGGTCAGTTCCTACAAGTTACATTGGTCCCGTGTGAGGTGTTCGTGCCTCCTATATCGTCTTATATCGTCATATTCTCTAACGGTATGTTTTTAATCAATTTAGAACGTTTATGGATTTTAGAAAATTTCGACATAGTTTCATTTGTTTATTCGTTAAATCCGACATGTTTTAACATTTAAAATAAACTCAACAACAAAAGCAAATTCCAAAACCAAACGACCAGCAAGTCCCTTCCACCAATTTAACTAAATAAGCTCATAAAGTAAGCCATGAAGTGATTTTCAAACTTTAAAAGGAATGATCAGATATGGAATGAAAAAGATAAACTATAAATATTGAGTAGAAATAATTCATTGCATTTTAAAAGGTTAATGAATGGGTACTAAATAATAGTTACATGTAGTAACTTGATTAAGATTGGATGGAACTGGCCTGAGTTGAACATTTGTAAAACAAAACCAAACAAATCACTGGCAGCCTATGCTGGCCTTTTGATCTCCAAACCTCCCCAATACCTGCATTCAATTCCCACCGACCACTGGATCAAACTCTTTAATATTACATTACCCATATATGATTATACACACACGTGTGTGAAATTGATAACATGTCCCTTTTATGAGTATAATTAGGTATCATTATGTGCCATTAGGACACGCGTTATATTGTGCTTTATTATATGGATATGTATCGATATAAATTAACACATTTTTGCATATAGTGAATAATCTACCTTTGATTGTGCTTAATATGTATTGAATTGATCTAGAGATAAAAGATTGTGATGGAAGATGATCATGGTTAATCTTTTTAAGAAAGTAGTCTAAGAAAGAACTTGGGATCTCCATTTAAGGTTCTCAAAACAAGAAGCGCCATTCTTTGTATGGTTTTGCCTTCAAATAAAAATTTGGGATCTCCTACCTACTCATAAAAATCCATATGCCCATTACATATAAGAACATATCAGAAAGGAAAATGGATCAATATATAATTAAATAAATAAATATTCACATTAATTTTTCTCTCACCTGTAAATCAACAATGGGAGGCACTTCAATCTCCTCCATTTTTGTTGCTAGCGAGAAACAGGCCACAGTTAACAATTGGACTATCCAAGCTTTACTCCTCTATGTGCACATTAACATTGTCACAAACATGAACAGGCACAATTAGCATTTAAACACTTAAATATTAATATGAGATTATTATGCCCTAAAATGCATTTTGTGCACATTGAACCATTTTTGTGCCAAAAAAATGCATTTTGTTGCAAAACAAAAAACCCATTCTAAAAATTAATATGAGAAATACCTCAGAGGGGCGACAACAGCCTTGTAGGGAGTGTGCCCTGACTGGGCCTTTGAAAACACAATGACCTCACGTGTTTGGAAATCCCATCACCCCCATCAGATCTTGCTAAGAAAACACAATCACCTCCTATATCACCCACCTCAAGATAGGGATGGCAACGGGTCGGTTCGGGGTCGAGTTTTAACTCCCCATCCCCGTCCCCGTTAGAAAAAGCATTACCCGTCCCCGCTCCGTTCCCCGTTATAACGGGTTCGGGGATCCCCGTCCCCGTTTAAAATGGGTATCGGGGAACCCGTTTTATTTTTTTTCCTTTTTAAGCACTTAAGTAAAAATTACTTTTAAATTACATCTTAATTAAAAATGTATGAGATGTAATTAATTTAATTATCTGTTAAATCTAAAAAAAAATAGGCAATCGAATTGAATGGTAGTTATCAATATTTTTCTAGGTAAATGGCATTTGCTAACTGAAATAATATTAAGTTCCACAAAAAAAAGTGAAATTAAATAATTTCGTACTCTTGGGACTAAACCTAAATTTGTTTTTAATTCAGTGGATTTTTTAGTTTTTTCGGTGTTTTTAGGAGCTGTTCTTTGCTCTATATCATATGGAATTAATCAGGGACGAGATGAGTAATCAGTTTACCTTACGAGGCAGAAACGAGGTAGGGATGAGGCAGAACAGGGTCATCGTGGGAGGGAGATGAGGTCGTCGCCGGCGTGGGAGGTTGCTGCTCAGCTCGTCGCCATTCCCTTTTAGACAGAACAGGGGAGAAAGAACAGGGTCATCATGGGAGGGATATGAGGTCGCTACCGGAGTGGGAGGTCGCCGGAGTGGGAGGTCACTGCAGGGGATAAACCCAAGGGGGAGGTGACCCCGATGAGGAATAGGGCCGACGCAGCAGGGGGTAGGGCTTGGGTTTTTGGTGGAGAGAGAGGGGAGAGCAGGGGAGAAGACAAAGGAGGATAGAGAAGAGGGAAACTAGAATGTCCCAAAATTTTGAGGTATTTTATATCCTAGTAAAGTGTACTCAATTTTGGCACACTTTAAAACAGTGCCAAATTTTGGCACGGTTTTAAAGTGTGCCAAATTTCTATTAAACCGTGCCAAAATCTGGCACAGTTTTAAACCGTGCCAGATTTTTATTATCAGGGTGTGCCAAAATGCTATTTTTGGTGTAGTGTAAGCGCATCAAATTCAATGCCCATGGGGATATATATATATATAATGCTAATGGCTAAGCCCGAGCGGACATCTGAGATGAAGGAAGACCTATCGCTGGAGATAATCATCAAAACTCTACATCTGTTCTAAGCATTACTAGAGGTAGGTGGATCCTCTGGGGAAACCTAAGTGCATCTTCTATTCTATGGGACTTACAGGCCCTAGTCTTATCTTTTCTTGTGAAAAATATGGTGTTCCCTTAGTGAAAGGAAAGGAAGATGCTCGTACTCCTCTAAAGTTGGATGAGGGGTCTCTATTGAAGGAGAAAAGCTCATCGGGGTTTTTCCAAAGGACCTCTAACCAGATTTGGGAGCATGCTGAGGGAGAGGAATGGGTGGATCTAAGGTATTTTGTGGATGACAAGTATTCTGGGTTTCCATCTTCTAAGGAGAGAAACTCCTGTGCCTTAGTTGTTAAGGATTTGACATTGATGACCACGACATATTTCTCTGAGATAGTGTCGATGCTAAGGGGTAGGGGGCCTCAACCAACTATGAGGAGATGGTCCATATTATTGGTAAGGTAACTTTGTAATTTTTCATTGTTTCAAGTCATTTTTCTCATTTTACTTTCCGATAACGTCCTTCTTTTGTGTATCAGGCTCACATCTGACTGAGGCCCTCATGGATGATGCCATTGAGGGTCAAATGGCATGGATTAAAGCTTTAAATATGGATGAGCAATAGGACTGGAGAAAATGGATCCTCACGAGTTGGTGTGTGCCCAATAGATTGAAATGGAGCCTATGGAGGATGAAAGAGAGAGCTTAAGAGATTATATATCTTCTTTGAACCAGACCCGCATTCTATATGAAAAGGCCATTCGTGACAGTGTTGATCTCTTTTATGTTGCTAGAAAGTAATTATTTGAGGTTGATAAGTCTAATGACAATGACCTTGCTTGTCATCCAAAGGTTTGTGTAGGCCCTCCGACTTAATGATCTGAGGGACCGCATGATGGTTGAAGGCTTAAAGTTGCAGGATGAGCTTTTTGGTCTCCGAGTCAAACATTCAGAACTTTTAGGAAAGGTAAACTCTATGGAAAGGAGATTGATTAATACGTATCTGAGCTCCGATGCCTATAGGAGGTTCATTTCCAAAGTAACTCCTTAGGCTTTGAGGCTGACACCCCAAACTATGAAGCTAAAGATTAAGCCTCTATTCTCTCAGTTGTTGAGACCAAGTCCGTGCCATGCCCCTTTATCAAAGAACCAGTTGTTGAGAACCTCGAGAAGCCCATGCCTTGAAAGGCTTTAAATCTTTATTTTTTATTTCGTCCACATGGTATTTGTTTGTAATGCACTCACAAGCTCTTCTCTTACTCCATGAATGCAAGTTATGTTGTTTGGAATTTCTCTTTATTATTTTTCCTATTTTCTTTTCCAAGGAATTTTCTATTTTTGTTGTTTGAGGCATATGAGGTAGTTAATAACCCCTTACCCCCCTAAGATTTCTTAATAAAACAATGGGAAATAATGGGAAACACTCATGAGGGTCTAAATACTTTTGATATATAAGCTATTAAGAATGAAAGCCTTAAAAGCTAAAAAGTCATATTCTCCTAAGGGTCATAAGACCTCAAAACCATAATCAACTAATGATGAAAGCCTTAGAAGCTAAAAAAGAAGTTTTACCAAGGGCCCTAAGACCTTAGAACCGTGATTTACTAAGGATGAAAGACTTAGTTGTTAAAAAATGAGGTTCTATCAATGGTCCCAAGACCTCAGAACTATGTTCAATTAAGGATGAAAGCCTTAAAAGTTAAAAATTAAAGTTTTACCAGCCTTATAAGTTAAAAACAGAGTTCTACCAAGGGTCCTAAGACCCGAGAATAATGATCAATTAAGGGCGAAAGCCTTAACAGTTAAAAATGAAGTTCTAACAAGGGTCCTAATACCTCAGAACTATGACCAACTAAGGATGAAAGCCTTAGAAGTTTAGTACTTTCCTGTTATTTTTGTTTTAAACTGGAAATATGAGATTTTTTGTATAAACTCTTAGCGCCCCCCCCCCCCCCCCCAAAAAAATAAATAAATAAATAAATAAAATAAAATTACAAGAGTGGAGGTTTTAAAACTTGTCTTTTTAGCCACGCATTTAATGGTTTTTTTTGTATTTCGATGCTTAATACCCCTTAAAATACTTTTAAAGTAAGGGAGAAAAACTTATTTTTTTAAAAGAGTTTCTCATAGCTTTTGGGTTTTCCAAGAAAATGCCCAGGTATAAAAAGTCCTTTAAAGTGAGTGTTTTGGGTCCTCAGAACTCTGCCATTTCAGGAAGAGTCAAGGATAGATGCCTTGGTAATTACTTTGATCTATTTAGGTCTTTTAGACCTTATATTATTTGAACGAGCCAAGTATGAATGCCTTGCAACTTTTGCCGGGTCTTTAAAACTTTAGAGCTCTTAGGAACCAAGGAGAAAAGCCATATAATTCTTAGAGTCATTCTTATAAAGTCCTTGGACTTCGATTAGTTTGTTTAAAGCCAATGATAAAA
Organism: Sambucus nigra; assembly: GCA_949130495.1. Lineage (NCBI taxonomy): Eukaryota > Viridiplantae > Streptophyta > Magnoliopsida > Dipsacales > Adoxaceae > Sambucus > Sambucus nigra. The sequence continues at coordinate 16,178,195 of OX422216.1, forward strand.
GCCTTTCAATTCTTATTGAGTCTATAAGACCTTTGAGCTTTTAAGAAACAAGTGTGAAATCCTTGCAATTCTTAGAGTTATATATTTGAGGTCATTGGTAGGGATGTCAATTTTCCCCCAAAACCCGCAGTTACCAGAAAAACAATCCCCAAAAAATATCCAAAAATTCGGGGAATCGGGTCGGGTTCGGGTTGTAAAAAAAATCCCCGAAAGATTTCGGGTCGGGTTTAGGTATACCCTCGAGTCTCCATGGGAATACCCGAATTATTACATCACTTTCTCAGTGTCATTTCCCTAACCTAGCGCCGCTCATTCATTCCCTCACATCTTCCCTCATCTCCCTCCCTCCCTCCCTCCCTCACATCTTTCCTCACATCTTCCATCATTCCTGTCCTTATGTTCATCACCTCCGACCTGAAATGACACCGGATGACTCCGCCCCGCATTGGAATCATCAGCCACTCATGCCGAAGGACTTAGCTCCGGCCAGGACTGTTCAGCACCGTCACACTCCTCCGGCTAGGACTGCTCACAAACGTCCCACACCTGCATCCAGGACTCCTCAGTGCTGGTATGGATCTAAGTTTGAGATTTGTAATTTTTTTTTTGCAATCCAGTATACACACACACATATGCGATCTGAAACACCTCCAGTATACACATGGACACATGTGATTTTTTTTTTCAATCTTCTTATACACACACCCATCTCAGATTTGTTTTTTTTTCGCAATCTTCTTTTACGCATAAACCCATGTGATTTGTATTTTTTTGTCAATATGCTTATACAACATTTTTTTTACACATAAAATTTTTCAAACTCTGATTTTTTTAGCAATATGCTTATACATTCTTAATCTATGATTTTTTTACAAATTTTTTTAAGTCAGATGTTCTTGTTGTTTATGCATCTTAGGAGATGCCTTTTTATTTCAATTATTACATTTTTGTTTTCTCTACAGCATTTTAGTATTAGCCTAACCTTTGTAAATGAAATTTTTTGTATTAAAAAAAAATAAACGGGTTCCCCGCGGGGAAACCGATACCCGTTTTAAATGGGGACAGGGATCCCTGAACCCGTTATAATGGGAAACGGGGCGGGGATGGGGATGGGGATGGGGATTTATAACGGGGACAGGGATGAGGATGCCATTCCTCAACTCCGAATCAACTCGTTGCCATCCCTAGTCATTGGACCTCAGTTGTTTTGTTTAGAGCCAAAAATGAAAACCTTACAACTATTATTGGGTCTTTAATACCATAAAGCTCTTAAGAACCAAGGATGAAATCCTTGCAATTCTCAAAGTCATAAGTATGAGGTCCTTGGACCTCAGTCATTTTGTTTAGATCCAATGATGAAAGCCTTGTAACTCTTATTGGGTCTTGAGACCTTAGTTTTAGTTCAAAGTCAAGTATTAAGGCCTTGTAAGCCCTTATAACACTATATAAAGACAACGAAGGTAGAAAAAAAGGTTATTCTCATTCTATTTCATCAACAAAGAACATCATTGGAAGTATTTCTTGAGATAATTTATGTTATAAGGGTTAAGGATCTCATAACCTACCATATCTTTTAAGTAGTAGAAGACTGGCCTTGCAATCATGGTAACCACATAGAGGACTACCCATTTGGGACCTAGTTTCCCTACGTTTGGAATTTTAATGGAATTACTGACCTCCCTTAGGACCAAGTCACCCACTTTGAAACTTTAAATGAGACACTTTTTTTTATTGAAATAATAGGTTGTCCTCTGCTTATAGGAAACCATTCTAATCAACGCAACTTCATACCTTTCTTTTAGCTCATTAAAGGACCTTTTAATCCCTTCACCATTGGTCTCTAGATCAAACTGATCTACTATTTGCCTTGGGATATAAATCCCGGTGGGAATGATAGCCTTAGTTCCATAAATCAATGAGAAAGGGGTTTATCCAGTAGGACCTCTAACAACGGTCCCGTAAGACCACAATATGCTCAACAACTCTTCAGCCCATAGCCCTTTGGCTTTTTCTAGATTTTTCTTCAGACCGTGGAAAATGGTTTTATTTGTTACCTTTACTTGACCGTTCACTTGTGGATGGCCTGGTGATAAGTAGTGGTCATTGATCACATAATATGAGCCTAACTCTTTGAAGTCTCGTTGTCAAACTACTTCCCGTAGTTTGAGATGATGGCCTTTTGTAGGCGAAACCTACAAATGATGTTATTCCATATGAAGCTAGTGGTCTTCCTCTCACTAATGGTGACCAAAGTCTTAGCCTCATTCCATTTGGTCTAATAATCAATCGCCACAATACAGAAATTGTTTTGACCTTTGTTAAGGGGTAGAGGTCCTACCAAGTCCACTCCCATTGAGCAAAGGGTTATGGACTTAATATTGGTGCCATTTTCTCTCTCGACTTCTTTAGGAAAAAGGCAAACCTCTGACACCTGTCATAGTGCTATAATAGATCTTTAGCTTCTTTGGTCAAGGTGGGTCAGAAGTGTCCTTGCCTAAGGTCTTGGGGCCAATGTAGGCACTGCAAGGACCTTCATGGAACTCTTTAAAATATATAGCCTCTAAAGGGTTATGACATCGCTTTGGTGCTTACCAGTGCCCATTTTTAATAGGATCCCATTGTACTTATAGTATCTTAATGATAAATATTTCATTCACCTGACCTTGGGCAGACTTACACTTATTAGGTATTTCTTGATGGGAGTAGTCGAGTCTGAGCTTTGTTCTTTCTCAACTATATTTATCTAGAGCTGGGTGATGTTTAGTTGATCCGAAGTGATTATCAAAACATTTAGATCTACCTCTTCTAAGGAGGCCTCTCGTGCAAGATGATCATTTTTTGAATTCTCTTCTTTGGGGAACCTCCTCACGTTAAATTTAGTTATTCTATTGATAATGTTCCTAATAATTTCCATGTGCCCTACCATTGCATAACTTTTGGCCCTATAGAACTCAGTGACCTGGTTGACAGCTAGTTGGAAGTTGCTTACAGCTTCAGCATGCTATGCTTTTAAATGGACGACAAATCCTAGGCCATCTTCCAGGGCTTCATACTCTGTCTTATTAAAAGAGGCTTTGAATTTAAAGCGGAGAGAAAAAGAGATCGTATCTCCTTTTGGAATTAGAAGGTGAATTCTATGCCACTTCTTGAGCTGTTGGATGACCCACCCATATGTAATTCCAATGTTGGGAAGTTGGGGTATATCTCTTGAAATAATAGGAGATTATACTCCTTAGGAACTGCCACTTCCTTTTTCAATCTTTTGGACTCTTCTTATGTCTCCTCCAGGTTGCTAAACTTTGCTATAAAATTATCCAAATTCTGGATTTTGATAGCATTCCATGGTTGATGCTTGAAGTCAAATTCTCTCAACTCTACAAACCAATTGACAAGCCTTCCTAAGGTTTTAGGCTTATGTAGGATCTGTCGGAGTGGTTGATCTGTCATTATCACTATGGATTGAGATCGAAAATAATGCCTTAGACGTCTAGCTGGAGTGATCAAATAGAACGCCATGATAACTATGTGGGCCCTTTTTTGGGACAACTAAGTTCACTATGGGCTAAAAAATGTCTGGCGAAGGTCTCTAGAAGGATTTTGGACCTCAACCTCTAGATGAAGGAGAGTATAAGACAAAATCCTTGGAATGACCAAGGAACTAAAGGTGGTATCACCAAAATATGACCAAAAACTACCACTTTCTTTTGGTCGATGATACGACCTAACACTAACGCTTTCATGCTCCTCAAGACCGGGTATATGGACTCAGAACTGGGGGTAGAAAGAGGGGTTGATATGTTGTAGCACCGTTTAAATAATCAATGTTTTTTTTCCTTAGGACATTCAAGCCACTACCAACAAGCACATTCAGGGGGCCAAAAACGGATTTCACTATATTATTGCGAAAATAAGTTTTTGTTCCTATTTAAAAGAAAACATAATGTGGGCACATAACTCTGCCATGGAGGTAACCAATTTATATACAATACAATATGGACACTTGTAAGGTTCCCAATGTGTAGTTATAGGTAACGAAATAAGTCATCTTTGAAAAGTGATACACCACAAGGAAAATGGAATTTCCCTTTGGTACTTAGGGCAAACCGACTATGATATCCCTGGAAACATCTTCCCATGGATGCTGTAGGACTGGTTGGGGGTACTGAGACTGAGGATGAAGTATTTTTATTTAATGTTTGGCAAGTATAATAGTAACAAATGAAAGCATTAGTGTTAGGATGCATCATCGACCAAAACAATCTCTCTCATAATGATCATCTCCCTCAAGAGAGGAGACACTTGAACGGACCTCACTAATGATCATCTCCCTCAAGAAAAATCTAAGATGGAAAAAAGGTGACCTTGGAAGAAGGAATATGAGGAAAAACTTGTCAGAGATCCCATTTTTATCCATCATTAACTATAGGACTAAAGTAAGGGTCGTAGTATATAAGTTACTCACCTTATTGAACCCAAAGGCACCTAAATTTTATTGTAGACGATTTTCAGGTCCAACTTGGAGAATATATACATATATCCTTGAGTTGAGAAATCAAAAATTAAAAATTTACTATAATCTTTTTGCTTGCTATGCTATCAACAACCATACTCCTACTCATGTTCTTGTTTGGGGTGAGTAAGGCGAAGATATAATACATCAACATACTCTACTGAAGTGTGCCTAGCTCACAACTCTTAAACCACGATTTACAACTCCCTCGTGATCAACAGGCACCATCCAATATTGTAGAGGTTTGGTAATGAAGTCCTTAGACAAAATCATTCATATGTTGGATATCTCATAGAGTTTACCTTTGGAGGTGATCACACATCCATGTAGTAATTAAGTAGTTACAAAAAGGACGAGGGAATGCCTATCTTTGCACTGAATTAGGGATAACTTCAGCATAATACATGCCCATCTCATCGGCATAGGCCACAAGGGTGGAGCAGGAGACCAAATTGGAAAGGACCACATGGTTGGCTCCACGTAGTTGAAAAACATTGTAATGGGTACTTAATCATGCCTCTTTAGAAAGTTCATGATAGATAGCTGAATTCATGTTGGTATTTATTAAAGAAGGTAAGGAACCACATGGTTGATTCAATCTGACCTCTCTCACATTGAGACTAGAATATATATTGTGTACTCGGTGTATACACTCGCAACAATAAGTATAAGGTATGTGAGATAGTAATATGTGGTTATTAAGAGACAAAAAATGTTTGTGTCTTATTTATCTTGCAATCATTGGTGCAGGTGCACCGCGTAGACATATTATGTGGTACATCGGGTGCATTATTTATTTTCTTCCTTGAGACAGTTATGAGCTTATCGAAACTTCTAGAGAGGAAATTTTGGAGGGAGAGGACAATTCGTAAATCAAAATGATTCTAAACACACTCCAGTTTTATGGTCCCACCACACTTTTGCTACGTAATTATGAAAGTGAAGATTTTTTATGGATTTCCAAACGCACAAATATTTTTATTTCTTTTTCAAAATTAATTAAACTTAAACAATTATCCCAATTTAAACTTGCCCCAATTAAACAAATTGTTGTGTAAAAAATTTATAAAATCTTCACTTACCCTCAAACATGCATCTAGGTGAGTTTGGCAAGAGAAAATTAAAGCAATCGCACAACACTTGATGTACAAGGAAAACCCAAATGGGAAAAAACCTCGAATGACCCAGCCACACAAAATTTTCTATGATAAGGAATTACACAAGGATGACAAATGACTTACACAACTCGACTCGACTCCTTCAAGCCTTGGCGCATATTCGTTCCTTCGACCTTATCTTCACAGTGACACTAGGAGTCCACCTACGCACTGCCATAATGTATGCTCCTCACATACCTTTGTATCCCCCGATCCGGACTTAGCAAACCGTCAACAGATCGAACATGAAGCTCACCGCTTTAAACCGCCACATACTAGGAGTCCACCGTATATAAACAGCAAACAAGCACGAAGTCCACCATACGAAACAATTCTTGACAATATGAAGTGGATATAAACCTTGGTGCTAAAAACGGAGATATCAAACGAAAATATAGATGAAATTTGAATCTCAAAACCTTTGAGTGAAACTATGGAGGCTCGTAGATATGTCTTTGGAAACTGATTTCGAAAGCCTTGAGAAACGAAAACTGATGCCAACACTCCTTTATATAGAAAACATGATTTTCAGGGGGACATAATTTTTTAGGCAAGTTATTCAAACGAAATGTATATGGTCCTTATATTTAAGTATACATTCTCATTCGAATGAAATTGAATCTCGTTCAAACGGACCTTTGAACAAAAATATTTTGTATGATATATAACTCTCGTTTGGTCTACGTTCGATGTTCGTTGGAATGAAAATATACAACTCATTTGAACCAGTCAAAAATAGCGTTCGAAGGAACTGTGAAACTTCATTTGAACAAGATAAAAATCTTGTTAAAATAAAATTTTCTTTAAAAACCTATTTATGAAAAATGCCTCAAAGAATATTTTGAAAAAACAACACCCAAATGAAATTTCAAAGATAAAAAATAATATGCATTTATACCTTAAGAGATCCATGGACGTTGAAGATGAAACGTGGCACGAAACACAATACAATGATATAAACACTTTAACTTGGACACTACGGTCATCATTCACACATGTCATGGGCTTTGAAGGATAAACCAACGCAAGTCCAAACCTTTGACTCAAATTATTTTTTCCAAACGGAATTAAGCCAATACATGCAAATTGACTCTATTAGAAATTTGTCCTTACACCCCCTCCCCCTTTGATTATTCCAATACAAAACACAAAAATAAAAACTTATGGGCCTTCAAGTTCTCTAAAGACTCGATCCCAACCCTAAAAGGAAAAAGTACAAACACTTGACACACACAAACTCCGAGTATATTTGCTCTTGTGTAAACATTATTGCAAACTTTCACACTTAAACACACCTTTCAAATGAAAATATAATATATAGTAATATAAACCATCATATGAGAACCCCCCTCCCCTTTGTCTAACAATATCCACCTAAGATAGGACGTCTCCCCTAAGATAAAAATATCCCCCTGAGTTAAAGAGATATATTCCATTTCTTCCCCTTTTTGTTCAGGAATAGACAAGGATTAAGGTGAACAATAATAAATCCCCCTTTAAATATAACACATGTAAACATAAAAGAAAACAAGTAATATCACGTGATTATGTGACTTGAAACATGCAACAACAAACAACTTGACAAAACAATCACAAATAATCCAAAACAATGAAACATAAGATACTAATTTTTATGCAACAATTGAAGTATAAGATACCAATGTAAACATGCAACAAAAGATACCAATAGGATCATAAACATGACATTTTGAATCGAAGACGAAGGACAAACATGGATTAAATGCAAATACAAAGACTCAAAAATAGACATACCGTATATATAACCGTGCATATACCAATGATATACATAAATACATATAGGTACAAACACTACAAAAGACACAAAACACATAAGCTTTCCACACTCATATGGTATCCTTGTGTCTAAACCAAAATGGTGTGGAGTGAAGGGCCTGAACTAAAAACAAAAGAAATATGATCCAATCACTCAAACTATGTCCAATGAATTCTATTTGACCGCATTAACTTATCAAACTTCAGTGTAGACTCAAGTGACAAATAAAGAACTCATAAAGGACATGCATACACAATGTACCCTAGCCTAAAAGTATTGATGATTATCAAATCAACAGTACCAAATAATTAGATTAAGTAGAACTCATTGTGAAAACACATTTATCTTCAACTTAACACCGCAAAAATAAACATTTATTATTTTTCCTCTTTGCAGCATCAGTTTTATAACATGGCATTTGGTAAATTTTCTCTTTTTTTTCCCTCACTTTTCTTTTAGGCTCTTGCCAACAATTGCCTTTCGCGCAAAGGAGACCCTTCGTAACCCTTTTCCATTGCATCATTATATTTTAAAAAAAAATCTTGGGCTATGGTTCTTACATGCATCAATTCCCCATGGTCAAATATATATGTAAATGACAAGATTGATAGGACAAAACCTCATTTAACTCATGCAACATAGGGTGTGGTAAAATCCAAATAGCTTGTGCAAAGTGTGTGTGAAGGCATATGCAAAGTGAATCCATTAAGCAAATTAATTTAGAACAACCCCTAGCAAGCATGATTAAGAACACTCATAAGCATTCAAAATCATAATCAAATGTACTAGACAGATGGAAATGTGGAACAAATGAGATTCAAACACACCGATATGACACACAAAATGTGTAAAATCAAAGTACACAAACCAAAACAAAAATCTTTTTGAGTTTTTAAACATTTTCAAAAACAGACTCCAATTTCAAAAACAACATAAAGACAAACAAAACATTTTTATATTTTTTCTTAATAAGACTAAACAAAAGGGAAATGAAAATACAAAGGATACACGTTATACAACTAGAAATAAAATATAATGTGAAGCATAAAAGCTAGTGTATGAAACATGCAAATTATAATCAACCATTGGATTTAACATGAAAAGAATCATGTGCAAGCATGCGAGAATCAACAAGTCTAATGTTCAAATCCTTAAAATTGAATTTTATAACCCATATAGGTGTAATGTGATAATATTGGGTTTTGGAAACCTAGGTGACTCCCGACTTAGACTTCCTAAGACCTTTTCTAAGATCAAAGAAAAAACACCTAAGGTGATCTTTCCTACCACAATGTGTGCACATGTAGACTCGACGAGGAATGTTACCTAAGGTTCGACCTTTTCTAACATCCTTGGCTATGGTTGATCCTATCAAAATGTTGGTCTTGGATTTAGTAACATAAGTATTGACATCATCGAAGCCAATTCTAAAATTATCATTTTTGATTTGGATAGTGCCTAAACTCTTGTCCAACTTTTCTGACCTAGATTCCAAATCAAATTTGACATGACTCGAGTCTCTTAAAGTCCCCTATAAATCCATAATCCTAGACTCATAAAAAATAGAGACCCCTTCTTTGAAATCTCCATCAATCCTAGAAGGTTATCTCTCTCCCCCTCAACGGATACGAGCTTCTCCCTATGAGTATTCTCACGTGCCCTAAAATCCTCAATCAATTTCGAATCATCAACACCTATGGCATGCTCTTTTAACTTAGCTTCCAACTTCATGTTTGCCTTTTTCAACTTTAACGAATATGTTAATGCCTAAAACTAGTACACCGATTTGGTTTTAGCAAGATATAATAATTACAAGCTATAATAGATAAAAAAGATATAAATTATAGAAATGCTAATATAGAGGAAACTAAATAGGGATATGAGAGAAAGAGAATGAAATAAGATTTACGTGGTTCAGCACAAGGAGGTGCTTACGTCCACAAATGAAGGTGTAGGTTGTATTGGTTCAATGTGCATGCTATTTATAGGTTGTTAGAAGATATATTATATAGAGTAACATGTGTCATGCCTTTATAAGTTAGTAGGCCTATCAATTGAGCCGAACAGGCTCGAAGTCCGCTTGCTCGGCCCGCTAAATTTGGGCTGAGCTTTTACTGAGTTTGAGCCGAGATATTAAGCCCGAATTCAATTTGAGCCGAGCATGCGTGAAGCACTTTCAAGCCCGAACTAGGCTCGACCTAAAATAATATATCTAAATATATATTTATATATATTTATATATATATATATATATATATATATATATATATATATATACAAAATATTTTTCTAATGCTGAAATGTCAATATTAGTGCTGCAATATATTTTTTTAGTGCTGAAATGTGGTTTCTTAATACTGAAATGTCAATATTAGTGCTGAAATCTGGTTTTTAGTGCTGAAATCTATTATTTTAGTGCTGAAATGTGGTTTTTAATGCTGAAATGTCAATATTAGTGCTGAAATATATTTTTTAGTGCTGAAACATGTTATTTTAGTACTGAAATGTGGTTTTTTAATGCTGAAATGTCAATATTAGTACTAAAATCTATTTTTTAGTGTTGAAATATGTTTTTAGTGCTGAAATGTGTTTTACTAATACTAAAATATCAATATTAGTACTGAATTCTATTTTTTTAGTACTGAAATCTATTTTTTATTACTAAAATATGTTTTTTTGTTGCTGAAATAAAAAATTTATTGCTGAAATATGAATATTTATTATTAAAATAAATAAATATGTATTGAAGTATTCAATTCGGGCCTGCTCAAATCGGGCCCGAACCCCGATTTACTTTGTGAGGCGAGCTTGAGCCAAGCACTCTCAAGCTCGTTCAGGCCGATCTTGAGCTTGAGCCAAGTAAATCAAAGTCAGGTTGAGCCTGATCAAGCATAAGCTCGGCTTATAGAACCCAATTGACAGGCCTATAAGTTAGGCAAGTTCATAATTTACATGAAAATGGGAGAATAATCATAAAGTTTGTTATGGGCATATGGGAGAATATTGGCATATCTCCCCACGTGGGGTGTACTGCTGATATCATCCAATCACACAGTACATGATTGGTTTGACGGAGTTACATGACAGTGTTAACCTGCCGTGAGCCAACTGAATTAAACTGACTGACTGTGATGATGGGGCACCAGATTGCTTGGGCTGACCAGGCTGGTAACTGAGCTGGTCTCATGCTTGCGAGTAATGAGTCCATGTGTCTTATTGTGAGTGGTCTACGAGCTATGCCATAGTTATGGTATAAAAAGATATTAATTTTCAATCATCAGTTTCTAAAACATGGCCTTTGGAAAATTTTCTTTTCTTTTGCCTCTAATTTCTTTTAGACTCTTGCCAACGATGACCTTTCATAAAAGGGAGACCCTTCGTAGCCCTTTTTTATTGCATCCTCACTTTTTTAAACAAAACGAATTCCCGAGCAATGGTTCTTACATGCATAAATCCCCCATAGTCAAATAGATATGTAAATAACAAGAATGGTAGGAGAACACATCACTTAACTCATGCAGCATAGGGAGTTGAAATTCAAAAGTGCACGTGAAAAGTGTGTACGAAGGAATATTCAAAGTGAATTAATTAAGAAAATCAATTTCGAATAACCCAATTGTGACAACCCGCCTAATAAAATATCGGGCGATCACTCCTATATCAAATTAAAACAGGAGTCTCATATGGCTCATTCTCAGCATCACTGTCGAAAACCAATTTAATTACCAATATCCTGTAATACCCCGTACTTTTGTCTATAATTATTTTTGGGATTAATTAATTAAAATGCGTATTAATTGGAAATTAATCCGGGTTAATAATACTAATGTGATGCGAATTGGTATTTGATTATGTGCATATATGATTATATATGTATTTGGTATTATAAAATTTGTCGTGAGATTTATATACGGCATTTTAGAAATTTTGTTGAGACGCGTGGGACCGCCGCGTCACGGTATAATATTTTGTTAATAAAAGTGAATTTAAAATCTATAATCCGTATGGTCGTTTTGAGTGCGCCAACGCGTCCGGAAGGGTCGAGATAGTCAGAAAACACTAGTCGGGGGTATAATTTGGGTCCCGGGGTATTTTTAGGCCATACCGGTAACTTAAAGGGTATTTTAGTAATTTAGTATTTTTGGGTAATTAAAAGTGACGAAAATTGAGAGTTGTAATCTGATAAGGATTGACCCAACCAACCTTTATTAATCCCATAAGCTACGTAGGTTATCATTTAGTCTTCCAACTCTCCCTAAGAAAACCCTAGCCACCATAGCCATCTTTGGAAGAAGAAAGCTTGGAGAAGGAGAGAGAGATAGAGGAATTCTGCAGAGATTCTTCACCAAATCAACACCAAATCCGAAATCAAACCAAGGCAAGTGGTTTAATTATGTTTAACTTCAGCAAATGTTCTTTCCATGTTAGCAAATTGAAGATTTATAATTGTTATTGGAAGATGAATGAAAACCCATGATTAATTGAACTTAGGTCTGAATTTTGAGGATAAATTGCATGTAGAATAGTTGGTGACGATTAATCTGATGTGAATACATGATTGGGTGAAAGAAAAACGAATTAAATTCTGGGATTTGATGATGATATTATGTTAGGGTTCATGTTCTTGAGAAAATCTGGAAAAACTAGGTTTTTATGAAGATTGATCCATATGTAGCCTTTAGATGTTGAATTATTGATTTATGGACGTTAGTAATACTGTAGGATTGTTATATGGCATTACTACGACGTTATATCTGAGAATCATACGTTAGAAATTAGTTTTGGGATGGATTAAAATCTGCAAAACGAAGCAGTCCGTAGCCATACCTGTTCGATCGATCGATCGACATTCATCAGTCGATCGATCGACTAGATCGATCGAGCGACATTCATAGGTCGATCGATCGACCTTCCCAGAATGAGTGAAATATTCCTTAATTTGATTTTAATGGTGGAAACTCTCGGAGAATATGTTTGTAGACCTTATGAATACCCTCACCCTTGAGGAAGACCAGTAGGTGTGATTATTATAGTGGACTTTAATTAGAATACAATTCGAAGAATTATTCTAGATTATTGAAATTCGTTAAGTGAGATAACGTTTGGGTTAATAGTGTAGAATTGAGTAATTTAATGAAATAAGGTTTAGGGCAGAAGTAAAGACCTTAAGAATAAAGATGTTATATTTGGGAATAATCGGAACTTAATAGTCTATTTAAGATAGATTTTAAGGATAAGGGATTACGGCGTGAGACGTGTCGGCAATTTAACCTTATATTAACGGGAGACTTGAAATATATAAGTTTGGTATAATGGTATAATGATGTAGAAAATACCTTATTAAAATGGTGATATCTAAGATGTGTGAATGCTTAGTATATAGTTTATGTGTATAACATACCTACCATACTTGCTATCACGGGGGAGGTTACGTTCGCTTAGGACCCTCTAATCCTTGTGTGCCTACGGGGGGGGATATAGACTGGTACCTTGATGAACATAGGTCATTGAAAGACTTATTGTGATATTAATAAGTCCGCTGATCATGGGAGCGTAGGTATGTGCGTGACCCATGTGATGGTGACTGTGTTCGCCTCCATTATTTGTGATGTTGTTATCGGTAAACTATTCCTGAGAGATTCGGAATATGTAATCCTTATGTACGTGATGTACCGGGATTGGTAGCAGAGTATGTGTGCGCCGCAGCTTAGTTCTCGGGGTGCTTGTGTCGTATATTTATGATGTGAATAATATACGCTTAAATTAATGGAAATCCTCATGTTAATGTTGTAAAAATATTACGGTATTGTTTCGAGATATATAATGAGTTAGCTGATAGTTATATCAATGGCATAGTTAGTAACTGAGTTTACGTTAAACCTCTATTAAATTACGAGCGTTGTTATGTTAAATTAACCGAGTAAAATGGGTAGAACCTTTGGTAGTCCAGCTAGTTACGTTGTCACTTAGCTAGTGGAAAGGGTAGTTATAGATGGGTACTTACGTTAGGAGTGCACAGTTAGTCGAGAGGTGAGAATTTAATGTGAGTGCACGTCCTAACATGTACTTTGCATTTAATGTTTTAAATGTTTTTAAAGCACTTGCAGGTTTTTAAAATGATTTCCACTTTCGGGCTCTGACCCATTTGCTTTCAAATATATTTTCTTGTAAAACCATTTTAGGTGCCCAGCCACAAGGACACCAAGCATAGGATTCTCATTCAGGTGATGAGCTATAGCTATTTGTGAAAGCTACAGGGACTTGCTTTTAGACGCCTCTCTCATTTGGATTCCAGTCTCAGCATCTATCAGTTGTAGGGCATGTTGCCCAATTCTATTAGACATTTTTACATTTCAGTTTTCAGACTCTAGCATGTATTGCTCAGTATTCAGTTTTAGTTATTTATTTCAGTTTACATATCAGTTGTGGGATTTGTATTGAGGAGTTTTTCCTCCAGAGTTTATTTACATATTGTGATGGTTATTCGTTTTACTTCAGTATGGTGAATGGTGTTATTTAGTTATTCATTACTCTTGTTGCATGTTAATCAGATTTAATAAAATTTGGCACTTACTTTTTAAATACTAGGTGGTTAGTAATAATAAAACGTTTTCGACAGTGATGCTATTAACTGAGCCAACTTGGCATTTTGAATTAATTTTATAAAGGAGTAGCTACCCGGTGTTTAATTAGTCGGGGTGTCACATATCCTATTAGGCTGGCGTCAAATTTTAATTAACTAATCTTTTTAACCAAACCATTTAAATAAAAGAATTACAACAGTTGTATGCAATAACTGAAATGAAATAAAGTAACCGAACACTCGGTATAAAATAATACAACCAAATCAAATGCCGCACAAAAAGGCGGTAGAAGAGTAAATGAGTATAGTTGGTCCATCAACCCGAATATGTCTACAATACCTCCTATCTAGATCTCAATGATAGAAGCATCTACAATAAACCTGCTTGCATCCACAGCTGCTGCAACAAACGTCTGACTCGAAGAAATCATCATCCAGGCGTCCCTGTATCTGGACACCTATATATATATATATATATAGAGAGAGAGAGAGAGAGAGAGAGAGAGAGAGAGAAAGAGAGGGAAAAAAAATAAAGAAACGGGTCAGAGCCCGAGTTTTGAAAACATTTTAGCAAGTGCATAAAATTCATATTTTAAGATATGATATTTCTCATATTTAAACTGGTATCGCACTCTCATGAGATACACCTCACCCCTCTTCTAATAGTGCACAACTATCGCATATCTTTTAAACAACCTAGTTAAGCTACCCAACCTAACTAATGTATTTACTTTCTTCTAATAATCCTTATTAATCCGAGTACGAAGGACTAAAATTCTCCACATTCTCAACATTATGTTACGTTCGTGCGTGGGGTGTCTCGCGAAGAGAAATCCAAACAAGGAACTCCCTGATATACTACTACGTGACAATGTTGATCGTCGGGATACATTAGGCCCTCAGTACATACAACATCTTATACTATCCCGTATATATATATATATATATATATATATAGTTCTCATTATAACCTATGATTCATAATTCATAAACATCCGAATATAAATTTATCGGAAGGAGTATATCACTTTACTCATTATTTTTCCTTTTTATACAAGGTTACATTATATGATATCTCATCTCATATATAACAATATATTATACGCAACAAGTATAATAATCAATCCACCGAGATATAATATAAGTAGCTTAGTCATTTTTATTTACTAAGCAATGGTGGAACATCGTAAGTACACATGTATTTTATTCTCAATACATATAATCATATCTGGCACCCCTAGGCTAAGCCGTAATGCACACATACTCTACTATCTAATCCCAGTACATCATGTACAGAAGGATCACGCGTTTCGAATCACTCAGGAACCGTATCAATACAAATCACACATATTGGAGGCAAACATAGTTCACGTACCTATGGGTCACGCACATACCTATGCTCCCATAGCCAGGAGACTTATCGACTCACAAATAAGCCTTTTACACTCCTACGTTCTTGAGGTACCAAATCTAAATCCCCCCGAAGGCATACAAGATAAAATTGTCCTCTTCCGAAAGCCGCCCTCCCGTGATAGCAAGTATGGTAGGTATGTCATACACATAATAAACAGTAATATAGGTACACTTCCACCTATATAAATATAACATCAATGAGGTATTTACACAACCATATGATAAAGATAGGTATTTATCTTTCCTATACATAATTCCCCATAGGTATTTATTTAACCCATATACATATTAATATCAGGGCATACGCATAGCCCATATAATAAATTCCATACGTAGTATATTTATACCTCGGATATCCTACGCATTTATCGATTATAACTAATCCTCAATATATCATTTCCTAACTTTTCTCACCACGCGATGATAATACCAATAACATCATTATATTTATTCATTTTATTTTACATATAATTTAATGACATCTTCTATACAATCTAAATCACTTCCCAATATATATAGCCATAATTTCCAAACCTTATAGCAATAGCCAATAACCTCAAGTGTTCCCTTTCGTAATAATATAAACATTCATACACTTAAAATACTATCCCAATACGTACTTTCTAATTTAATATTCGAACCACCCTTTAATCACTTCATAAAGATTTGTATAAATAATCTCGAATGTACCAATTTATAATAATTAAATAGCATACGCACTACGTATATTAATTCCTTAGGTATCTCATTACCTATGATAATCGTCGCCCATAGATGCATAGGGTAATTGTTCAATTCTTTGTATTACGTATCCTAAATTTTATCCTAGTCACCTCGTAGGATTTTACTTAACCAAAGTCGGTATATAAATACCTTTTCTACGCGCACAATTACTTATATAAAATTGCCCACCTAAATGCCTCTTTAAGTATGTCTCCTCACGAACACCCCTATTTGGGTAGGTATTGGATTTTACTTTCAACTAACCTAAAGTACACATCTCACTTGAATACTTATTTATAATTCCCCACACTATTTTGTAGAACCCCAAATGTCTCACTCTACAATTTATTTTCCTAAAAAATACACATTATGTCCCACACCATTTTTACACTTTCCTAAACCCAATTATCTTCCTTAAATGGTTAGGAATAATTTCCCCTTGTTGTATATTTATTTTCTCAAATAAACAAACTAGGAATAATTAAATCTGAAATTAAATCCATATATACATAACCAACCGAAACTGTCAAAATTTCTGAAGCATCGATCGATTTGGGCAGCTTCTTCGAGAAGCTGTCCAACCATTAAACCTTACCCCAAGCTTTTATCTCTTCTTCTATCATCCTCCAAACTCAATCAACAACATATATATACATCAAAGGGGTTCTAGTCATCCTAGATTCGATTTTCAACAATTAATTTCAATAAATTCAAAGTTTCTCAAATTGGGTATTAATCGAGTTGTATCCGTTTTAATCCTTCGAAAACCCATTTGATCCACGAAAATACAACTAAAAAATCTTTAGTTTTATACCAACTACAATATGAGAAATTAACACACTCAATCGTAAAGCAAGTTAAACACTTGCCTCGTGAATAAAATCCGACGATCCCGAGTCGAATCCCGCGAAGTTTGGCCCGAAATTCCTTTTCTTCCTTCTTCTCTTCTCTTCCTTATCTCTTCTCTTTCTCTCTATTAGGGCAGATTTTGGGGAAAAAATGAGGGTTGTCTCTTATTAAACCCAAAATTGGGTCTGTACCCAATTATAAAATGACTCGTTTACTCATTTACGAATCCCTACTAGTCCAAAAATCTTCGGAACCTAAACACTACCCAAGGATACTATATTTTGACTATCTCGGCCATTCCGAACCCAACGGCGCACTCAAAATCTCCATCCGAGTTACTTAACTAAAATTCACTAATTAAACCCAACACGTTTAATACGCGTGTTTTTCAATTAAAATATTTCCCTTTGTGGCTTTACCTAACTGCGACATGTAATAAAAATAATCTACTCATATACTTACTCTCGTAAGGAAATATAATCCATGTAAATATTAATCCAACATTTGAAAACCAATATTTATTATTCACTTTATAATATTAAATTTATTTAATTTCACTCATAAATTCCAGAATTACTATTCATAGAAATTTCTCAAATTACCAAATCACGTCCACAGTGTAATTTAAATATATTTAAAAGTACGGGGTATTACACCTGTGCAAGCATGATTAAGAATAATCCTAAGCATTCAAAATCATAATCAGATGTCCTAATCACGTGGAAATAAGGAACGAATGAGATTCAAACACACCGATATGCCACACAAATTGTATAAAACCAAAGTATACAAAACAAAATAAAAAACTTCTTGAGTTTTTAAACATTAAAAAAATAGACTCCAATTTAAAAAACAACTCAAAAAACAAACAAATTTTTTTGTATTTTTTTCTCAATAAGACTCAACAAAAGGAAAATGAAAATATAAAAGATACACATCATACAACTAGCAATAACCTATAACGTGAAGCAGAAAAGCTAGTATATGAAAACATGAAAACATAATCAACTATTAGATTTAGAATGAGAAGAACCATGTGTAAGCAATCAATAATCAACAAGTCTAATATTCAAAACCTCAAAATCGGATTTCCTGAACCACATAGGTGTAACGTGACAATCTTGGCTTTGGAGAACCTTGGTGACTCTAGATTTAGACTTCCTATGACATTTTTTAAGATAAAAACAAAAACTCCTATGGTGACCTTTCCTACCGCAATGCGTGCACGTGTAAATGCAATAAGGAATATTACCTAAGGATTGACCTTTTTTAACGTCATTGGGTATGGATGACCCTCTCAAAATGTTGGTATTGTCTTTAGTATCAGAAGCATTGATATCATCGAAGCCAATTCCAAAATTGTCATTTTTGATTTGGATGGTGCCTAAAATCTTGTCCAACTTCTTTGAGCGAGATTCCGAATCAAATTTTATATGACTCGAGTCTCCTAAATTATCATCTTACTCCACAATCGTAGACTTAAGTAAACATCGAGACTCATAAAAAAATAGAGGCATTTCTTGAAAATCTCCATCAATCCTCAAAGGTTATCTATATCCCCCTCAACGAGTGTGAGCTTTTCCCTAAGAGTATTCTCACATGCCCTAAGATCCTTAATCAATTTCAAATAATCATTACCTATAGCACATTTTTTCAACTTAGCTTACAACTTCAATTTATCCTTTTCATCTTCAACGACTCGGTGTATAACTCTCGAAAGGTAACCTGAAGCTCATTCCCCTCATCTTATTCCTCTCCTTCTTCCTCATTACCCCTCACTTGGGATTCACGAGACTTGACCTCATAATTGTTGTACACAAAATTATTGTCACCGAGAGACTTTTTGTTTAGGTTCACATGACTAGCCATGAACTAAGTGTAGTTACACTCAATGGGGGAATCGGGTTCCTCTTTCGATTCACTATCGCTAAGGGTAGCATTGTATGCCTTCGGTTTCTTACTTTCCTTATTTAGCTTAGTTGGACAATCAACTGACCTATAGCCACAACCCTCACACACCTAAAGCATCTATCTGATTCGTCCCTCTTAAAATTATCATTATAATTTTTAAGGAATTTTTTATTCTTGTTAAACTTATCCTTCTCAAATTTCTTGTCATTAACCTTAGAGTTCTGTATGTTAAACTTGAGAATTTTCTTAAAATTTATAGAAAACATGACCATATCATCAGAAACAATGTCAAACTTATTATCCGAAATAAGTATTTACTCCTTTTGGGATTTGAATGCAATGCCCTTATCTACATTCTTCTTGTTTTGAGGACACGTCGAGTTCATAGGTTTGAAGATCACCCATAAGCTCATCGAGTTTCGTAGAGTCAATATTACCCAAAGAATTCAAAACCATGACTTTGGAATTAAATCCTTTAGGTAAGTACCTTAATATTGTCTTCACAGCCTTGGTGTCATGTATTCTCTCTCCAAAGTTAAAAGATGAGTTAACAATATTAGACAGTCTCACATTGAAGTCATCGAAGGTTTCACTGTCCTCCATCCTAACGGTCTCAAATTGATTGGTGAGGTTTTGGAGTTTGGAAGCTTTAACCGCATTAGCCCCCTCACGGATGAGTTGAAGTATGTCCCAAGTCTCTTTAAATATTTCAAATGTCATACTACGATGGAACTCCTCCGGTGTGACCACACAAAAATAAGCATTAAAACTACGAGAATTATAATTACTTAACTTGTGTTTATCCTCACTCCAACTTTCTACGGATTTAGGGACACGAAGATCACCTACTTAAGTTGTGGGTGGGGTCTATCTCTTAACTACGACTAACCATACCCTCTCATCTATGGACTTAAGTGTAGATTTCGTAGGCACTTTCCAGTACACATAATTAGACCCATCAAATAAAGGTGTCCTAGAAAATGATGGACCATCCATACATAAACCTCTTGGATTCATGCCTAAACAACTTATAAACCTAGGACTTGTGGCTCTAATACCAAATTAAACTGAAGATTTTATACATATTTCCAAATACATACCAGTTTTTTTAAAATTAATTAAACTTAAATGAACCCAATTTAAACTTGCACTAATTAAACAGATTGTTGTTTAAACAATTTATCAAATTTTAGCTTGCCCTAAAACATGCATCTAGGTTAGTTTAGCAAGAGAAAATTAAAGCAATCACACAACACTTGATGTACGAGGAAAATCCAAATGGAAAAAACCTCGAATAGCCTAGCCACGCAAAATTCACCAAAATAAGTAATCACACAAGGATGACAAATGACTTACAAAACTCGACTCGACTTCCTCAAGTTGTGATGCATCTTTGTTCCTTTGACATTCTCTTTACTACGACATGTAGGAATCCACCTACGCACCGTCACAATAAGTGCTCCTCACATGCCTCGATATCCATCGATCCAAGCTAAAAAAAATGTCAATGGATCAAACACAAAGTCCACCGCTTCAAACCGCCACACACACAGAGTTCGCCATATGTAAAAAACAAATAGGCACAGAGTTCACCGCACAAAATAATACTTAAGAATATGAAGAGTATATAAACCTTGGTGATCAAAATGGATATCTCGAACAATCATATATTGATGAAATTTGGATCTTAAAATATTTAGCTGAAACTAGGGTTTGGAAGCTCTTAGACATGTCTTTGGGAACTGATTTTGAAAGCTTCGAGAAAAGAAAAATGATGCCAACACTCCTTTATATAGAAAATACTATTTTCTTGATGGTACAATTTTGTAGGCAATCTGTTCGAATGAAATGTATAGGGTGGTTCGAATGAAGTCTACATTATCATTTGAACAAAATTGAATCTTATTCGAACAAACCTGTAGAACTCGTTTGAATAGACTTCAAATGACCTTCAAACGAAAATCTTTTGTACAATAGAGAACTCTCGTTTGATCTTTGTTTGACGTACGTTTGAACAAAAATATATAACTCGGTTGGACCAGTAAAAAATGTCATTCGAACGAACTATGGAACTTTGTTTGATGAAGATTAAAATCTCATTCGAATGACTATTCACAAAAAATAAAATTTTCTTTAAAAAACTTTTTATGAAGAATGCCTTAAAGAATATTTTGAAAAATAACATCCAAATGAAATTCTAAGGATCAAACATAATATGCGAAATACCTTGGGAGATCCGTGGACGTTGAAGATGAAACGTGGCACAAAACATGAAGCAATAATGTAGATGCTTCAACTTGACCACTACAGTCTTCAATCACACGCGTGATAGGCTTTGAAGGTAAACCAACCCCAGTACTAACCTATAACTCAAACAATTTTCTCCAAACGGAATTAAGCCAATTCACACAAATTGACTATATTGGAAATTTGTTCTTACACATGCGAGATAGTAGTGGGCGGTTTTTGTTGGTTATTAAGAGACAACACATGCTAATGTCCCATTCGTCTTACGATCATTGGTGCGGGTGCACCACATAGACATGTTAAGTGGTACACCAGATGGATTATTTATTTTCTTACTTGAGACAATTGTGAGGTCCTTGACACCTCTAGAGAGGCAATTTTAGATGCAGAGACCAATTCGTAAATCACATTGATTCCATGGTGGAGTTGAAATGCCAAAAGGGTGGACCAATCTATGTTTCCAATGATATTTGGCCACAAGTATGGGCGATCCATAGAGAAGGATTCTCTAATATTAATTTGATGTATACTTAATGAAAGGAATCACATGAAACAATAACACAAAAACGAAATTAGGGTTCTCAACGCATTCTTTAATTCTAAACTTTTTATATTAATAATAGTGAATACAAAAATATGTTAGTGCATTAATATATAGGCGCGGGGGTGAAAACCTATGAGCCACTAAAAACATAAAAAAGAATATAATACCTTTTACAAGAAAATGAGAAAAAAGATAATAAAATAATGACATGAATGACACATAATACCTTAACGGGCTATGTTAATGCATCATAAAATCCTTATTTCCATTTAATCAATTTTTTCTCATTTATGTCAATTATAATTGTGGCAGGTACGAAGGAGAACTAATAAAGAACGTTGCCGAAAATATCTTATCAAAGTTAGATAGTAATTTCATGGATTTACCAGAAGATTTAATTGGAATGGATCATCACATAAAAGAAATGAAACGATTACTACATGTTAACTCCAGAAATGTATTTATTGTTGGAATCCATGGCAGGGGTGGTATTGGCAAGACAACAATTACCAAAGTCATCTACAACAAACTTTGTGAGCAATTTGAATGTTCTTGTTTCCTTGAAAATGTTCGAGAGTTGTTGACACTTAATAGCGGTCTTATTAATTTGCAAAGTCAATTACTCTCTAAGATCAAAGGAGAGGAAGTCCCCAACATCAGTAATGTCGACGAGGGAATATATATTATCCAACTATCATTATTTAGAAAAAAAGTTCTCATTGTTCTTGATGATGTGGATGAAAAGTTTCGATTTGACAAGCTTGTGGGAAAGTGCGAATTATTTGGTTCAGGAAGTAGGATCATAGTTACAACAAGATACAAAGAGGTTCTAGATCAACTTAAAGTGATATGTCAAGTTAGGATTTATGAACCACGATTAATGAACCCTCATGATTCTCTCCACTTATTTAGCAAGTATGCCTTTATGAGTGAATTTCCTCCTGAAGATTATGATATCCTCTCAAATGAAATTGTATCCATAGCTGAAGGGATTCCTTCAGTTCTCGTGAGTACAGGTACACTATTATTTGGTAAGGAGGATAAGGATTCATGGGAAGAGATATTAAGAAAGCTAAAAAAATCACATGAGAAGGACAACATTGTAAAGTTGACAGTAAATCCTAAAGAATTGGATGGTGAGGAAATAAGTTTTTCTTGATACAAGTCATTTCATTAGAGAGGATATCCTTCTACATATGGGTTGGCGCTGATGTATTTTTCTTTCATGTAATTTTTTGGGGAGGACTCGTGTTCTTCTTTGATACGTACAAATATCATTATAATCGTAAGTTATGTATCGTGTTTGTATAAAGCACGCATGTAAAATGATTGAATTTTATAGAAATTATATCAAACTCATTGTTCCCAACTCTCTATTAAAAGTTTATTAATATAGGTTATGGGTGCATGATCAAATTACCAAAATTGTTTGTGAAATGAATTTTGAATAATAGGTTATGTCATCTCAAGGAAGCTTTCAATGTAATGTTGAAACAAATTGTATTATCTGATTACGTTATCAATTTTAGTCTCTTCGCAGCATGTTATTAAATTTCGTATTCATGTTAATGACAATATAAAAATGGATAGCGCTATTCGCGCTCCCCTCATTTACTTTGGCACTCCAATTACACTCACATTTCCATGAACGAACTCAAATACCCTTTCTTCTCTCTGTATAAAGACAACTCGAGTTCTTGACTTTTTTTTATTCAATTGTTCACCACCTCTCCTCGTGTGTGCATAATTGAGTGGCATTTTGTTTTAAAGAACTTCTTTGATAATTGCTCACTTTTAAATTTAATTACTACTAAAAAAAATGGAGATAAAAAAATAGAAAAAAAATATAATATTACTCTTAAAATATAATATATAAAATATATATATTTTTAGTCTGCTACCAAAAAAGAATAATATAAAAAAAAACCGTACCAGGTAAACAAACATTTGTTATCGCACGAGTTCCGACCTCTTACCAAAAAGTGTAATATACTTTCCCTAATTTTGCACTTAATTGTAATATACTTTTCAAATTTTTTAGGTTTCGTATTGTGTCGTGTCGTGTCACTTTTTATATTGTCTTCGTTTTGTGTTCGTGTTAGGTAAGATACATTTTATTTCGCGTTATTACGTGACATGTACGTTTTAATTGGATCGTGTTCATATTTCATAAAAAAGATAAACATTCGAATAGTATCGTTTTTCATGTCATGTCGCTTTCCAATAGCAAAATTTTTATTTCGTCAAAGAAATACGATTTTATGTTGAATCGCGTTTTATTTGGTTCGTGCTATTTTTTTTAAATATTTCTTGTCGTGCCGTGTGTCAATTAGGTCGTATTCGCGTGAGGTTAAAAAAATATGATTTTATATCATATCGCATTTTATTTTGCACGTGTTCGTGCTAGGTAAAAGTATTTGTTTTTTACCTAACACGAACACCGCCCAAATAAAAGAGACACGTCATGACACGATCCGATATTTTATTCTTTTTACTTAACACAAACACATCATTATTGAGACAACACACAATTTTATTCTTTTTACCTCGAACGAACGAACCGAATAAAAGCGACATGACACGAAATCAATTTTTTTAACCAAACACGAACACGACTCAATTAAAAAGAGGCACGACACATAACATTAAATCATTTTTTTTCACCAAAAATGAACACAATCTAAAAAAAAAAAGCAATACGACACAAATCTTATTTTTACCGAACATAAAAACAATCCAATAAAAATGCGAACTGACATGAAATTTTACATTTATTTAGCTAACACAAATAAAACCCAAATGAAAGAGACACGACACAATACGACATGACACAAAATATTTTTTAATAAATAAAATACGAAATTGGATCGTGTTCGTATTTTATTGGATTGTTTGTGTTCGGTAAAAAAAAGTTTTTGTGTTGTATTGCTTTTTTTTAGACTGTGTTCATTTTAGGTTGAAAAAAATGATTTAATGTTGTGTCGTGCCTCTTTTTAATTGAGTCGTATTCGTGTTTGGTTAAAAAATTGATTTGTGTCGCGTCTCTTTTATTCGGTTCGTTCGTTCGAGGTAAAAAGAATAAGATTGTGTGTGGTCTTAATAATGATGTGTTTGTGTTAAGTAAAAATAATAAAATATCGGATCGTGTCACGCCGTGTCTCTATTTGGACGGTGTTCGTGTTAGGTAAAACACGTGCAAAATAAAATGCGATAAGATATAAGATCATATTTTTTTAACCTCACGCGAACACGACCAAATTGACACACGGCACAACAAGAAATATTTTAAAAAAAAAATAGCATGAACCAAATAAAACGCGATTCAACATAAAATCGTATTTCTTTGACGAAATAAAAATTTTGCTATTGGAAAGCGACATGACATGAAAAACGATACAATTCGAATTTTTATTTTTTTTATGAAATATGAACACAATCCAATTAAAACGTACATGTCACGTAACAACGCGAAATAAAATGTATCTTACCTAACACGAACACAAAACGAAGACAATATAAAAAGTGACACGGCACGACACCATACGAAACCTAAAAAATTTAAAAAGTATATTATAATTAAGTGCAAAATTAGGAAAAGTATATTACACTTTTTGGTAAGAGGTCGCAACTCGTGCGATAACAAATGTTTGTGTACCCGGTACAATTTTTTTTATATTATTCTTTTTTGGTAGCAGACTAAAAAAATATATTTTATATATTATATTTTAAGAGTAACATTATATTTTTTTCTATTTTTTTATCATCATTTTTTTTAGTAGTAATCGAATTTAAAAGTGAGCAATTATCAAAGAAGTTGTTTAAAACAAAATGCCACTCAATTATGCACACACGAGGACAGGTGGTGAGCAATTGAATAAAAAAGTCAAGAAATGGAGTTGTCTTCATACAGAGAGAAGAAAGGGTATTTGAGTCGGTTCATGGAAAGGTGAGTGTAATTGGAGTGCCAAAGTAAATAAGGGGAGCGCAAATAGCGCTACCCTATAAAAATACTTAAATATAAATATTATTTACCAGATTTTTAATGTCTAAAGAAGACTCAGGGTTCTATTCAAATCTGGGGGAAATTCGGGATGCAACACCCAAATCCTTTGTTTCTTTAAATTTTGGAATTAGTTGAAGATTCCTCGAGCCCCAAACTTCATATTTGATTTGGAGAAAGGTTGTAGATTTTCAAATTTGGAGAATTTCTAGTGAGGGATAAGGTAATTTTTATTTAAAAGGGAGGAATCTATATGTATATAGGGTCATGATAATATGTGCCTTAAATGCACACATTAAGAATTTAAAAATAATAGGAATAAAGTTTCGACATATATTTAATAGAGAATAAATATTCGTGTGATGCTCTAATACTTATTATTTTAATGCTCAAAACATGTGTCTTAAAAGCACATGTTATCATTTTTCATATAGAGGCAGGCTCCTGTGCACACTAAGTTTGCACATTACCTTTTAAAAGTAGGCAAACTTAGTGCTGGCGCACACCAATTTTTTTATGTGATATTTAAACATTTCAAGGAACCCATATAAAAAAAATCAGCTCAAAAAAACTTTTTTTGCTATTTTTAAAAAATCGGTCAAACTTTCGCAGTTTTTAAAGCGCTTAAAAACTGCGAAAGTTTGATCGATTTTTTAAAAATAGCAAAAAAAGTTTTTTTGAGCTGATTTTTTTTATATGGGTTCCTTGAAATGTTTAAATATCACACAAAAAAAATCAACTCAAATTTTTTTTTTTTACTACTTTTAAAAGGTAATGTGCAAACTTAGTGTGCAAACTTAGTGTGCACAGGAGCCTGCCTCTTTTCATATATATATATATATATATATATATATATATATATATATATATATATATATATATATCAATCATGCTCTTGTGCGAACTAGTCCGCATTTTAAAAGTGCGGACTGAACATGTGTCACCTGGCGGTGAACCCAGAAAAGAGAGAGAGTGTGCCTATAATTTAGGCGATAATTTCTAGACACACTTTTAGGTGACACATGTCCAGTACGCATTCTTAAAATGCGGACTAGTCCGCACAAGAGCCTTTTATATATATACTAGCGAATGCCGGTGCCCGAGGGCACGGCGATAAATTTGCCCCCGTGATAAAAACCCAACCCATAATAACCAGCCTTTTTTAAAAAAAAAAATATTTAAAAAAAATATTTTTTATAAAAAAATTATTTAAAAAATATATATATTATTAAAATAATAATGTATATATGTATGCATGTATACATGCATGCAACACATAAAATGCCATAGATGTTTATCATACATAAATTACTATTCATAACACCATTGTCCTATATATATATACTAGCAGATGCCCGTGCCCGAGGGCACGACGATAAATTTGCCCCCGTGATAAAACTCAACCCATAATAACCGGTCTTTTTTTTATTATAAAAACACCTTTAAAAAAATTAAAAAACCTAAAAAAAAATATTTATTTTTTTAAATATTTTAATAAAAATAATAATGTATATATGCATGCATGCATACAACACATAAGATGTCATGCATTACAAACCCCACAAAAGCACTATTCATAACACCATTGTCCCATATATATATATATATATATATATATATATATATATATATATATATATATATATATATATATATATATATATATATATATATATATAGTACTGCTCTTATGCAGATTGTTTCGCAACAGTGCGGACTGAACATGTATCATCTAGCGGTGAACGCCGAAGAGAGAGAGAGAGAGTGCCGATAATTTAGTCGAGAATTTCTGGGATCACCGCCAGGTGACACATGTCTAGTCCGTACTGTTAATATGCGTGACAGTCCGCACAAAAACAGTGTTGTATATATATATATATAGAGAGAGAGTGGATCAAGTAAGGTTCCCCAGTTTTTGAGGTCCATTTTTTTGAAATAGTAAAAAAAATATTTTGGGACTGATTTTTTTTATGATTTTTAACATTTCAGTAGGATCATAAAAAAATAATCAGCTCAAAATAATTTTTTTTACTATTTTATAAAAATCGGCCAAACTTTGTCAATTTTTAACAGTTTAAAAACTGACAAAGTTTGACTGATTTTTTTAAATAGCAAAAAAAATTATTTTGAGTTGATTATTTTTTATGGTCCTATTGAAATGTTTAAAAACCATAAAAAAAATCAACCCACAATTATTTTTTTTACTATTTTTAAAGAAATGGACCTCATTGAGGTCCTCAAATTGGGCCTTCGCTTGATTCCTTCCCTATATATAATGTGTCAAGAAGAATTTAAGCATTCCAATATTTATCTAATTATGTTGAACTAGCCCTATCCCTGCTATTTTTTTTTTTTGGAAATTCGTTATGCTCCCTTGCCCAACATCTTTGATTTGCAAAATTTCTTCATTGGTTGATAAAGGCATCTAAGTAAACTTATAATAAATATTTTATTTGTAAGTTTATTTACAAAAATAAGTAAATAGTTTTATAAACTAAATAAACTTACAAATAAAATATTTATTATAAATATGCACACTAAATTTGCACACTGATTATTTACTTATTTTTTTTAAATAGTAAAAAATATTTGTTTTAAAAAAAATCATATTTTTTTGTTATTTTTTTAAAAAAAAGCAACTCAAAATACTTTTTTTTTTTGCTATTTTTAAAAAATCGGTCAAATTTTCACAACTTTTAGAGTACTTTAAAAGGTGTAAAAGTTTGACCGATTTTTAAAACATAGCAAAAGAAGTTATTTTGCGCTGATTTTTTTATATGGGTCCTGGAAATGTTTAGATGCCATATAAAAAAATTCAACTCAATTTTTTTTTTACAATTTAAAAAAATCAGTGTGTATATATATAGGCAAACCTCTGTGCACAATAAGTTTGCACAAGTGTTGACGCACCCCAATTTTTTTAAAATATTAAAAAATATATTTTTGAATTGATTTTTTTATGTGATATTTAAACATTTCAACAGACTCATATAAAAAAAAATCAATTCAAAAAAGCTTTTTTTTTGCTATTTTTAAAAAATCGGTCAAACTTTTGCAGCTTTTAAAGTCCTTAAAAGCAACGAAAGTTTGACCGATTTTTTAAAAATAGAAAAAACTAATTTTTAAGCTGTTTTTTTAAATGGGTCCCTTGAAATGTTTAAATATCACAAAAAAAAATTTAGCTAATTTTTTTTTTTACTATATAAAAAAAAATAATGTGCAAACTTCATCTCTCTCTCTCTCTCTCTCTGTATGTATATATATATATATATATATAACGTGCAGGCAATCCTTGCTTCTGCCCACCCCACTAAACCATTCTATCTCTCTCAAATACGAAAATAGAGCTAAGTGACTTTGGATGTATATTTCCAATCTTCAATATGATTATGTTGTTGGGAAAACACATTTGCAATTTTTTTTAATGCAAATCTATTTGCAATCTGAAAAATGAATGTATGCAAATTGATTGATGGGCATCGATCGAGATCAATACATGAAATTATATACGTACATGCATATATATATAATTTGTTATTAATTATCTCAAATCTAGAAAATGAAGTTTGAGAAACTGTATATACACATCAATATTGGTTTATAGCTTTCAATTTAGGATTCTTTCTTAATTTATAGCTTTGATTTTTATTTTAATTTTTGCTAGAATTTATTTTGCGATAAGATGGGAAGGGAGGGAGTGTTGGTGATGGGATTTAATATTTAATTATATATTAATTATAAAATTCGGCCAAATTTTGTAATTATAAATTAAATAAATTTTAGCTCCAAATTAGTGTGGTCCAAATAAGGGGACGAATTTGATTAAATTAATGAATTAATCTTAGAAAATTATTATTCCAAAGGCCACATAACTTTTGGTATATTTGTGAGATCCTTTAGCTACTTTAGTGAATGGTAGATGATGAGTTTAAAGGGAATTTCAGGACACCTTTCACCCTATATATAGTGAACCATTTCTCCACCAATTGGTACACAATAACACACAAAATATATCTGGGCTAGAAACGGAAAAATCTGTTTTTCCAATTTTTTTTCATAAATCAGCATTTTGACAATTTTCTTAGAGCATTTTCTGGAGCTTAAAGAAGGAAAAGCTAGGAGTTTTGTTCTTGATGCACATCAACTTCAACAAACGAATCAAATATCAATGGAGAAAGATAATTTTACATAAAGTTTGTAGTTAAAATTAAGCGGTGATTGCATGAAATATTGAAGATCTAATAAGAATTAAATGTTGTTATATGTATAATTCTTATTAGGGGTGCAATCGGTACGGTACGGTCGGTAATGACCCCTTAGCAATACCAAAACCATAATCTAAATGGTAAAATCGTACCGTACCAATTTACCGACCGGTACATCAAAATAAAAATCAAAACTAAACCGACCGATTATTTGATTTTTTCGGTATGCTCAGGTTATTTTGGTTTCTGTAATTTCGGTTTCAATTTCGTTTTTTCCCGGTATGGTACGATTAGAACTGATTTTTCTTTATTTGTTTGAACTGTGAATCCTAATTTCGACATCTGAGACTGTGAAAATCTTTCAGAAAAATTGTTTTTACATCATTTACTGTGATTTGTTGGAAAAAATCATTTAATAATAAAAATTCATTTTCAATGATATTTCTAACACAATATAGTTTTTCAGTTTACAAAATAGTCATCAATACACCACAAAAACTAACACAACATTGAACACAAACATATCCTCTACAAATCCTTAAACACATAATACAAGAGCAAAGGACACAGATGTTTGGTATTTCAGAAAAAATGCCTTCTTTATCACACTTACTTAGGTTAGTTTTGATGAGGGTTTGATATGGGTATGCCATTTTTTCTCTGTCCATGGTACTAAAACGAAGCGAGAGGAAGATGGAGAGAGGTAGCATCGAAAATCTGGTAGAGAAGAAGGAGGAGGCGCTGTTGATACCAGTTGTTTAAAATATTATATTCGCAGTTGTTCAAAATAAAATCTAAGAGTTGGTTAAAATCACTAACCGAAATGGATGAGCTGCGGTGGTTTACTAACGATTGAGCAGCGGTGGCGTAGCCAGAATGGTTGAGCAGTGGCATGAGTGTTAGGGAGGGTTTTGTTGAGTAAGGCGTGGGCGTGAGGTTGAGTCTAGAGGGAGAGGGTTTTTGTATTATGTCATATGTGGATGTGGGTTACTTTAGGTTAGGTTATGTTAATAACTTACTAGTTGAGTTGGCCATGTAAAAAAAGAGCATGGGACAACGCGTGTTTAAATGGGTTCTAATTTGGTTAGAAATCCTCGATATCGTGTTATAATCGGGTTATAACGGGCTGATTTCGGGTTAATTGCGTGCCAATTTTGGTCGGTATGTTATTTCGGTACGATAAATTTGGTAATTTTGGTACGGTAAATTCGGTAAATTGATTTTTTATATCTAGAAACCAAAACCAACAATTTTTTCTGCGATATTTTCGGTTTTGGTAAAATCGATTTTCGGTATTTCATAATATGAAACCAAAACTATTTTTTTTTACTAAAACATTACGGTACGGTAAAAACCCGTACCGGTTGCACCCCTAATTCTTATTCGTGATAAAAATATAATTTACATGTGGTATCAGAGCTATGCTAGAATATTGTCATGCTATTCCTCTAAGGATTTAAAAGATCAAACTATGTATGTTGATAAACTCAGTTTTTTTATTTAATTCCGCATTATTTTGTATATCGTGATGATACGTATAACATGATAATTTTAATGTTTTTATTAAGAACTGATATGTTTATCATGATGATTCGTATTCCATGTTAATATTGAAAGAATTTATTTTTGTGTTTTGTAACAATTCTGTCAAATCTGTTAAGAATTTTCCTGTCATAATTTTTTTTTTTCAATTTGTTAAAAATTTTTGTTTCATTTTGACAAATCTGATTTAGAACAACTTTGTTTGATTTGTTAAGAACAACTTTTATATGTTTGATTGTTAATAAATATGTTGAAAACTGTTTTATTTGTTTAACAAATCTGTTGAATTTTTATTTTTGTAATTCGCGAAACAGTTTCATTTGATGTACTGAGACCATATATATATATATATATGTTGTTTTGATGGTTCCCTAATCCGTTTCTATCAATCCTACAAATTTCAAGCAATTCTGAAACAAAAAATTTCAAAAAGCGCTTGCGATGAATAGTGTTTTTATCCCCGAACTTGTTCCGAATGCGATGAAACTTGGTAGTCTGATTGAAAA
Source organism: Sambucus nigra (assembly GCA_949130495.1). NCBI lineage: Eukaryota > Viridiplantae > Streptophyta > Magnoliopsida > Dipsacales > Adoxaceae > Sambucus > Sambucus nigra. Next base: position 16,210,180 of record OX422216.1, read on the forward strand.
TAGGACAGAGACCAATTTTCACGACCCTTTGGTCATGATGTAAAATGTTTTTTAGCAATCCGAGATTATTTAGGCCCTCAAAACTCTAAATTTGTCATTTTTGGAAATAATCTCGGGGGGTATATCTCACTCTAGAAAATTTATTTTTGAATTCCGTCGAATGTTTTGAAATTCTAGAGTATTTTTCTACAGATTCATGATGCTAACTCATTTTTTTTTCCATTTTTGGCAAAATTTTATGTTTTTTCATATTTTATAATTGTTGCATCTAGAACTGTTTCATAAACCTTGTTCTAATGATGCTATTTTATTTTAATATTTGTACCAATCACAGGCCAATATATTTCTTATGGTAAGATATTAGGCTTGTGTCGATTTAATTGTGACCCCGCCTAATTAAATCATGGGTGATGAGTCCTAAATTAAATTAAAACAGATTTCTCAGTTGGTTCACTCTTAACATCACTGTCGAAATTTTTTTAATTACTAATCACCTAAGTAAAATTAGACCGGTGACAAATTTTATATTTCATTAACCCGATAAAAATATCTCATGCGAAAAAATAATTAAATATTCACAATATACTAGAATTCAAACCATATCACAATATATAATGAATAAAGTCTTGCCGAGTAACCAATCGACTAAAATCCAAAACAGCTAAATAAACCAATATAATCAAAAATCGAATAACTGAAATAATGCCAATGGACAACATGTCCAAATAGAGAGTATTAAAATGAGATCCTACACTAGATCTGAATAAATGAATCGCCTATGCAAAGACCTGCCAGCCTCCACAATGCTGTAGCTACGAGTCCCTGGACTGAATCCTCAAGTCTGGCACCCCTGTGGCTGGACACCTAAAAGGTTTTGAAAGTATTTTGATAGCAAGTGTTAGTACTCAAAATGTTTTAAAAATATTTAGCAAGTGTTTATCACAGTAAGATGAGTTATTGATTATACATGTTAAGATTGCGTACACTCTCTTGAGTTACCTCACCCCTCATCTATAATGCACACTTAACGTCCTGTACTTAGCCCACCTAGCTGTACTACCCAAGCTAACTAGACTATAGTATTTAATTGAACTTATCTATGCGACTAAATTCTCATACTGCTCATACAGTATGCTAAGAGTAACACATCTCATATGTTTTATACCTAGATAACTTTTCGCATATTGTTACCTTTTACTTTTGCAATTAAGTCTCACAACGTAATTTATTCTTAAAATAATCACTATCTATCATTTAATCTTTCAAATTAAGTCTCTCCACTTAATTTACTTGTAGATGTATGCACGTCATCTAATTTTCTACTATCCCATATAAGTAGATTATATATATACAGTATACATTTCTCACACAATATATAGTTATAAAATCATTCTTCATTATTATGTCCTTATAACACACATTGAGGACCCTCAGTTCGGAATAGTCCATCGACACCAAGAAAAATAATTGGTTCAAAATGTCACCTCGACCCCAAATTTATTTCATGTATTGGTTCGAAAAATCACCTCGACCCCACTAATGAAATTTTATATATTTTTGGTTCGGAACTCTTTCATCACGAGCCCAATTTACTATTTCCATATATTAATTTGGAATCCTACCTCGACCCTAATGTAGGCATTTATACTTTAGGTATTCTCTCCACCTAAGTATTTATATAATTAAGTAGGTATACACCCAACCTAATAATCCTGTTCGTACGTAATATTTTTCTCTCGGATATTCACCGTACTTTTAATTTATGATTTATCTCACTATCGCATTTATTTGAGTATTCGCACAACTCTAAGGGCCGTAGTTATCCCTCCATTTCGTTCAGTAGTTAAACTATATCTAACCTACTGATATATATCTAGGATTGACGTTAACTCTCCTCGTAACTCGAATTCATAATTTCTGATATACGACTCGATCGGTTTATCCTCGTCGGTCCATCTCTCCAAACCTTACGCTAAAAAATCATAACGGACCTCCACTAAATACCTACTGGTCTTCCCTTAATCCCTAATAAGTATAATATTCCCCCTAGGTTTCCCCTCAACCAATGGCAAATCGATTATAACTCAACCAACAAAAGAACCCAAAATACAGCCTGGGTCGATCGATCGACATTAATCAGTCGATCGATTGATCAGGCACAGAGTTGCCCAACTTCGTTTTTCTACATTTTCTCACCATATTCAATTATCAAGTCCCATGATAACACACCAAACTTGTAAGTAATTATCCCTAACCATTTGTACTTACGTTAGGATGATTTCCAACGATTTAACATTACAAATCTTCAAAATTCAGCCCAAAATAATTCAAATTCACTAATTATTCCAGAACCCTAATTTAATATGTTCTTCCCATATTTTGAATCATGAATCCAGATTTAATTCATTTTAATCATCAAGTCTTCTATGATTTCAAATCCTCTACATGTCTTAATCACTCTACTTGCAAATCCCTAACCAACATGCATTTTATTCAATTCTTTTACCTCCAAGAATATTCATCAAATCATATTATTCATAAATCTTACACATGGATATTATAACTCAATTTAATTTGCAAATAACCACTTTCCTTGATTACAGTAGGGTTTGATTTCGTGATTGTTGGAGGGTTGATGTTCTTCTTCTACTTTCTTTCTTCCCAAGATGCTTGTGGTGGAAGAACACACTCCAATCTTCTCTAAATCCCTCTCTTAGGCTTCACAATAGCTCTCTCTCTCTCTATCTCCAAGGATTTTTGTGAGTTTTTCTCTCCTCTAACCCTAGACTCCAACTCTTATAATCTGATTTAGAGTTTGTAATTTCGTAGGTTTACTCACCCACAAATGCCAAAAGACTAAAACGCCCCCGTATGGTCTCGATTTTCCCCAAAAATGCCTCGGTACCCGGCTAGTAACCCAAGGTATACTATTTTGACTAATTACACCCTTTAGGAATCATCTATGACCTCTAAATTATCATTTGAGTCACTTAAAAATATATTTCCGATCTCATCCTCAATTTAGCCTACACGCGACACCCAGGTGAGATAAAATTAGGAACGTCCATATCACTCGCCATGTCGTACCAATTAACTATCAATATTTACTATTCACACTTAGTAAATTTGAATCATAATATTAATAGTGTCTATCTATCGATTAATATTTAATAACCACAATTATTATTTAATCCCTTAATAATCATAATTATTATTAAATCACATTAAATTACTTCACTCGCGTAATTTAAATTAAAACGTATTTCTTATTTAATTACTCAATTAATTAAATTCTAAAAACACAAAAATACGTGGTATTACATTAATATTCATATTTTTATGAGCCTCGTGCCAAACACAGACCAATGATTCATAACATTGAATATTAAATATATTATATTTTTTTAAAAATTTTAATGTTCATATTTTTATGAGACTCGTGCCAAACACAGGCCAATGTCTCAGATAGTTGAATATTATTGATATTTTTTTATTAACGCATCTCGTGCCAAACACAGGCCAACGACTCATTATATAAAATATCAAATTTATTGTCCATTCTAAAGTTTGTTGTTCGATAATTTAATCAACTTTAGAAATATTAATTGAATATTGAATTGTCCAATAATGTGTTTGTTAAATCAAAGTTTCTATGTTACAATTCCATTAAATTTATTTTACTTTTATGGTTTTATGATTTAATATTTAAGGGAAAATTATAATACAATTTGTTATAATTCTTCCATAACATTTGTGACAATTATATATATATATATATATATATATATATATATATATATATATATATATATATATATATATATTCATTTCCTTGCAAATTTGAGTTAAGTGTGTTATATGTTTTAATTAATTAGATTGAGCAATTTTTCAGTGAATATTAACCTATTTTCTCAAGCCTCGACCTTTCTGAAATTTAACGGAACTAATTTGTCAGAATGGTGGGAGCAAATTGGGTTTAGCCTTGGTGTTTTAGACCTTGATGTAACACTTCTTACTGATCAACCCGCTGCCATTACTGAACAAAGCAGTGAGGATAGTACATGGTCAAAATCAAATAGGCTTTGTCTTATGTTTATATGAATGTGTATTGTAACAAACGTGAAAACTTTCCTTCCCGAAACCACCAACACGAAACAATATCTGGTAAATATTAAAGATAGGTTTCGCACTGCTGATAAATCCCTGGCTGGGAATATAATGGTTGAATTGGCCACTATGAGTTTTGATGGCACTCGGACCATGAACAGACACATTATTGAGATGTCCAACACTGCTGGAAAACTGTGGACTTTAGACTGTACAGTGGACGATTCTTTCTTGGTCCAATTTGTCCTAAACTCTTTGCCTTCTGATTATGAGTCTTTTCAGATTCATTACAATACCATTAAAGATAAATGGAATGTTAATGAACTGAAAAGAATATTGGTTCAGGAGGAATGACATCTTAAGCAGCAAACTGGTAAAGTGTCTAAATTGCAAATGGCAAATGTGGTGGTCAATAAAGGAGTTGGTAAGCAAAAGAAAGGAAAGGGAATGAAGAGAGGTCCCAGTCCTTCCAAAAGTGAACCTGGTCTGTCACACCAAAAGAAGGAAAAACAGCAGTCACATATCACTTCTGTCACAGGAAAGGGCATATTCAGAAAGACTACATTAAGCGTAAAGCTTGGTTTGAAAAGAAAGGTACACATTATGATTTTGTTTGTTTCGAATCAAACTTAATTGATGTTTCTTCTAACGCATGGGGGATTGATTCTGGTTCTACATGTCATGTTCCAAATACTATGCAGAGCTTCCTTTCCATCCGGAAAATAAAACAAAACGAAGATTTTCTTTACATGGGAAACCGGGTAAAAGCAAAAGTTGAAGTAATAGGAGTTATTCGGGTTGAAATTACAATCTGGATTTTATTTAAATCTTGAATGTACTCTTTCTGTACCCACAGTTTTGAGAAATTTAATTTCATTGTCTAAACTCTCAATAAGTGACTTCGCTTTTAGTTTTCAAGATACTGGTTTTACTTTATATAAGAATAATTCTATTTTTGCCTTGGGTTTTTTGTCGAATGATTTGTTTTGAATTAATCTTGGTCCTATTTTTCGGAATCTTTATTGTCTCTGCATACTAATGTTGGAACTCAACGTACCTCATTTAATGAGATTTCTGCTTACTTGTGGCATAAAAGATTAGGACACATATCTAGAGAGAGAATTGAAAGGCTTATTAATGAGGGAATTATTCCTACTCTGGATTGGTTCAATTTTAGTGGCTATGTGGACTGTATTAAGGGTAAACATACCAAACACATAAATAAAGGTTCCACAAGAAGCACCCAGCTTATTGAAATTATTTATACAGATATTTTTCTCGATATTGCACATTGTATTTATTAAATGATAAATCTCAATTAGTTAATACTTTATTAAATGATTTCTTGACCGTCTGAAAATCTTAGAACTTCTAATGTATAATCCTCCCCAAAACTAGGTAGATGTGTGGGCACCTGTTGAGATGAAACCTCCTTATGAGTGAGATATGATGGTATCTCTCTAGACCTCTTCAAAAAAATATTAATAGTGTTTTATCTCACCATCTCAAACCTTAATGCTAATAAATAATGATAAAACTGTTTCCCACACCTTTATATACAAGTGCAAAAGGCGGGCTTGGAACAAACTGGGTTTCTTGAGAGTTTGAGCCAAACTACTTGGGTATATGGATTAAACTAGGGACCCAAGAGAAATAATTAAATTGGCTTCCAAATAAATACTCTGAAATACCAAATTACAGTTACCGTAATTTTATTTTCTCTATTTATTTAATCATAATTAATTTTACTAAATAATTATGATTGCACTCCAACTTAATTATCTCAGAAATCACTCGAATATGATGAGGTATTGTTTTCAAAGTTAATTATGGTATATAATATGATTCCCCGCGTTAAGATTTTGATACCCAATTGGTCAAATAAATTTACTATTAATTGACTTTAATGGATATCGAATCAATTTCCTTGATTCTCGGACTTAACTTATTTTTCACGAATTAAAAAATTAACCATAGATCAGGTTTACTGGTGGAAATAAATCATCTAAGTCTATCAAGGGGGTATCGCAATCCAAGGTATCCCCGGATGCGAATTTCTATGAATTAAGATCTCAAACCTACTTACATAATTGTCTCCTAATATCCGGGGATCATTTGATTCAAAATAATAATAAATCGCACCTGTAAAAATCAAAGAGACAATCATATAAGCATTCCATTTCTCATAATTCTCAGAATAAGAATTCTTGCACTCTTTGCAAATGGTGTGAGATTGATTGAGTCTAATCTAGACAATCAGTAGACTCAAATCTCATGGGTGGTAATGTTTAATACTTTTATGAGAGGTACCGATCACAATCCTCTGTTGAACTATCGCACAGGTTCTCGAACCATCATACAAGTTACCATAGTTTCAGATAATATACTAGGATTGCATTGCAACCGTTCCAATAGAATATCAACTTCCTATCTAGGTTGTGAAATTTTCAATATTGCTAGAATTAAAATTTCAATCTCCTTATGATCAACCCGAAGCCCTTACTGGAACTCCTACTAAGCTCTATTGACCGACATTAATATGAAATAATATATTTAAGTAAATATGAAGCATTCTCACAAATTGATTCTCATTTAAAAATGAATAAAACAATTCTTTATTAATCAATAATAAAATATTTTACACATGGTTTTAAGAATAAATCCCAACATCCAGTTCGATCGTTCACTAATTTTTGCATGTTTCTTGTATATCACCTACCCTTCCATCTTGGGCTTACAAGCTCAATCTATTTAGACGATATCACCAAAGGTAGTTGACACGACTCAGAATGTGTATCTAAAGTGTGTGCTCTCTAGGCTCAAGTGCAAGCCTATCGTTCAAGTAATAATCCGACAAGTCGGGTATCGATCCTCAGGGAAAAAGGACAACGGAATTGTGACGACGGGATAAGATTGAGGAATCCTAGCGATGACTCTAAAAAGAAAAGAAAAAATTTGATTTGGTCTTTTGGGATTGATTACACTAAATGCAATTATGAAACTATGATAAAATATGCACTAATTAAATTATCTAAATGAAGAATGAAGAATTAAATTGAAATAGCTAAACTTAAATGATGAGAAAATAGGATGGGAATACAATCCCCCAACCCTAGTGTAATGCAGTGACAACGTTGATCATAAATTTATCCGATTAATTCAAACCCGGAATTTAGTACTCCCAAGCATTATGTATACGAGGTTCAAGCCCGCGTCATACCTAATCTGAGGATGAGTAAATCGGTATCGCGGTAATTACACTCAAATTGTACTCTAAATCATCACGAGTACCCATAGGCAAACGAGATATAAAGATCTACAATTATTATGAAATTACGCGATACGATCAAAATTAATCATTAAATTCAGCGGATCGACGTTATACACATGCACTAACACATCAGGTTGGGTTCATGCATCCCAACCTTGAAAAACCTAGCCGGACATGTTACTGTGACTAATGCATGAAATAATAACGTTGCATGTGTATGAATTCATGATAAAACTAAATCTAAACATGTAAATACGTATTATGAATGCGAAAACAAGTTGAATCTAATGGGAAAACAAAGCATGAAAGAACAATAATAAGAAACAAGAATCTTGAATTAAAACTTGCAAAAACAAACCCGAAACAATGAATTCTTGAAGTAATTTATGCCCTTGATGTTCCTAGATGTTCCTCCCCTTTTGTTCCCTCAAAAACTCTCTAAAAATAACCCTAAAAGCTGCTCCTAGGTTAATGCCTTCGTTCCCCACAAGTTTGGAGTCTTTTAAACCTATTAGGAGACTTGGAGACCAATCCAAATGAAAGACAAAATTCGCGTGTCAGGTACAGCGAACCGGTTCGCATGTACCAGCCTGGTCTTGCTCTCAACATTTAGATTTTTTTTCTGGTTTTTCTCTTCTTTTCTTGGAATTTTCTTCAACTTCAACTGAGCATAACTTTTCAACCGTAGCTCGGATTTGGGTGCCGTTTCTTCCAGTGTTCTCGTTGTTCCGAGCTCTTCAACTTCCCAGAAGGCCCCACCTCCAGAATCGGGCTGTAAAATTACAAAAATGCCCTTGAACTTTCCTTCCTAGCCTTTCTTCTATGATTTTTCCGCAACTTCAAGGGGTCATAACTCTTTTATCGTAGCTCGGATTGAGGTGCCGTTTTTTCTGGTGTTCTTGTAATTGAAAGATCTTCAACTTTCTAGTTGGACCCACTTCCGGACTAAGGCTGAAAAATTACGAAAATGCCCTTGAACTTGCCTTCTTAGCTTTTCTTGCACTGTCTTGCTTCCTCTTTTGCACTGCTTGCATAATTAACCTGTAAAACCAATAAGAGAAACACGAAACACGCAATACTCGCCAAGAAGGTTAGAAGCATAAAAGTGAATCAAATCCATATATGTTACATCATTCGGGTTCACAAAAGTACTGAAATTAGGGGGATAAATATACAATATTTATGCCCAATCAAACCCCCCTAACTTAGAACTTTGCGCGTCCCGAGCAATGTAAAAGAATGAGAGTAAGAGTTAAGGACACTTCAAGGACTTTATTGGGATAGAATACCACTTTCGCTGGCAAGCGATTGCATTTAGCGTATGCAACAAGCCTTTAAACCTCTAGGTTACCCTAGTAGGACGAGTTGTGTCTCGTGAGGGTTTGCAGTGAATATACCCACAAAATTCGACTCAAAGAAAATTCAAAATATGCAAAAATTGTACAATTCAAACTTTTCCATAAAATAGTCATCATCAAGTCATATTTACAAGTCTCAAACCGTAGTGTGTGTGTGCGAAGCCGGAAATATAACCGCCAATTTCCATCGATTGATCATTACGTTACTTATCCGAAAATTCGTTTTGATTTCAATTTCTCACGGAATGCACTCACAAACGAATCTCTCGGATTATGGCTATTCTCTCGGCATGCGTGATATAAGGAGTAAATGTAATGGAAGCAAATACACGCATGCAATTAGAAAGACTAAATTTTTTTTTTTTGGTGAAAGGATCTCTTCAACGGATTACGGTTTTAAAAACAGGAACATCGCCTCTATTTCGCGCATTTAACCTCTTATATTATCTTTTGGTGTCTTAGCTCTCCACACGGTAATCAATTTCGCAATTTGGACTCGGTTAGGACTTTTTCGGGGTTTTAGGGTGTATAGGGTAAAATGAAGGAGGTATGGAAGGTTGGAATTGGAAAAGTCATTCGTGATGTCCGTTTGTGCATTTTTCGGGCTATTGCTCATTTTTTCTTCTTTATTTTCTTTTTTTTTTCTTTGTTGCTAATTTTGTTGAGCATTCTTCTATTTTTTTTTTCTTGCCCCTTTTTTGTTGCACTTTTCGGACTTTATTTGATAAATGTTCGATTTTCACAATTCCGGGCTATTTTGGGTTTTTCGGGTTGTCAAACGAGAGGGAAAAATATTCGGCTCAATTTGGGTTACAAAAGGGATAATTTTTCGCTACTTTTTCTGGCCAATATTTTTGGGTGACAAATGAGGGCCTACTTCATTGTCCAAAATACCAATTGCGTTACCATATGCGTTTCGAGATGAATTTAAGTTTAGAGACTAATTTGGCACGATTTTCAAGGCAATATTGCACACATTTTTCAAAACCGATCAAATGAAAAAAATTTGAGATCCTTGACAACTTATTAAGCGCTAAAAAGAACTTTGAGTTAACAATTAACTCGGATTGATTTAAAATCTCGCAAAACGTGATAGGCTCGAATCTCACCGGGTTTTGTTAATCTCCACATTTATTCGTTAAGTCGTCAATTTTCGCTCAATTTCCATCTTTAGTCAATTTCGGCTCGTGTATGTTGGATGTTTACAATTTGAGACTCCAATTCGACTTTTAATGATATTTTTGAAAAAATTTGAATTCAATTTTTATTTATTTTGAACAAAAATATTTTTGGATTTTTCAAAATTTTATGATTTTTTTTTTTTGGAAATTTTTGGGCATTTTTGAAAATTTGTGAAGTTTTAGAAATACGCACTTGTGACCCCCCCTAACTTAGACTTTTGCATTGTCCTCAAGCAAAAAGGACGAAAATCTAACTCAAGGCGAATGAAAAGTGCGGAAAAATAAAACAAACAAATATGAAAAATGCAACAAGACACTATATGACACTCATGCATGACTCAAAAATGCAACAACAATCACCCCATACGCGTCGGGGGTGCGACGACCTCTCATCTCTCCACAAACTCACCCGACCCCACTTATGGGGGTTGATGCTCTCCTTGTCACTCTCGTCCTAGGATCATATTCCAATAATCGAAACAAGTTGGGACCTCGCCCATAGATAAAGGATAGACCGGGAGACTCGTCGTGACTAATTGGAAAGGGATCCTCGTGATGCTGACTCAAAGCATGGTCAACGTGTACTGACTCGGAGGGGACACCTAGGTTTCTTTCAATTTTTAAGACGCATGGGTCGGGCTCTAAGTCGGATGAACCACAACTTTTCTCCTCACTCGCCTTCGGGGCCTCTAGTGTTGTGGGTGGATTGTCACAACGAAGGAATTCATCAATTTTTGCTTTTAATTCACTGTCGTCTAAGTGACTACATGAATCCAATAGGGATTGGCCTTCAATAGTAATACTTTCATCCACCTTCCCGAATTCTCTTTCAAAATCTTCCATGCTCATGTCGCCTAGTTCTCCCTCTCTAGTAGTGCCTACATCCTCTCTTACTTGCTCAATCTCCAACTCCACTAGTTTTCTCTCTTCTAACCCCTCTCTCTCTCTTTCAATTGCGGTCACAACACACCTCTCCCCCTCTTTGCTCTCATCGTCACCTCTACCACTATTACCTGATGAAATAGGGCACACCCCTAACGGCTCTCTCTTGTGGGACCTCTCATTCTCATGGCTCGACACTAAGCAGGACCCCGAAGCATCTCCACAATCATTTTCCTCAAAGTACTCCCCTACGATCTCGTCTATAAAGCTCACCGCGTGAAGGTCATCTTCTTCTTCCGTATGTTGGGTGACATGGAAGATGTTGGTCTCTAAAGTCATATTCCCAAAGGTGAGTTGCATTCGACCATTCCGAGTATTAATGATGGCGTTAGCCGTAGATAAGAAAGGGCGCCCAAGGATGATGGGAACATGGTTACTCCAGTTAAATGAGGGCTCCGTGTCCCAAATGACAAAGTCTACCGGGAAGTAGAAAGTGTCAACTTGGACGATCACGTCCTCGACTATGCCTCTTGGGATCTTCACAGTTCGATCCGCTAATTGGAGAGTGACCTTAGTGGGCTTGAGGTCGCCCAAGTCAAGTTGCCTATAAATGGAGTAAGGAAGTATGTTTACACTTGCTCCCAAGTCAAGTAAGGCTTTCTCAATTTTATTTTCTCCAATGATGCAGGAAATGGTGGGTGCACCGGGATCTTTGAATTTAGGCGGGAGATCATTTAGTAGAATGGAACTCACATTCTGTGCTAGAAAGACATTTTTCTTAACCTTCATCTTCCTTTTTACCGTCAACAAATCTTTGATAACTTTGCCGTAGGCTGGAATTTGCTTGATGGCATTAAGGAAGGGCAAGTTTAGCTTCACTTGCTTAAGTACTTCTAGCACTTCATCACGTGGGCATCCTTTCTGTGAAGGAATCAACCTTTGAGGAAATGGTGCCGCGGAGGGTGATTTCACTACTACCTCGGGCTCACTAGCGTCTTCTTTGTCACTCTCGTTCAAGGGGACATCTTCGGCCTTTTTCGTGCCGGGCGAAATCTCCTTGTCTTTAAGTACGTCTCGTGGGAGAGGTGACAAGTCAACTACTCTCCCACTACGTAGAGTGGTAATTGCGCTACATTGCTCTTGATGGTCGTGGGGTGTTGAGCTAACACTAGTTTGACCTTGGAGAGGTCTTTGGCCCTGGGTAGGAAACATTCCCTTCTCCTGAACACTCAACGAGGATTGTATCTTAGACAGATTTGCATTTAGGTCGCCAATGAGACGGTCATACTTGGCATTGGTTGCGGCCTGGCTTGCGATGAATTGATTCACAGTATCCTCGAGAGTTCTCCGCTGTGGCGGGATATAATTTCCGTGTGGTGGTGGTGCTTGCGCATGTCCTTGCATATGTGGAGCTTGCTGAAATTGGTGTGGTGGAGGAGGGGCAACATGCGAAGGAGGGTTCATTGCGGCATGTTGTTGCCCGTAGCTAAAACCGGGATGATTTTTCCACGAAGGGTTGTATGAATTCCCGTGCGGGGCATCGAAATTACCCTTATAGCCTCCTATACCACTAACTTGCTCTTGCAACATTACTTTGTAGGCAGGTATCGTCGGACATTCCTCAGTTGAATGTCCCGCCTCACAAATCGCACACACCTTCACGACAGGGTTTTGGATAGATCCAACTACCTCACATAAGTCTCGCAATCCTTTCTCAATGGTGTCCAATCGACTGTCCGTCATAGAATTCTTATCTACGTGGAATAGGCCGGACGCCGATGGAGCAGTGGTGGGTTGTCGATTTCGATTTTGAGCGTTCGGGTCAGAGGTATCCCAGGATTGGGTAGTCTCGGCGACATACCTCATGTGAAGATCAGCATCGTGGGCATCTAGATCGACAAACGGGCCACTTCCCATAGTTTCAACAAGTTGTTTGGAGTTAAGATTTAACCCATTATAGATAAAGGAGATGATTTGCGATGGATCAAATCCATGATGGGGACATGAAGCCACTAACTCGTTGAAACGTTCATAACATCGATGGAATGGCTCATTTTCAAGTTGTCTAAACGCTTGAATTTGAGCCTTGATAAAGATTGTTCGATGTGTTGGGAAGAATTTCTTGAGAAATTTAGACTGTAGCTCATTCCAGGATGGAATCGAGCTTGGAGGTAAAGACCATAGCCAAGCTTTGGCTTTATCTTTAAGCGAGAAGGGGAAGAGTTTGAGGCGGATTACCTCTTGTGTGCAGGTTTGATCATTGAGAGTATCACACACGTCCTCAAATTCCCTTATGTGGAGGTATGGTTTTTCAGAATCCATACCGTGGTAATGTGGTAGCGTCTGGATCATCCCATTCTTGAAACGGAACTGCCCGGCATTATACGGGAGTATAATGCATCCCGGAGTGACGGTGCGCTCGGGATATAAGAATTCTCTCAACGGGCGGTACTGAGGCTCTTCCTCACCGGTAGATGCATTACTGTGTTGCGACATCTCTCTTTCACTCGACGATTCAGCGTTCTCACTGGGTGTGCACGACGTGTGTCCTACGAAGGAGAAGGGAGTGTTGCTAGAGATTGAATGTGACGGTGTGGGAGGTGGGATCCAGAACTGTGGGGCTTGCGGAGTGTGGGGACTGTCAGGATTATACTCAACAAGTGGATTTTCGTGAATGCTGGTTGGAGTATTATGGGGTGTGGGAGTGGTTTCAGAATTTTGCATTAAGCTCAGGAGAGATGATGATTGTGAATCTTTTTGAATTTTTTTTTTATTTTTTTTTTGGATTTTTGAAATTTTTTTTTTGGATTTTTGAAAATTTTTTTTTTTTTTTTTTGGTCAAAGTTTTGGATTAACTCGATCTAATCCTAAGTCTACCTAATTCCCCGGCAACGGCGCCAAAAACTTGACACGACTCAGAATGTGTATCTAAAGTGTGTGCTCTCTAGGCTCAAGTGCAAGCCTATCGTTCAAGTAATAATCCGACAAGTCGGGTATCGATCCTCAGGGAAAAAGGACAACGGAATTGTGACGACGGGATAAGATTGAGGAATCCTAGCGATGACTCTAAAAAGAAAAGAAAAAATTTGATTTGGTCTTTTGGGATTGATTACACTAAATGCAATTATGAAACTATGATAAAATATGCACTAATTAAATTATCTAAATGAAGAATGAAGAATTAAATTGAAATTGCTAAACTTAAATGATGAGAAAATAGGATGGGAATACAATCCCCCAACCCTAGTGTAATGCAGTGACAACGTTGATCATAAATTTATCCGATTAATTCAAACCCGGAATTTAGTACTCCCAAGCATTATGTATACGAGGTTCAAGCCCGCGTCATACCTAATCTGAGGATGAGTAAATCGGTATCGCGGTAATTACACTCAAATTGTACTCTAAATCATCACGAGTACCCATAGGCAAACGAGATATAAAGATCTACAATTATTATGAAATTACGCGATACGATCAAAATTAATCATTAAATTCAGCGGATCGACGTTATACACATGCACTAACACATCAGGTTGGGTTCATGCATCCCAACCTTGAAAAACCTAGCCGGACATGTTACTGTGACTAATGCATGAAATAATAACGTTGCATGTGTATGAATTCATGATAAAACTAAATCTAAACATGTAAATACGTATTATGAATGCGAAAACAAGTTGAATCTAATGGGAAAACAAAGCATGAAAGAACAATAATAAGAAACAAGAATCTTGAATTAAAACTTGCAAAAACAAACCCGAAACAATGAATTCTTGAAGTAATTTATGCCCTTGATGTTCCTAGATGTTCCTCCCCTTTTGTTCCCTCAAAAACTCTCTAAAAATAACCCTAAAAGCTGCTCCTAGGTTAATGCCTTCGTTCCCCACAAGTTTGGAGTCTTTTAAACCTATTAGGAGACTTGGAGACCAATCCAAATGAAAGACAAAATTCGCGTGTCAGGTACAGCGAACCGGTTCGCATGTACCAGCCTGGTCTTGCTCTCAACATTTAGATTTTTTTTCTGGTTTTTCTCTTCTTTTCTTGGATTTTTCTTCAACTTCAACTGAGCATAACTTTTCAACCGTAGCTCGGATTTGGGTGCCGTTTCTTCCAGTGTTCTCGTTGTTCCGAGCTCTTCAACTTCCCAGAAGGCCCCACCTCCAGAATCGGGCTGTAAAATTACAAAAATGCCCTTGAACTTTCCTTCCTAGCCTTTCTTCTATGATTTTTCCGCAACTTCAAGGGGTCATAACTCTTTTATCGTAGCTCGGATTGAGGTGCCGTTTTTTCTGGTGTTCTTGTAATTGAAAGATCTTCAACTTTCTAGTTGGACCCACTTCCGGACTAAGGCTGAAAAATTACGAAAATGCCCTTGAACTTGCCTTCTTAGCTTTTCTTGCACTGTCTTGCTTCCTCTTTTGCACTGCTTGCATAATTAACCTGTAAAACCAATAAGAGAAACACGAAACACGCAATACTCGCCAAGAAGGTTAGAAGCATAAAAGTGAATCAAATCCATATATGTTACATCATTCGGGTTCACAAAAGTACTGAAATTAGGGGGATAAATATACAATATTTATGCCCAATCAGTAGTCGATCACGTAAATCTCAACCATATTCGTAAGTAGTAGGCCAATCCTGGTAAGAAGAAAGTTGTGGAGGTTCCGACTGAACCCAAGAAGAGGGCAGTAGAGCCTTCGACTTCTTTGATTTGATCCTAAGAAGGTGAAGGTTGTCAAACTCAAAAAGGCTTAAAAACATCCAGTTTTGGTGGATGGGGGTCAGACTCGACGCCTGACTAAAAATGTTTCTATTAAGACTCTTCTCTACCCACATCCTGAGGTAGTTGCTTACATCATGGACTCCAATGCTCTTGTTACATCCGAGATGCTGAAAAAGGATAAGAGAACCATTTTAGGTCACGTGGTGAATTCCTTTATGCTGTTTGGATATCATGGGCATAGCCCTGACTTTGAGTACCTCAGACCATGAACATTGATACTCTCGGGCTCTACTCATAACACAAGGATATCCATGTGATATTTTATTACTTTTACATATTTTATGGTATTATGATGGTCAACTGATTTCACATTTCTTCCTTTTCTACATGTCATAGCTTTGACGATCCTCCAAGAGTGTGCCTCTATAGTTTAAGAGTAGGCCTCTACTTTTGAGAATGAAAAGAAGACGAACAAGGAGGTTTGGACTTAGGTTACGATTTTAGGCAAGGAGTTGTCTGCTTCCTAGGCCGAGGCTAGCAAGGTCAAGAACGAGATGAAGGAGAAGATAAAAAAGCTCACTGATGTTAAGGGTAAGCTCTAGAAGGCTGAGTAGAAGGCACATGTAGATGCGGTTGTAATACAGAGCTTGCGGGATGACATGACAAAGGTTTGTGAGTCTTCCGTGGAAGAGTATAAAACTTACTAAGAGTGCATGCTGGATAAGATGTCTTACTTTGCATATGGGTATGCCGAACATAAAAAGAGGGTTATGATGACTTTTTCTAATATTACGGAGGTTGTTAATGTCTGGGAGGGTGACGATGAGTAGGTGATGAATCGTACAATGATGATGGGATGGGCGTGGATGATATAATCCAAGAGACCATCATTGATGCTCCAGCCGAGTTGATGCTTCACGAGCTGACCTCTCCTTTGATCCTTGAGGTTGTGACTCAAGAAAATGTTTAAGATATCATAGTGGCCGATCCTCCTGCTGTTGATTGTTTATTAAACCTTCCTGTAGTTTGATCTTATGAAGCTTTTTTTTGTTTCGCCTTGTAATTTTTGAACACTATCCCAATGTAATTGAACTGTATGTGCTTTTTGATGGATTAAGGAATGTCCTTATTTATTTTTCATTCTTAATATTTGAATGTATGTTTTATATTTTTCTGCCTAACATTTTTGTTTGGCTGAATAGTTAGCCCCCAAATATAATTTGTGTTTTATGCTCTATTTAGATTGTAAAATATTTTAACAAAATTGATTTGACATTTATGTTAGTAATAATGCTTTGAGCTTTCTATCTTAGGCATGCTAGTATTTAAATCATTTTTTGGTCTTGTGATAGGCTCTTGGCCAACCAGACCTTCTAACTTCTAGCTTTCGGAGGATGAATAAATGTTCATGGTTTGCTCTTTCCATTAGACTATGGAAGTCATGAAATATTGTCCAAACAAGTTTTTCCAAGTAAAAATTTGACTTATTGTTCCATTGTCATTTTTGTTTGAGCAGTCTTTAGTCATGGTCGATGGTGTTCTCGCCCATTCTGGGATTTACCACTACTTTAACTAATTTACTGGTTTGTTAGGTTGGCCCATAGACAACCTGACCAGGTGAAAACAATAGTTATCACTAAATTGACCAATTTCTTGATTGTGACCTACCCAAAGAACTATATGTGGTGTTATAGGCCCCGAGCGGTGATGCGCTCGGGGGGATCAAAAGTTCTTATCTCTCGGTCCGTCGCTTCCTCAAAAATTCGGGTTATCAATTCGATGGTTTGATGATTACGCCTGGAAGTTGTTAGACACCATTAGGTAAGGCAATGGGGCAGGTTTGGGTCGGGCGTGCCTCCCCACCCTAATTACCCTCCTCGGCCTCGATTCTCTCACTCCTGCCCCCGTACCCTTTAAAAAACCCGTTAGGACCCCAAACCTACCACAAACCCAAAAAGTATTTAAAAAAAGTTTTGTTAATATTTTTAAATAGATTTTACAAGTATAGATATCATAACAAAAACACTACACCATCGCAAAAAATATATAGCAAAAGAAAACACTAAATCGAACAAATATACGTATAAAAATTGGGATTATTTTCTATTCAACATGAAATAGAACAAATCTTAACTGATAAAAGTTTCCAAATTGTATATTAACCTAACACTATCAAAAACTTAAAACAAATGTAGATCTGGTGACAAAACACAAATCCACAGCAAAAAAAAACTTTAGATCCGATAACAAAACTTGGGATCAGATGTTGTTAAGGCGGATTTTATTTGAGCTTGAGTTCCTTGTTGAGGCAAATCCACTTTGGTGTTGAGTGTTGAGATTCGGTTTGAGCTCCTTCCAGAGGATTTTGAGCGGTGTTGAGGAAGTCGCAGATCCTTGGTTTTGAGTGGTGCCCGGAGTGGTGAGATAATAGAAACAACGATGATTATATGAGGAAAGCAGCGACAGAAAAATGTGAGATGATCATCGGCAGCTAAGGATGGTGACATGGTGATTCAGTTGAGGGAAAATAGAGGGAATGAACTTGGTAAGGAAAGCGAAGGGAATATATAGGAGAGATTCTAAGGGAGAGAGAAGGTAAAATAATAAAATGTCAACTCAAAACCTAAATTATTACTATATATAAAGAGTATATCAGTAATGATATGCTTAAACGGGGAGGGTTCGGGGCTTTTACACACAAAATCTGACCCCGAAATTTTATTTTATTTTGACACTGACCTCGACCTCCACCCGTTTAATAACCCAAAAATTAGCACCATTAGGGTCAGGTCAAGTCCCCCATGAAAACCCACACCATTTCTATCCTTTGACACCATATCTAGTTTTTGTTGCACACCTTTGTTTAGGTCTAGTCCTAAGTATTCCATGTGAGGGGTTTTTCGCTATTCAGAGTCACCAATTTATTTTATATAAAAACAAACAAAAGGTTAGGGTTATCCCTTTTGGGGCTAATCCTAAGGCAAACTTAAATATGTGTATGGCTCATATATTCTTGTTGTGGGGTTTAGGAATCGATTTACGAGTGGGGAAGGTGTTAGGAATCCCACTTGTTCTTTATGCTTACTTATCTATATATTTTTTATTGCTCTTTACACTATGTGATTACTTTGTAGTTTATTTTAGAACATGATTAGAGAGCTTAGTTTGATATTCCTTTAAAATGTAAATATGTGCTTAGGTATTAAACATTGGCATTAGTGAGAGGTGTAGGAATGACACTTAAACCGATGAGGGTATACAAGAGAGCTTATGTGTATTTTGGCATAATGGATGGCCGTTAGTATGTATGTAAGTTCGTGAGGAGGCTCGACTTGGATAATGGGTGGCCGTTAAGGGTGTATATTCGTTTGTGAGAGAAAATGTGGATTAAGATAGTTTGATATCTCATTCGAGGTATGAAAGGGGGTTGCAAAGGTAATATGGGATATGGGTGCATCTATATTGTGACAACATATCGAAAGAGATATTGTCAAGGCTTGTGCTCATGAGAAGGACTCAATATTGTGCATATGTATCCACGAGATCAAAGCCTCTATAGTTTGGTTGTACACATGTTCAAATATGACGTCTGTGCAAATGGGTGGTGTTGGGGCAAGAGCCAAAGAAGCTATTTGCTGGACTTAAGGTGGCTTCAGTGGAGGTTCAGAACGGGAGCGAACCCAAATGCATAGATAAAGGCAAAGTTTATTATGATTATTGAGCGATCACTAGCATGAAGATATTGTCCTTTGGGCTAGTTTTGAGGTGTAATGCCAAGGATGTAATGTTCTAGACATCCTTTGTTACCGAAGGGTATGGGGAGATGAGGGCCTATTTAGCATTGGAGTGGACTATAATTTATCGACAGAGATATATTTATCCCTTACCGATATAGCTCAAATCCCAGAGGTGTCAAAGATCTCAGTTTAATCCCAAGTGATAGATATGATCACTTCGTTTGAAAAAGGGGGTTTGGACTAGAGATGCAGGCATACCTAAGAGATAATGTCCTTAGAGACATATTATAAGGCCCGGGCTTCACAAACTTGGTTCGATATGATGCCTAATCACCCAAGGAGACTTGAGATAAAACCCAACATAGTTTTAACATTATAGTATTTACAGGTGTAAGTGATGGGATATCAGGTATACAATATACAACATTACGGTATTTATAGAGCCTAGCCCTTAATATATCATTTCTGTTATGGGTTGGATTGATATCTTCTTATGGTAAAAATATGTTAATCAAAGGCAAATGATTGGCACATATTGGAAGAAAAAATATATTCGATGATGTCATCGTAGTGACGGGCTTTATTTTCTTGGAGAAGCGGTGAGAGTAGTCCAATTTTAGACTTTAATTTTATCAAAGTTTAGAATGACTCAGCTAATTCGCACTCTGTATGTCATTTTAGCTTAACAAATAGAGGTGTTGGGTTAAAAACCATGCTTTAAAATTTAAGTGTTGTAAAATGCATACCCAGTCCACTAAACAAGGGCTGGGATAATTGAAATAAACATATATGGACAATTTATCACAATATATATTTGGGGTATTGACTCGAGATTTTTGCAGAGTTACCTTACGATTGTCACATAAACAAATTTTTCCCTGGGGAGTTTCCCCTATGAGGTGGCACCGTTTAGTTGGGCAAAGCTTCGTATGGAAGAGACTACTTTCATGGGGTGCGCCCAGAGGTTTGCCTCTCTATTTCGAAGGAAGTGACTATTTAGAAGTACGAACTTCACTCAGGATTTTTTTGATTGAGCTCAAGTTTCTTGGTCACTCGGGATTAGAGGAAAATTAGAAAATTGAATCAATGTTGGGTTTTGGGGTGCTTTTCTAAGTTAGTGGGGACCTTGATTTATAGGCTGAAGCCCTTATACTTTTGACTCACTTGAGTCTATATCGTATAAGTGCTCATCTAGTTTGGAAATTGTGACAAAATTATGTCCATCCTAGAAACCAAAGAACCTCAGAAATTGGTTTGCTACTTCATCTCTCTATCTTGTAGTGATCAAGAAACTATTGCCAACAGTCACACACAGTAGAATTTATTTAATGCATGACATATTGCATAATAATGTGTGTACATATGTTAAGTGTGTTTAAATCCCTAAGTTTGATTTTTAATAATTTTTGGGATTTTTTAAACACTTTTTAAACAAGGTTTTCCTAATTAAAACTTGATTTATAAGTTTATGAGGTCAATCTATAAATATATTTTGTTGGGTATATTGGCCCAATGTTACCTTGGGTAGAATTCGAAAGCGGAGTAAACCTTAGGGTGTGGTTTTAATTAATTTTAGACGCGCGTTTCATATCCTATATTTGGCCAACACCTATCTTCATCTGATTGGTTGAGATTGTGTTTCTTTACTGAGTTATAAACGCGTATGTTTTTAGCCCTTGGATCATTGGTTATCAACGATCTGCATGTTGTCTTGGTGAATCCCAGTACAACCTTTTAAACCAATCAGGTAACGTTTAACCACCGCCTTCTGTGAGCCCTTGGATTCAAGTCAATTTAAATTGACTAAATTCTAACCCTTGGTTTTGATCCAGTCTCTCGAACCTTCTCTTCACACTATAAAAGGAACCCTAATCTCAGACTTCGAAGACTTTTGCCATTTTCATTTTTCTGAGAGAAGAGAGAGAAGAGAGAAACCAGATAGAGAGAGAGAGTTAGAAACCCTAACTTTGTTCGTCAAAACCTCTTCAATCCAAAACCAAACACTTCTTAAAAACTCCATGTCCAAAACACTACCCTGAGTGTTTTTGAGTTTTTGAGAGTTTGAGTTGAGTTTGTTATTGTTGCTGTAACCTCTTGTTCGTTAGATCTTGTTTTCAACTTAAACTTTTACTTAGATCTACTTTCTGATTTTATAGAAATTTCAGATCTGAGTTATTCATGTTACATTACACTTAGTTTCATTCTTTATTTCTCATCTTGAGAAATATATTGTTGATTATTTTCTATAAAACGTTTGCTTACTTTGAAATCAACAATAAATGCTTTTTGTTTCTAGTTCTTGTAAAACTAAACCTTTGACCTAGTTTGGAATCACACTTGGAGGTTTTCAATCTCGAAAATCTTTTCAAAACTGAGATTGATTAGATCTTGACTGATTTATAAGAAAGATATCCGTGGATTCTGGGATTGATTTAAAGGTCAAATAAGGTTCAAAGTTTTGTAAGAAGAAAGAAAAAGAAAAGATCACAGCATATAGTGTTAATGTAATTTGTTCGGACTGTTTGTACTTAATAAGTGTGTGTGTGTGTGCATGCATGTGTTAGAAAGAACCTCCACAAACACTTTCACCCTACAACACGAAAAGTGTTGGTAATAAGATCTTGTGAACAAGATTTGACGTAAAGTGCTCGAACAAATCAGAAGTTAACAAACTGGGAGAACTACATCTACAATCAGAACTGCAGAGAAGTTATAAGGACACCAGAGGGTACATTCCTAAACTTATATAGGTCTGAGTTGTATGCATGTTAGTTATATAGTTTGTAACTCATAAATTTATTTTAGTGGATTTTTCATTTTACTCCGTAGAGGGAGTCGTGGATGTTTCCTTAATTGGTGAGGTTTTACCACGTAAAAAAATAGTGAACATAATCTTTCTACATCTCCTCATCTCATTCTTGGTTGTGCTGAGTTTAAAGTTTGTTTAAACTACATTATAAACATGTTATTCAAATCCTGAATAGATCTCGTACATACTGATTTGTTAAACACATCTTGTATTCAAATAGTTTGGTTTTTACGAAAATAGTTTCTTCAAAAAACAGCTCGGAGTTACTTAAATAGTTTATTTTTAATAAACAACTTTAGTGATATATTTTCAATTGGTATCAGAGCTTGGTAAAACTGCTATTAAAGAGATCCTGTGTTTCTGAAATTATTTTCTGAAAATCAAATATGGACGAGAAAAATGAAAGATTTGGTAACTTGACCAGACCTCCAATCTTTGATGGAACTAATTTTGCTTACTGGAAAGTAAGAATGATTGCTTTCATTCAAGGAACTCTGGGAGATGATGTCTGGGACATTGTTGAAAATGGTTACATTTTTCCTACAAAACCAGCCACCGAAGGAAGTAATGAGAGGGTTAAGAAAGCATTAAGCGAGTTCACTCAAGAAGAGAAACAAGTTTCTCGAAATAATAACAAAGGAAAGAATGCCATATTTATGTCCATAAATGAACATGAGTTCAAAAGAATCTCATCCTGTACCACTTCTAAGGAAGCTTGGGACACCTTGGTTACTGCTCATGAAGGAGACACTAGAGTTAAGGCTGCTAAAACTCAAATGCTCATTCAACAGTATAATTCCTTAATTATGTCTGAGACTGAGTCATTTGATGACTTCTATATGAACATGACTGATATTGTGACCAAACTGCATGCTAATGGGATAACTTATGATAGACAAGAAATCGTATCTAAAATTCTGAGATCATTACCAAAGAAGTTTGATAACAAAAGATATTGAAGTTGCAGGGTTATATGATCTTAGTTTAATTCGTAGAATACACACACACGCAATCCAATTTTAATATAAGATATAAAGCGGTATTTTCCAATCTCAATTTAAATGCAGTTTCACAAGTTTGCAAGAACAAATTCCAATTATATTCATTTTATCCTACGCATGCATCTAGGTGATTTAATAAAATGAAATGCGAAAATCCCAACCACAACATGCCGATGTACGAGGAAAACCCAAATGGGAAAAACCTTGGACGGCTGGGCCTAGACAAAATCCACTACAACAATAGTTTTTACAAGAGACTCAAAAGACTTACAGACATTGACTCACTCATGACTCGCTTATGCCGTCCTCGACCTCTGAAGTTGTAGACTGTGAAGATCCAACGCGTTGCTCAACACTCCTCGTGTTGCGGTATCCACCGAAGCCCAAAACCACCGTCTCCTCAAAGCTTGAATGCAGAAATCCACCGCAAACTTGCTTCTTGAAAGTGAATTTGAATGGAGGGGTTTTGTTTGAAAAGATGATAAAAATGTTGGAGTTGATTTTTATTAAAAAGATGGAAGTTGGGGAAAAGATTCTCTAATGAAAAATGAACTTTCTTAACATATAAAACTGATTTTCGTCCATATGAAAATAACTGAACAAGTAGTGGGCAAAAAAACAGTTATGGAAAAAACTGCACAAAAAATAAGTTTAAAAAATCAAATCTGGCAAAACTCGTTCGAACGAGATATCTAACGGCGTGCCAGTATAGAATGATAGAGGTCGTTAGAAACCTCGTTCGAATGACCTTTCTAATGAACTTCTAACGAGGCACCAGTATAGGCTGGCTAAGGTCGTTAGATCCAGGTCGTTCGAACGACCTGGATTTCACTTCGAACGAGATATTAAATTTTGCCCCAAATTGTTCAAAATTATTTCAAGGATTTTTCAATATTATTTTTGCTTATTTACGAACATTTTCTTATATGAAAAATTCTTGATTAGTGAAAATACTCCAACACATTAAATTGTATTTTGGTCATATACCTTTGTGGGATAGATAGCATGGCATGAATATTGATAGCGCATGAACTTTGGATGCGATGCTTGAAACTTTGCGATGAATGTAGCTTGATGCAGTATGACCCAAAAATGTTTTGTCCAACGGAATATAGCCAATATAACAAATGACTCGATTGGAAATTTGTCCTTACAAATCTCCCCCTTTGGCTATTCCGGGACAAAACAAAATAATAAAAAATAAATAAAAGACAGAATTTGCTAAGCCAGCCGTCAAGCCGTTTCTAAGGCCCGTCCCAAAACCCCAAAAAAAAGACAGACACAAAGACAAGACAGATGCGCTGCAAGGAAGTAGGAGATGTATCCTACACACATGAAACAACAAATTCATAAACGCATGGGGAAATAAAGAGTAAGTTATATGTAAGACAATGATAGCATATGTTGTGAATGGTGCATGAATGTCTCAATATTCAATGTTAATAGTTTAACCCCCCCTAAATTATGCATATGGTCAATCATTAAAATCAAATACGAAATTCAATTATAATTACCTTCAGTTATTATTAAATTCAATGAATATTAAATTCAATTTATTTCCCCAAATTTATCCAACTCCCCCTAAATATGAATTCCTATGAATGAAAGTTTCTCCCCCTTTTTGTCCGGAAAAGACAAAGGGATAAGGAGCCTGCAATATAAAATAGAATAGACAACAAAGCAGGAAATAGGAATAATGAACAATAATAACAGTTCTGCCGTGGAGTGAGTGAAGGTTAATAACTTTTTCCCGAACAACGGAACGGGTAGCAAACCCTTGGGTGTGATAGAGGGTATGTTTGGCAAGGGTTCGCCAATGGAGTTTAAGGTCGGTAATGGCACGGGATTCCTCATCCGAGGACGAGGTGCGTTCCTCGGGGGAATCGCTTAGGCGGCGTTGGCGACGATTGCGTGCCATGGAAAAATGATATAAACTAGAACCTACCCGAATAGAATCCGACCAAACCACCAATTACACAAAAAAAAAAAAAAAATCCAACAACCAATCAGCATAATTCCCAATCTCCTTTTTTAAAAAAATTGAAAAGAAAATTAAAAATAATTGATTAAAATAAATTCCATGAATAGTAATTGAAGTTTCATTTGAAAAAAAATTCATGGGAAATATGTTAATCAGGGGCAACAGATACAAATACACACAAGAAGATAGACCCCCCCCCCAAAAAAAAAATAGAGATACACACATGCATATATAGAAATGTTGGGAAAAAAAATTGAAAATCGATTTTGAAAAAAATTCCCAACTTCAGATATATATATATATATATAGAGAGATCTATTGGAAGAGAGCAACAGGAAAAAGGAAAAAAAATACCTGGAGAGAGAGGAAGAGTTGTACACAATCGGTAAGGAGGGAATGGAGGAAGGGTTTAGGAAGAGGGAAATAGGGAAAGAGAAAGAGAGTGGGGAGAGGAAAAAATCGTGGGAGAGAGGTCTGGGAAAGAGAGTGGGAAGTGGGAAGGGAAAGAGGGAAAATGGGGAAAATGGGTATGGGGAAACGTGTGTAGCAGTTTTGGGAAGACAAATATGACCATTTTAACTGCAGGTTGTTCAAACGAGTGATGTCGTTCGAACTAGGGGTTCGAACGACGAGACAGTTTCGATTCATGAGATATCTCGTTCGAAGTTGGTTCGAACGAACTTTGTCGTTCGAACGATATTTCGAACGACGAGACAGATTCGACTCGTGAGATACCTCGTTAGAAGTTGGTTCGAACGAACTGTCTCGTTCGAACGATATTTCGAACGACAAGACAGATTGGGGCTCATGGATGTCGTTAGAAATCTCGTTCGAACGAGAATTTCTAACGAAAATGAAAATTTTTTAAATAAAAATATCTTAAAATTTATTGAAAAATACCATAGTATCAGGAATTGGGATGGCCAGAATAATGCCAAAATGGGATTTTATAAATCCTAACTCGAGGCAACATATCCAAATAGTGGGAGCGGGAATGTAGGGGTGTGAACAATACGAGTGAAAGTTTTTAGCCACAACATTGTACAAGTGCGTAATGCCAAACCATATATACGTGCGATATTCACTCAGATTAGCCTTGTGTCAAAAATGAAATATTGTAGAACACTTAACCATGAATGTAACAAGCACACAAAATAGATGATTCTCTCGCCAATAAAGTCACAAGGAGAAAGCAATAATTTGATGAAATGTGCATGCCCGTTGATCTTCGACTTATATCTCCCATAAATAACAATAGATTGAGACGTATCTTTTTGAAGACTCAATCAAGCCTATTATTTTGGCTTTGGCAGCATATATATCATTTTCAATGCTATTGTTTTAGCCACACAACTGAGAATGCAAATGGTGGCTTTTCACGCAAAAACTTTGATGTTTTTCGCAGCCCGATTCCATTGCTTGAAATGGAAACCAACCGGAAGAATATTGTCATTTTGTTTCAATCCGGGCAACGGATGATCATGCACAATTTCGATTGCTTATAAGGAATGTGACAGGATTGAGAAGACAACACCAAATCTCACTTTGCAAGAACAATGTGAACAAGATATTCGTAATATTCCGTGTACGGTGTGTGCAAAAGGCAAAGATGTGAGGAAATCACAAAATTATATATCATAAAAGAGCATTATTGTGCACAAGATAAACAATGTATGGATTAACTATTCATCGAAAGCCCCGTGAACATGGAAAAAGATAGGGATTTGAATACATCGACCACAAAGCCATATGGATAAAAATTTTGATAGCTTTTCTAACCATTCCCATTTTCCTTGAAAATAAAGAAAAAATATTTTTGATATTTTGAATAAAATATATACAAAGGAAATCTAGTTCATAGGCATAAAAATATACAAGAATAGCAACCTAAACTAGATAAACGACTTCGATCTCAATCAATGGAGCAAACCCCAATTGATTTCCTAAGGTTTTCAAACCTAAGGGCATCTAGAGGTTTAGTAAAGATATCGGCCAATTGTTGATCGGTAGTAACGAAGCTTAGAGAAATAATTTTCTCTTCAACCAAGTCACGAATGAAATGTTCACGGATCTTAATATGCTTGGTTCTAGAATGTTGAACGGGATTACAGGAAATATGAATTGCACTAGTATTATCACAATATATGGTCATAGTGCCTTGGGAAATATCGTAATCTTTCAACATTTGTTTCATCCAAATGAGTTGAGTGCAACAACTCCCGGCGGCAATGTATTAGGCCTCCGCCGTGGACAAGGAAATAGAATTTTGTTTCTTGCTCATCCACGAGACATGTGCACTTCCAAAATAGAAACAACCGCCAGATGTACTTTTACATCCATCAACATCTCCTGCCCAATCGGCGTCTGAATATGCCGATAGACAATCATTGGTGTCAAAAGAGTACCAAATGCCAAAAGACAGGGTCCCACTAATATATTTGATGATACGTTTAATAGCAAGTAGATGAGACTCTTTTGGTGCGGCTTGATAACGAGCACAAACTCCTACGCTAAATGAAATGTCTGGACGACTCGCAGTTAGGTAAAGTAAACTACCTATCATACTTCTAAAAAGAGTATGCTCTACATCCTTTCCGTCGGTATCTTTACTAAGTTTCATAGAGGAGCTCATAGGAGTACGAGCATGTTTAGCGGATTCGAGGTTAAATTTCTTAACGAGGTCTTTAGCATACTTAGTTTGGGACAAAAATATCTCACTTTTGAGTTGACGAACTTGAAGACCTAGAAAGAAAGTAAGTTCACCTACCATATTCATCTCAAATTCATTGTGCATTTCTTTTGAAAAAATATGAGTATGTTTATCACATGTAGACCCAAACACAATGTCGTCGACATAAACTTGAGCAACAAGAATACCTTTTTCATCATGCCGAACGAAAAGTGTCATATCTACTCCCCCTCTCAAAAAGCCACGAGAAAGGAGATAAGAGGTGAGTCTTTCATACCAAGCACGGGGAGCTTGTTTTAAGCCATATAAAGCTTTCTTTAGAAAGAAGACATGAGTAGGATGTTTTGGGTCCTCAAAACCTTTTGGTTGTTCAACGTATACTTCCTCTTGAATAATACCATTTAAAAAGGCACTTTTGACATCCATTTGATATAATTTAAATTGAAGGTGACATGCTATGGCTAGTAAAAGACGAACCGATTCTAACCTAGCAAAAGGAGCAAAAGTTTCTTCAAAGTCAACACCTTCTATTTGGGTATATCCTTGAGCAACTAATCTAGCCTTATTTCGAACAATGACACCATTTTCATCCATTTTATTTTTAAAAATCCATTTAGTGCCAATGACATTAGTATTAGAAGGCCTAGGGACTAATTCCCAAACATCATTTTTCTTAAATTGAAACAGTTCTTCGTGCATAGCATTAACCCAATGTTCATCTTTTAATGCTTCTTTATAGTTTTTGGGTTCAATTGTAGAAGTATAGCATAGATAGGTAACTTCATTTTCTAATTGCGCCCTAGTCTTGACACCTACCTCGGGATCTCCTATAATTTGTGAAGTGTCATGATTTTTACGCACCCAAGGAGTAACTTCCTTTTTATCGGTAGATGGTACACCCAAATCATTTAGAGCGTCAATACTTTCAACATTTGATACAACATCACACTCACATGACAAATCTTCCTCATTATTAATTTGAGTGGCTGGAGCATCATCTTTTATGACAACATTAATGGATTCCATTACTTTAGAGTTACTTAAGTTAAAAACTCTAAATGCTCTACTATTTTGAGAATATCCAAGGAAAATACCTTCATCACTCCTTGAGTCAAATTTCCCTAGAAGTTCTCTATCTCTAAGAATATAGCATGGACTTCCAAACACTCTAAAATAGGATAAATTGGGTTTCTTACCCGTCCACAATTCATAAGGAGTTTTATTAGTATTAGGACGCAAATACACTCTATTTACGGTGTGACATGCAGTGTTAACCGATTCGGCCCAAAACCTACGAGCCACATTTCTTCCAAAGAGCATAGATCTTGCCATTTCTTGGATCGTTCGATTTTTACGTTCAACTATACCATTTTGTTGATGGGTTCGAACGACCGAGAATTCATGTTTTATTCCTATTTCATCACAAAAGGCATTCACACCGGATTCCTTGAATTCGGTTCCATTATCACTCCTAAAGAGGTTTATAGTAACACCGTGAAGATTTTAAAGAGCTCTACATTTAACAGTGAGAAAGTCAAATGTTTCAAATTTTTCTCTTAAAAAGCCTACAATAGAGTATCTAGAGAAATCATCCAACATGACCAAGATGTATCTTTTTCCACCTATGCTCTCGGTACGAGTCGGACCCATAAGGTCCATGTGTATCAATTCTAAGACACGAGATGTTGTTATTGAGTTTAAATTTTTATGAGGACTTTTAATTTGTTTTCCAAATTGACACGGTCCGCAAATGGTGGACGTTGGCTTTCCTAGTGGCAGTAAGCCTCGAACAAGCTCTTTTCTCACAAGTCTGTCAAGATCTCTAAAGTTAACATGACCTAATCTTTGATGCCAAAGATCGGTAGAAGAGGTTTTTACATTATTACGGACTAAAGAAGATTTTGGAATGATTCCATAGCAATTGTCACTAGTTCTAACACCATGTAAAATCGATTCACCCGACTGATCATAAACGATGCACTCCGATTGACTAAATTTCACATCTAGATTATCATCACATAGTTGGCTAATACTTATCAAATTTGCCTTTAGACCATCAACATAAAGAACATTTTCTAGTTTAGGGAATCCTGAGATTTCAATAGAACCTCTACCAATGATTTGGGACTTGCTGCCATCCCCAAAAGTTACTTTACCATCTTTATGGTTTTCGAGAGTGGTAAATAGAGATTTATCGCCAGTCATATGTCTAGAACAACCACTATCAAAATACCATTGAGAGATATTCTGTGCCTTTAGCGCAACGTGAGCGACAAAAGCTTTCTTGGTTTGATTTTTCTTAATCCAAGTTTGAGTAATTTTCTTCCCTAGATTGGCACTAGTCTTACAATTAGAGTTATTTCCTTGGACTTTAGAAAACCTAAGAAACTCTTCCATTATACTTTTAGAAGTATTGACTAGATACTCGACTTGACTCTTAATATTAGCTAAGGAGCTATAGGGTTGTTTTGAATTTGTGAATTTAGGGGTCTTTCCAAGTTTGTAGCAAAAGTCTTTAAGATGACCCTGTTTGTGACAATATGAGCATACATAGGGTTGCTTTGGGCCGGATTTTAAAGGTTGCTTAGAGGGATTAACTTTAGGAGCTTTAGATTTAGTAACAAACTTAGCAACCGGTTCAGTTTTGACATTTGAAGAATTTCCTTCTTCATATCCTATACCCTTTCTCTCTTGATAACCTTTCTCTTTATATCCTAAAACAGGACCAAGAAATAATTTTCCCATTCTTCCTGAATTGTCCTCGAGTGTGACTTTAACTTCATGAGAGGACTCGAGATCTTTTTCAAGTTGGGCTATTTTAGCTTCTAGAGACGTTCTAATTTCTAGAGACTCATTAAGATCTTTGTTAACACTTTCTAAGGAGATATTCAAGTCACATTTTTCTTTACCAATCACGATAAGCTTTTCAGAAAGAGATATTTTAATAGCTTCGAGTTGACTAATTAAAGCTTCCTTCTCCTTCAGGCCTTTCAACTCCTTTTCTAAAGTTATGACTTTCAAGGTTAATCTTTTGTTGACTTTTTGAATCCGAAGAGATTCATTGTAAAGTTCGGAATAAGCAGATTGTAGTTCACTCTCATCTATATCACTATCACTCTCTTTTTCATCACTACTCGTAGAATGAGTGGAAATAACCTCTAGATTTTGTTCAGAATTGTTAACATTAAGGTAGGACTCACACGAATTACTAGCAAGGCTCGCCATAAAGGCAGTGAAGTTATTTCTAGACGGGTTAGAGTCATCAGAGTCTTCAGTCTCATTATCACTGTCACTTAGAGTAGCATTGTAAACAACTTTTTCTTTTCCTTATCTTTTAAGTTTTGTGGGGCACTCGAAAGCTCTATGGCCACGTCCCTCACATTCAAAGCATATCTCCGAATCATCCTTCTTAAAGTTATCTTTATTGAACTTCTTTGAATCCTGATTAGTGAATTTTTTATTTCCTCCTTTGTTTTTATTCTCAAATTTAGGGTTTTTCAAATTTCGAGTTTTGTTTTTTAAACTTGAGAAATTTTTTAAATTTTTTAGCGAATAAGGCTATATCATCAGAATCAAAGTCAGACTCATCAGAATCAGACACATCGACTTTCTTAATTTTTAAAGCAACTCCTTTATCTTTCCCTTTGTTATCTTTAGGAAAAATATCAAGTTCATAAGTTTGCAAATCACCAACAAGTTCTTCAAGTTTTAAAGTATTTTGGTTTCCTAAAGAATTAAGAACAGTGACTTTAGGAATGAATCGCTTAGGGAGACATCTAAGTATTTTATTAACAACGCGATTTTCAGGTATTTTTTCACCTAAGTTAAAGCAAGAGTTAACTATGTCAGATAAACGAGCATAGAACTCATCAAAAGTTTCAGTTTCTTTCATGGTGATCGTTTCAAATTGTGTAATTAAATTTTGAAGCTTAGATGCTTTAACAACACTTGTTCCCTCATGATTAACTTGGAGAATGTTCCAAGCTTCTTTTGACGTTTCGCACGTCATTATACGACGAAATTCATCGGGAGACACGGCACCAAATAAGGCATTTAATCCTTTAGAGTTAAAGTTACACCATTTTAAATCTTCCTCACTCCACTGTTCAACAGGAGTCAAAATACGTTCATCATTAACAACCATAGTAGAAGGGGACCATCCTCTTTCAACAGTGACCCAAACACGTTCATCAATAGATTTAAGAGCGGATTTTATACGTGCTTTCCAATATGTATAATTAGTTCCATCAAACAAAGGTAGTCTATTCGACGAAAAACTATCCATATCCTCCAGGATTCATCTAAATAACTTATAGAAACAAGATCTGATACCAATTTGAAGTTGCAGGGTTATATGATCTTAGTTTAATTCGTAGAATACACACACACGCAATCCAATTTTAATATAAGATATAAAGCGGTATTTTCCAATCTCAATTTAAATGCAGTTTCACAAGTTTGCAAGAACAAATTCCAATTATATTCATTTTATCCTACGCATGCATCTAGGTGATTTAATAAAATGAAATGCGAAAATCCCAACCACAACACGCCGATGTACGAGGAAAACCCAAATGGGAAAAACCTCGGACGGCTGGGCCTAGACAAAATCCACTACAACAATAGGTTTTACAAGAGACTCAAAAGACTTACAGACATTGACTCACTCATGACTCGCTTATGCTGTCCTCGACCTCTGAAGTTGTAGACTGCGAAGATCCAACGCGTTGCTCAACACTCCTCGTGTTGCGGTATCCACCGAAGCCCAAAACCACCGTCTCCTCAAAGATTGAATGCAGAGATCCACCGCAAACTTGCTTCTTGAAAGTGAATTTGAATGGAGGGGTTTTGTTTGAAAAGATGATAAAAATGTAGGAGTTGATTTTTATCAAAAAGATGGAAGTTGTGGAAAAGATTCTCTAATGAAAAATGAACTTCCTTAACATATAAAACTGATTTTCGTCCATATGAAAATAACTGAACAAGTCGTGGGCAAAAAAAAAGTTATGGAAAAAACTGCACAAAAAATAAGTTTAAAAAATCAAATCTGGCAAAACTCGTTCGAACGAGTTCGTTCGAACGACTTCTCGTTCGAACGAGATATATAACGGCGTGCCAGTATAGAATGATAGAGGTCGTTAGAAACATCGTTCGAATGACCTTTCTAACGAACTTCTAACGAGGCACCAGTATAGGCTGGCTAAGGTCGTTAGACCCAGGTCGTTCGAACGACCTGGATTTCACTTCGAACGAGATATTAAATTTTGCCCCAAATTGTTCAAAATTATTTCAAGGATTTTTCAATATTATTTTTGCTTATTTATGAACATTTTCTTATATGAAAAATTCTTGATTAGTGAAAATACTCCAACACATTAAATTGTATTTTGGTCATATACCTTTGTGGGATAGATAGCATGGCATGAATATTGATAGCGCATGAACTTTGGATGCGATGCTTGAAACTTTGCGATGAATGTAGCTTGATGCAGTATGACCCAAAAATGTTTTGTCCAACGGAATATAGCCAATATAATAAATGACTCGATTGGAAATTTGTCCTTACAGATATGCTATTGAGGAAATGTGTGATATAAATCTCACTCCTGAACTACTCAGTAGTAAATTAAGAACTATGGAAATGGAACTGGAATTTAAGAAACAATTGACCCAATACCATAGGAAACAAACTAGTTCCAATCTAAGCTTCTCTTCTAAATTGATTAAGCCTGAGTTTAATACTTCCAATGATGAATCTGATGAGGAATGCGATATAGAGAGTTTGGACAATCAGATTGCCTTAATGACAAAACAGTTTCAGAAAATCATTAAGTTTAGAAACAAAGTGGCAAATAAACAAGGCAAGTCAAATTATCCAACTCCCTCTAATCACAGACCTCATGAGAAAAACTTTGACAAAAATTACAAGGACTCTCATATTAGACCTAATAGAGACCTTAAGAAGACTGAATGCTATAGATGTGGTAAACTGGGACACATTGCACAAGACTGTAGAGTTAACTTGAACACTCAAAACAAACACACTAGAGCTAACATCTGTAAAACATGGGATGATTCAAGTGACTCTGAAAATGAGGAACCTGAGTCATCTGATGTTTTTGACCCTTGCATGTCTTTCTTTGCCAAGATTATTTATAATGATGACATGCCTATGCTTGTTAGTGAGGATGAACCAAATAATTCTATGTCTGATGCTTCGAATATTGTTGTTACTGGTTTAGATGCTTTGAATACTGAGAATGTTGCATGTTCTACCTCGGGGTGTGTGAGTCAAAGGGAAAGCGATAATGACTATGTCAATGGGTGTGTGAGTTCTAAGAATGAAGGCTTAGGGGTCACTTCACACACTAAACCTAGTGATTCAGACAATGAAGATCTCCCAGACATTCACACACTTTATGCTAAAACTCTCAAGAAAAGCGCTAGACTAGAAAAAATTGTGAAAGATCTTACCAAAAAGTTGGAAGATCTAAGCCTGATGGTCAAACTGAATGCTGAAGTGTATACTACTCAATGTTTAACTCATGAAAGTGAAATTAAAGTGTTTGATGAAAAACTGAAAAATTTGACTCAAACAAATGAAATTCTGGAGAAAACGTACAAAGGGACATTGTTAAAATTGAAACAAACCAAAGAAAAGACAACAACTGTTTTAAAAAAATTTACAAAATTTGAAAATAATTTTAACTGTTTTGATGAATTTGTTGCTGAATCTAAAACAATTCTGATGATCGAACTGGTATAGGGTTTTGCCCCAATTTGAAGACACAAACAAAATCTTTTGAACCTATCAAGTTTGTGTCAAGAGGCAAAAGACCTATTGAAACATGCATAGATTTTCATTCCCTAAAAACAGAGCTTGATTCAAAACATCAAAACTTTAACATTGGGGAATCAAGTTACTCTAAACATGAAAGTTCACCTAAGGCTAAATACGTCTGCCCCTCTATCAGAAAGAGTGAATCTACATTCAAACCTGTACTACCTAGGAATAGAGTTCAGCCTCAAAACTTTTCAAAACCTTTGTTTAGAGACTTTCCTAAGGATACCCCAATTCTGAGCAATCTTTATTGCTCCTACTGCGACATATATGGTCACTCTTTCGATGGTTGCTATGCTAGGAGACTAGTTAAACCTGTCTATAATCCTCATGCCTATCAGAACTGTAATTATTCTAGGAGGAGCCGCAACAATTATATACTTCCTAGACAGCCAGATAAAAACTCTAATTATAGAAAGAGAAAAACCAAACCTAAAAGAACATTTCCTAGAAGGAATCCTAAGCACTTTCCTAAACCAAATGCTCAAGTCTTTCACAAAATTCAAAATCATGCGCAAAACATTTTTCAGCAAAAATCCAAAGCTCGCAAATTTTATCAATTGAGAGCTAATAAGCACAAGATGAAAACTAGAGCAATTTGGGTTAGAAAAGATGATCTATTACCTCAGATGAAGTGTAATGTTGTTGTTACTGCTTTAAAAGCTGAACACACATCATCCGGTTGGTATTTAGACTTTGGATGTTCTAAGCACATGACTGGAGATGAAACTAAACTCTTAAACAAAACCAGCTTTGCTGGTGGTAAAGTCATTTTTGGTGATGGAGTTTCATCTCAAATCATAGGCAAAGGAACTCTCCAAGAAGATGGGCTTCCTATTCTTAAAGATGTTCTTCTAGTCAAAGGTCTTAAGGCAAATCTACTTAGCATTTCGCAATTTTGTGACTCAGATCATACTATTACCCTTTCAAAGAACAATTGCAAAATTTTAAATGAAAAAGGTGAATGCATAATTACTGGATTCAGAACTCCTGATAATTTCTACACTGTCATGAACAATTCTGAAATCTGTAATGTTGCCAAAATGGATGACAATGAGATATGGCATAACAGAATGGGTCACATAAATTACGATAATCTTAGTAAATTGTCTACTCATGACATAGTAAGAGGAATTCCAAAAATTAAACCTATTCATAATATTGTCTGTGGTTCCTGTCAGGAAGGTAAAATTGTTAAGGCACCTCATAAGAAAGTCAAAGATATTCTTACCTCTACTCCCTTAGAACTCATCCATATGGACCTAATGGGTCCCTCTCAAACTGTTAGCCTCTGTGGACACAGTTACATCTTAGTTATGGTTGATGACTTCATCAGATTTACTTGGGTAGCCTTTTTAAAACAAAAGTCTGACACCTTTCAAACCTTCCTAAAAATTCTTCTTAGGATTGAAAATGAAAAGGACACTCAAGTAAATAGAATTCGTAGTGATAGAGGTGGTGAATTCAAAGACACTGGTATTATTGAATATTATGACTATAATGGTTACAAACACGAGTTCAGTGCTCCTAAGACTCCTCAACAAAATGGAATCGCCGAGAGAAAGAATC
The DNA here is from genome assembly GCA_949130495.1 of Sambucus nigra. Taxonomy (NCBI): domain Eukaryota; kingdom Viridiplantae; phylum Streptophyta; class Magnoliopsida; order Dipsacales; family Adoxaceae; genus Sambucus; species Sambucus nigra. The sequence goes on from OX422216.1 coordinate 16,246,335, forward strand.
GTACCGTTCAAGAGATGGCACGTGTCATGTTACATGCTAAGAATATACCTAAATATTTTTGGGTAGAATCTATTCGTACTGCATGTCACATTATAAATAGGGTCTATCTTAGAAAGAATTCCAAACAAACCCCTTACGAACTTTGGTACAATAAAAAGCCTAATCTCGAGTATCTTAGAACCTTTGGCAGTACTTGTTATGTATGCAAAGATAGAGAACACTTATCCAAATTTGAGAGCCGGGGAGATAAAGCAATATATCTAGGATACTCGCCTAACAATAGAGCTTATCGACTGTATAATCTTCGCACTAAAACCTTTATGGAATCCATAAATGTAATTGTTAGTGACATTACTGTAGAAAGCAAGACTGGTGAAACATCTATTGAGGAAGAGTCTACAAATATTTTAGAAAATGACTCCTCTGAAATAGATAATTCATTACCAATTGAGACACCTGAGATACCTAACTGGGTTTCTAAAGATCATCCCATAAATAACGTAGTTGGTAACCCTAGTGATCTAGTGCGTACAAGATCCCAACTAAGAAATTATGCACATTATGCATGTTTTGTTTCCCTTGTGGAACCAAAGAATGTAAATGAGGCATTGAATGACTCTCACTGGATTTCTGCTATGCAGGAAGAACTTTTACAATTTGTCATTCATGATGTTTGGTATCTTGTTCCACGTCCTGATCACAAAAAGGTTGTTGGCACACGTTGGATTTTCAAGAATAAGACTGATGAAAATGGGATAATAATTAGAAATAAAGCTAGATTAGTTGCTCAAGGATACTCTCAAATAGAAGGAATAGATTTTAATGAGACCTTTGCTCCTGTTACTCGTTTAGAATTTGTTCGTCTGCTTTTTGCTATAGCTTGCCACATGCATTTTACACTGTACCAAATGGATGTCAAATCTGCGTTCCTTAATGGAATACTGGCTGAAGAAACCTATGTAGAACAACCTAAAGGGTTCATTGACCCTAAATATCCAAATCATGTATTTCCTCTAAAAAAGGCTTTGTATGGCCTTAAACAAGCTCCTAGAGCTTGGTATGAGCGTCTTTCCAGTTTTCTTTCAGATAAAGGTTTCAAATGAGGAGAAAATGACCAAACACTTTTTGTCAAACATTTTGACAAACACATCACTATTGCTCAAGTTTATGTTGACAATATTATATTTGGATCAACTTCTCCCTCAGAAGTAAAATCCTTTTCTGAAATTATGAGTAAGGAATTTCAGATGTCCCTTATGGGGGAGTTGCAGTTCTTCTTAGGTCTCCAAGTCAAACAAAATCCAGAAGGATTATTTGTTTCGCAATCTAAGTACGCTTTAGAGATCGTTAAGAAATTTGGCCTCGAGAGTGCTAAAAATGCTAAAATGCCCATGAGTACTACGGTAAAATTATCGAAAGATGAAAATGGAAAATCTGTAGATCCTACTCTATATCGTAGTATGATAGGAACCTTACTATATCTTACTTCCTCGCGTCCTGATATCATGTATGTGCTCGTTATCAAAATAATCCTAAAGAGAGCCATTTGAATTCTGTTAAATGTATAATTAAATATGTAAAAGGCACTCTGAATCTAGGACTTTGGTACACTAATGACACACCAAGCACTATTTTGGGTACACTGATGCTGACTGGGCTGGGTGTACTGATGATAGTAAAAGCACATCAGGAGCATGTTATTATATAGGTAATAACTTGGTAGGATGGAGTAGTAAAAAATAAAACTTCACATCACTCTCGACAGCTGAATCTGAATACATAGCCGCTGGTAGCTGTTGTGCTCAATTATTGTGGCTTAAACAAATGCTAAGTGATTATGGTATTCAAGAAAACCAATTGCATATCTATTGTGATAATCAAAGTGCGATTAATATTTCTAAAAACCCTGTTCAACACTCGCGAACAAAGCATATAAAAATAAGACATCATTTTATACGCGAATTGGTTGAATCTAAGGAATTAGAAATCAATTATCTTCCTACTGATCTACAACTCGCAGATATGTTTACCAAACCTCTAGATTATAATATATTCATTTCATTACGTAAATCTATTGGTATGGTTTGTGCTGAGTAATAACTTTGCTGTTTATCCAAGTTTTTCCCTTTGTCCATTTGAGACAAAATGGGTGAGAAATTTGAGTCTATTAATTTCTTACATATGCTAAACAGCTTGATCTTAGTGATTCATTGCAGGTTTTTATTGTACAGTCATTCTCAACTGATGTAATAGGGAGTTCAATTGTAAATAGTTGAGTTATGTACTTTTTGATTTCTAGGAATTGGGTAGATAGAATTTTAATAGGAATAAGTTTTTCTTATTTTTTGTTGCCCTACGAGTCCTAGTTGACTCAAAGGAGATTTTGTCTTATATTTCCAAAGGGGGAGATTGAAGCCCTTATACTTTTAACTCACTTGAGTCTATATTGTATAAGTGCTCATCTAGTTTGGAAATTGTGACAAAATTATGTCCATCCTAGAAACCAAAGAACCTCATAAATTGGTTTTCTACTTCATCTCTCTATCTTGTAGTGCTCAAGAAACTATTGCCAACACTCACACACAGTAGAATTTATTTAATGCATGACATATTGCATAATAATATATGTACATATGTTAAGTGTGTTTAAATCCCTAAGTTTGATTTTTAATAATTTTTTGGGATTTTTAAACACTTTTTAAACAAGGTTTTCCTAATTAAAACTTGATTTATAAGTTTATGGGGTCAATCTATAAATATACTTTGTTGGGTATATTGGCCCAATGTTACCTTGGGTAGAATCCGAAAGCGGAGTAAACCTTAAGGTGTGGTTTTAATTAATTTTAGATGCGCGTTTCATATCCTATATTTGGCCAACACTTATCTTCATCTGATTGGTTGAGATTGTGTTTCTTTACTGAGTTATAAACGCGTATGTTTTTAGCCCTTGGATCATTGGTTATCAACGATCTGCATGTTGTCTTGGTGAATCCCAGTACAACCTTTTAAACTAATCAGGTAACGTTTAACCACTGCCTTCTGTGAGCCCTTGGATTCAAATCAATTTAAATTGACTAAATCCTAACCCTTGGTTTTGATCTAGTCTCTCGAACCTTCTCTTCACACTATAAAAGGAACCCTAATCTCAGACTTCGAAGACTTTTGCCATTTTCATTTTTCTGAGAGAAAAGAGAGAAGAGAGAAGAGAGAAACTAGAGAGAGAGATAGAGAGAGTTAGAAACCCTAACTTTGTTCGTCAAAACCTCTTCAATCCAAAACCAAACACTTCTTGAAAACTCCATATCCAAAACACTACCCTGAGTGTTTTTGAATTTTTGAGAGTTTGAGTTGAGTTTGTTATTGTTGTTGTAACCTCTTGTTCGTTAGATCTTGTTTTCAACTTAAACTTTTACTTAGATCTACTTTCTGATTTCATAGAAATTTCAGATTTGAGTTATTCATGTTACATTACACTTAGTTTCATTCTTTATTTCTCATCTTGAGAAATATATTGTTGATTATTTTCTATAAAACGTTTGCTTACTTTGAAATCAACAATAAATGCTTTATGTTTCTAGTTCTTGTAAAACTAAACCTTTGACCTAGTTTGGAATCACACTTGGAGGTTTTCAATCTCGAAAATCTTTTCAAAACTGAGATTGATTAAGATCTTGACTGATTTCTATGCAAGTCTGGGATTGATTTAAAGGTCAAATAAGGTTCAAAGTTTTGTAAGAAGAAAGAAAAAGAAAAGATCACAGCATATAGTGTTACTGTAATTTGTTAGGACTGTTTGTACTTAATAAGTGTGTGTGTGTGCATGCATGTGTTAGAAAGCACCTCCACAAACACTTTCACCCTACAACACGAAAATTGTTGGTAATAATATCCTGTGAACAAGAGTCGACATAAAGTGCTCGAACAAATCAGAAGTTAACAAACTGGGAGAACTACATCTACAATCAGAACTGCAGAGAAGTTATGAGGACACCAACGGGTACATTCCTAAACTTATATAGGTCTGAGTTGTATACATGTTAGTTATATAGTTTGTAACTCATAAATTTGTTTTAGTGGATTTTTCATTTTACTTCGTAGAGGGAGTCGTGAATGTTTCCTCAATTGGTGAGGTTTTACCACGTAAAAAAATAGTGAACATAATCTTTCTACATCTCCTCATCTCATTCTTGGTTGTGCTGAGTTTAAAGTTTGTTTAAACTACATTATAAACCTGTTATTCAAATCTTGAATAGATCTCGTACATACTGATATTTTAAACACATCTTGTGTTCAAATAGTTTGGTTTTTACGAAAAGAGTTTCTTCAAAAAACAGCTCGGAGTTACTTAAATAGTTTATTTTTAATAAACGGCTTTAGTAACGTATTTTCATAGGCACTGATTTAGGGCCTTTGACCGTTTGATTAAAGGACATGACAAATAGAGGGTGGGGGAAGGTGTATGGCTAGGGAAAAACTGTAAATATTTTGAAATCATCCTTGCATGATCTTTAATTGTTCGATTAAAGGCCTTCAAGCATTCGGTTAAAGGGCTAGGGATAATCGTCTTTTGGATAAGATTTAGGGGACAACCATCAAAATTGATTAATAGCTTGGCCAAATGGTTAACCGTTTGGTTAATTGGAAATTTTGAATGATTTAGAAGGGAAAACAGTGGAACAAATCCTCCAATCGTACGGTTAATCACTACCCAAAAAAGTTGCTTTTAAAATCCTATTTTTTGAGACAGACAAAATGTAGTCTTTAAAACAGTTTTTTATACGGATATAATTAACCGTCTCAAAAACTATTATTTTTTAAGACTACTAATTATATCCATCTCAAAAAGGTCACTTTTTGATACAATTAATTATATCCGTCTTATAAAGTAAACCAAATAAGACGGTAAATATTTAGTGTATCAAAAAATATAGCAAATAAGACGGCTAAAAAAATTGGTTCCCACCACTAATTCTTTTCATCTCCCGCTCACACTTTAACCTCCCACCTCAAAAAAACAAAAAAACAAAACCCTATCACATTTACAATACCCAAACCGCCCCCCCTCCCCCCCCCCCCCCCCCGGCGCACCCCCGGCTTCATCTTCGCCCCTCCCCCTAGGCGTTATTCTCCTCCGCTCCTAGGAGTTTTTCTCCTCCTCCGCCCCCAGGTGCACTTCTCCTCCGCCCCCTAGCTGTTTTCTCCCCCGGTAATTTTTCATTTCATGGTAACTTTTCATCTTTGTTTTTTTGTTGAAGAAAACAACATGTTTTTATTTATTTTAATTTTTCTTCTTCAAATTGTGTTACTGTATATAGTTAGTTGGACAATGGTGACAATGGCTGATAAAAAATCATTCTTTAGACATAATTAATTAACCATATGCACAATATTTATATAAAATGTAAATAAAGAGTGGATGCGTATTTGTTGATTTTAATTTTTTTTGTAGCTTTCAATGTGACCTAAATAAGCAGATTTATAATAGGCTATTTTTTTTTGATGTTATATAGCATTATGGTTCATTTTGGCTCAATGATTCTAATTAGTTTTGTTTATTGGTTTAATTGCTTTCATTCTATATTCCAAGGTTGTTTTAAAAAATATTTTAGGGCTTTAAGTTAATTAGACATTATTCATAATGATTGACTATTTTTTTTGGGGACTTGAAATTAATGGGTATTATTAGTTATGTCTCGAATTAAATAGGTATTGTTAATATTGATTTGGTATACTCCTTCGTTCCATATTAAGAGTCCATGTCTTTATATTGTATAAATCAAAGATACACTCAATCAATATGCAATTATTAACTCATGTTCACCATCATGTAATTTGTGTACATAAAAAGGGGGCATATACCAAATAGTCCATCGAACATTTTTTTAATACACATTTAGTTCAAACTTTTTTATTTGTTCTAAAAATTCCCTCAATATGACGCTAGCGCGGACTTTAAAAATAAGAGAATATTCTTTAAATGAGTGTTTGAGAGAATTTTTGGAACAACATAAAACACTTGGACTAAATGTGTATTAAAAAATATTTTAGGGGCTTTTTGGTATTTGATCCTGTAAAAAATAACAAATTATCCTACAAATATCAGCTCGGGGGTGCCCACACCAAATTTCTCGGCACTTAAAAATTTTGCTCCCCCTCAACTAAAATCCTTGATCCGCCATTGGTGATTGGTAGATCTTTTTTTTTTAATACATTTCTAAGAGTGAAGTTAAATGATATTGAGTATTATTACTACAAAGCTAAATGAAAGGATAAAAAAGCTTTAAAGTTCTACAACTACTTTGAGAGCAAGTATAGAAATGAAATTAACATTTTAAAGAAGTAGTATGAGTCTCATTCCATCTTTAATTACATATCTTTTCCCAGAAAAAAGTTTGTGACAATGAAGGAGTACGAGAAAGAAAAGAGGAAGAGAATAGAGCAAAATTGAAGGAATTGGGAATACATGAATTGTATTTGGCAATTCAAAATAAAGATAAAAATAAAAAAAAAATAGTTCAAAGAGTAAAAAAAAAAATCACTGGTGATGATGACGAGTTTGTGCCATGTGAAGAAGAAAACGAGCATACGGAGTCAAACGAGGATGAAAATGGGTACGTGCCTTGTGAGTTTTTTAATGTGTAAATGTTTAGTGATGTAGATGTTAATTAGTTGATTGTGTGAACTCTTGTTTGATACTTTCCATTATCATGCGTACATTAGTATTTCAATATTTTAAATTTGAATTGTTCGATTTAGTTAGCCATAATAATACTTAAATTAATGTGATGAACTATATTCTTATTTTTATGCTTGTTCCCCCTTTATGTGCTAATCACTTTAGGAATTCATGTTTTCCATTATTAATCTTTTTACCTTTTCATCATCTTGCGAAGACATTATTAATATCTTTATCTTTATATTATGAAATATAAATTTTTGACATTTTTTTTAGATTCATAGATGGGAACCATGGATAGGAGTTGGATTGATTTTCGCAACCGATGTTCAAGAGAATACATTAATGGGATTGAAGGGTTTCTTAACTATGCATATGCAAATAAAAACATCGAGACAACAAAAATCTATTGCCCCTGTAAGAGATGTGCAAATCGAGTGTACCACCCCCGACAAACTGTGAGAGATCACCTTGAGATGCATGGTTTCGACAAGACATATAAGGTTTGGATTTTTCACGGAGAAACTCTTGGTGGTGTAAGCAGCGATAGAAATACTTCGCGGGATGATATGTTAGTTGATGATATACCTATACCTGTTGAACTGAGTTCTCGAGATAACATGGTTATAATGGTTCAAGAGGGAATAGGTATTTCCCACGCGTATGACAATATGTGTGAATGTAACACCGAAGATGTCTTTGAATCCGACGAAGATGTTACAGAGTACTATAAACTTATGAAAATGGCTCAATGCGACTTCTATGAAAATTTTCCGCCGGGGGTCACCGAATTGTCATTTGTTGTTGAACTCTTGCAAATGAAGCAACTTTATGGTTGGACAAATTGTTCTCACACGACTTTATTGAAATTTTTGGGGAGGATGTTTCCACATGCTAGAATTCCCAAGTCTTACTACCAAGCCAACAAGCTAGAAAAAGACTTGGGATTCAAGTACGAGACATGGGATGCATGCCCAAATAACTGTATGCTATTTCGTAATGAAACCTAGGGTCTTGAAAAGTGTGGCATATGCAGATCTTCTCGATATAAAGATGAGGACTCAAGTATTGATGGTGTCCATGGTCCAAAGGTAGCCGTAAAGAAAATAAGATACTTCCCTTTGAAACCGAGATTGCAGAAATTATTTTGGTCATCCTATTCAGCTCCTCTAATGAAATGACATGCTGAGGAAAGGATCGACGATGGTGTAATGAGACATCCCGCTGATTCTCCTGCTTGGAAAACTTTTAATGAGAAAAACCCTTCTTTTGCGAGGGGGATTCGCAATGTTAGACTTGGGTTAGCTGCTGATGGATTTAATCCATTTGGTAATATGAGCATTACGCACGACACATGGCCAGTTATCCTCATTATTTACAACTTACCTCTGTGGTTGTGCATGAAGCAACCTAACCTGATTTTGTCTATTGTTATAGATGGACCAAAAGGACCCGGAGATAAGATTGATGTATTTTTACAACCATTGATTGATGAGTTGATTGAGCTATGGGTTGATGGTGTACGCACTTACGATGCGTCATGTAAGGAGTTCTTTTAGTTGCATGCATCGTTGATGTGGACCATTAACGATTTCCCCGCTTATGCCATGTTATCGGGATGGATCACAAAAGCTAAATTTTCTTGCCCTTTCTGTAACGAAGACCACCAGTCAATGCGATTAGATAATGATAAGAAGTTCTGTTATTGGGGTCATCATCGATTCTTAGACTTGCGCCATAGGCTTCGTAGGCAGAAGGCACCATTTAATGGGAGGGTAGAATTACGTCCAGCCCCACTTAAACTTTCGGGCTAACAAGTATTGCAACAGTTGAATGATCTTGACGTTGAATGTGAATATAAGATGGAAGATGTCTTTAGAAGGAGGGAAAGAGAGGCGTTAGAAAAAAGTAAACAGGTAGTTCGAAAATGTAGATTTGGTTGGAAAAAAAAGAGCATATTTTTTGAATTGCCATATTGGAAGGATAATCTTATTCGCCATAATCTTGATGTCATGCATATTGAGAAAAACGTCTGCGATAATGTCCTATTTACATTGTTGGGTACTAAAGGGAAGACAAAAGACAATTTACAGGCTCGAAAAGATCTAAAAGTTTTGGGTATTAGATCAGAGCTACACCCTCAACCACGAGGGTCAAATCTAGAGTACCTCCCCCCAGCAGAGTACACGATGAGTAACAAAGAGAAGGATACTTTTTTAAAAGTGTTGCAGAATGTTAAAGTTCCTGATGGCTACTCTTCGAACATTTCACGATGCGTGAACATGCAAGAAAGAAATAATTCGGGACTAAAGAGCCATGATAATCATATTTTAATGCAACAATTCCTTCCAATAGCCGCGAGAAGGGTATTGCCCACTCATATTGTCAAAGTCTTGATTGAATTAAGCAATTGCTTTGTTATACTGTGCTCAAAAGCAGTTACCGCGGCTGATTTGGAAAAGTTTGAAGATCGGATGGCCCTTACACTTTGTAGCCTTGAGAAGATATTCCCTCCGAGTTTCTTTGATGTGATGGAACATTTGCCTATACATTTGTCGGACGAACTCTTAATTGCTGGCTGTGTCCTTTACTGTTGGCTGTATCGGATTGAAAGGTACCTCCACACTTTAAAAGGCTACGTTGGTAATTGGGCTCATCCCGAGGCCTCGATTGCCAACTCTGTTATTCTTCAGGAATGCATGACTTTTTGTTCCCAGTATGTGGATATGGAAACTAAGTCTAACCGACCGGCTAGAAATGATGATTGGGGGCATATAAATGGTCGTGCAATTAGGAAAAAATTTCAATTTTAACTTGATTCTGTAATGTATATACAAGCACATCGGCACGTTCTTACCAACACTGAGGTAGTGATGTCATTTATTGAGTAAGTTTTATTATAAGTATTTGGTGTTTTTGAAAACCATTTTTATATTTTTTGTGGAATTGACATATGGCTATTTGTTTACTTATAGAAAGCATCTCGCGGAACTTTTATCAAAGTATCATCAAGATTCACAAAAGCATCGTGTTAATCGTCTTCACAACGATGAGTTCCACAAATGGTTTAAGGATTATGTAAGCGAAAATATCATAACTAATAGTTAAATTATGAATAAACACTATACTTTTATATTGACATTTACTTTAATATACTATAGGTTAATAAATTGGGACGTGACGGTGTGCAAGTATCCGACGAAATCAAATGCTTGTCTTTATGTCCTCTTAAGGATGCGGTCAGATTCAACACTTATATTGTTAGTGGTTTTAGATTTCGAACAAAGAGACTTGATAAGGGAAAGAAAACTCAAAATGGAGGAGTTTTTATAAAAGCCAAACAAATGAGTTATTCTAGCTGGAAGGATAAAAACCCCATTGTGGGTGATATTACATACTATGGGGAACTAACGGACATTATTGAAGTTCAGTATCTTAATGGCATGAAGTTTGTGTTATTCAAGTGTGATTGGGTTGAAAATCGTATGGGTACAATAGTTGACGAGTTTAACTATACGCTGGTGAATTTCAAGCATTTGAAATATAAAGATGATCGAGAGAGTAACGAACCTTTCATACTAGCATCCCAAGAAGAACAAGTATTTTACTTGCAGGACCCTATCGAGACAGATTGGCATGTTGTTGTTCCCATGACACCAAGAGACCAATTTGATAGGTACACGACTGTTCAAGAAACTGGAAAAGAATTGTTGCTTAATGGAGATGAGCCGTTTGTCATGCAAAATTTGAATGAAGATAACAGCTTACGGTGGGTGAGGGATGGAGATGGATTAATAGTTGAGACTAGCGTGGTTCAAGCTAATGATCATGAAGATGCAAATGCAGATGAAGACGAAGATGGAGATGAAATTTAGAGGGACAATGCTTGAGGGAGATATAGTCCTAAACTAGTTATTTTTGTTTTTGAACTGGAGCATTTGTAGTTTGGTTTTGTACTGATGCATAACTGAGTAATGTTTCTTATAACAAATGCATAACTCAACAGATAGTTTGCTGCATATTTGAACATATATTTTGTTAGTTTTCTGAATTAGCAAGTTTGCTGAATTTGCTTTGTGATTACTGAATTCGCTATATCATATGCTTTATAATTAATAGTTGTTGAACAGATAGTTTGTCGAACAAAGAGTTTGCTGCATATCTGAGCAAATATTTACTAATTACTAATGATAGTTATTGATTGCTGACGATAGTCACTGGTTGCAGCATTCGATATGTAATTGTAGGTAGTGATATAGGCTTTATTTTCACCGTTGAAATCAATAATGCTCATCTTGATTCTACTAAACTCCTGTTCACTAAAGGAACTCATCTCTTTATCTGTTAAGTATGAGCATGATTTGACTCAATCAATTCAGCTATATCTATAGTCCTTACATAAATATAATCCATTTGTTCAGTGGACAAGTGAAACTAAGAACGAATGGATGACAGTCCATCTCCTGATGAATGAATGGATGTCCGTGCTTCATAGGTTATTATCCTTTTAATTTATTCTTCTTCTTCTTATATTTTCTCATCATCAACTTCACGTCATCTGTCTTAGGTTGTATCACGAGATTACCACTTTTTCTCCTCCCTTCAAGGAAAAGTTTATGTGTGATGTTTGAGATATACTTTTGAATAACTCAAAACGAAATGACTCAAAATGAAAAAAAAATAGCAAGTATGGAAACAGAATTGAACGTGATGCAGATAACTCTACATTTGAAGATCTGCATAACAATTACGCAGATAACATTTTTTTGTATATCGACAAATAGGAATACCAACTCTACGAATATTGTTGATTTCACAATCATTATAATTTCAAGGTTACACCTTAAAGATGAAATTCCTTGCCATTTTACAATAACTAGAATGAATGGACTCAACAAGTTACAATTAATAACGCTTTATCAAATTACTATCAGTATGATCAGCCTTATCCTATATTGTAGTTGTAGTGAATGAAAATGCCACCACTCATAAATCTACCTTAGTACAATTGAATAATTTTCTTGTATTGTAGTCTTACATTCACTAAATTTGTGTATCATGTTGCGATTATATTTAATATTTATTAGAACAGTTGGTATTCAAATGGACAAGTGAATTCCACCCTGACTGTGAGACTCCCGTGGTTCTAGTCCGGGTAAGTTTGCCCCTTCTACCTATTCATCTGTATAATAGGGAAAATTTATTCTTTATTTGTGAGCAGCTGGAAAACCTCTAAAGATGGATAGTGCCACTGCCTGTTTAGCTAGGCCAAGCCTATAAAGGGTTTTCTTAGAGGTTGATCTTAGAAAAAAACTACCTAAGAGGATTTGAATTGCCAATAAAGAGTCTGGAAGAGGTTTCTGGAAATATTTTAAATATGAAGAACTTCCAAAATATTGTTTCAACTATGAAAAAAAGTTTATTTAGAAGAAAGTTGTTTGTTCAAAATAGAGAAGTCTACTAAGGAGGATCGTAAGGAGATAAAGGCAATAGCATAAAAGGAAGTTGTAGTTAGAAAAGAAACCATAAAAGAATGGGTAAAAAAGACCTTCAAGAACTATTAATAACATAATTATGAACCTTCAAAAACTTATAATCATTAGCCTATGCCTGCCACTATCAACTAAGAACCAATCATCTAATCTAACAAAAAAAACCAGACAAAAAATACCTGTTTTTATGAGATGAAGAAGAAATTGGAGAATATTGAAAATATGAATTAAACCCCTACTTATCTTCCACCTGTTAAGATCTCAAATGAATAAGAAGATAAAGAAGTTTAAAGCCAATATCCAAATACCCACCATAACAAATCCTGATGTTGAAGAAGGAGAAATAATTGACAATAATTATCTTGGTGAATATAGACCCGATCTACCCAAGAACAGTGAAGATGGTAGATTGTAAGGGAATGGAAATGAATTGAAAGGAGATTTGAAGAAGTATAGTTACCCTGCCTTCAAAGGTGGAATAAAGAATAGTAAGGTCAACAAGTCAATCCCTGACAAGAGTATTGGGGTTATTGGAAAATCTCAAAATGTTACAGTTTTGAGATCAGATACTAAAAAATTTCCTTCCATTATATCCCAATGATTAACACAAGTATTTGGAACATTAGAGGCATCTTTAAAAAAGGAGTTGTAAAGAGGATAAAAAGGTGAAGTAGAATTCACAAAATATATGTTCTTTTCATCATTGAGCCAGAGCTTACAGTGGAGCAAATATATTCTTTTATATTAAGGATGGGATTTAATGAGGCTTTTCCTAATTCAAACATTAAGATATGGTGTTTTGTTAATGAAGGTATTCCTTCCTCTTTTGTCTCCACTATGGATCAATGTATGAACTTGTCATTCAAGATTGATAATAGAGTTGTGCTCACTGGGTTTTTTACGCTAAGAATACTAAGAATGAGAGGAGAGATCTTCGGCATTTTCTTAATCAACATCATACCACTGACAACTGGTTAGTTTGATGTGATTTCAATGTGGTTGCTAACAGTGAAGAAAAAGCTGGAGGAAATGAGGTTAACATTACTGCTGCATATGAGTTTTTAGAAGATATGGAGAATAATGAATTCCTTGACCTTGGGTATAAAGGTTCAAAATATACTTTATTCAATAAAAGAGATGGTAAAGAAAGGTTTTGGTGTAGGTTAAACAAAATATTTGCAAATCTTTAAATTCTTGATAGTGTCTCTATAAAAATTCAACATCTAAATAAACTTTATGTTTTGTGGTTGGTATCAGTGTTTGTTTTGTGGTTGAATGTTTTCATCTTGGATGTATTATTGTGGATGACAGGCTTTCTGCTTGGTGGATTCATATTATTTGTTTGAATGGTGGACTGCACATGTTGTAATACCCTTCCCTAACATTTCATTTAAATTCTATATAAATTGTAATGAAGTGTGGTTTACCCTACCCTAACATTTCATTTAAATTCTATATTGTAATACCCTACCCTAACATTTCACAAGTGGACTGCACTTGTATCTATTGTCTACCTTAAGTCCTCCTAAAGTTATTCTCAATAGAATATCTTCTCTTCTAGAAAAATTCTTTTGGAGTAACAGTTTTGGAGACCAAAGATATCATTGGTGTGGTTGGGAGAATATTATCAAGCCTATAAATGAAGGTGGTTTAGGTTTAAGACATATAAATGATGTTCACTCCTCTCTTAGTATGAAATTGTGGTGGAATTTTGGACAACAAACTTTAATTTGGGCTCAATTCATGAAGGAAACTTACTATAAAAAGCTTCACCCTTCTTCTGATCCTATTAGAGGTTGTGCTCAGACATGGAACGAATGGTTTTCGTAAGGGACAAACCTGAAGACTATATGATGTGGCTTATTGGAGAAGGCAATATCAACATTGTAAAGCATAATTGGAGCATTCTTGAAATAAGTCAACATCTGAGACAGAAGCAGGTCAGTTAAAGGACTAGTAGATTCAAGAACAAAAGTGGAATAAGGAGAAGTTAGAGTAGGTGTTTAATCCAACTGTGACTAACAAAGTGGTGAATTTTAATGAAATTATGCCAAATAAACCAATTTCTCTTATTTGGAAGCCTACAAGCATAGAAATATTCTCCATTACCCCAGTGTGGAATATATGCAGAAAGTCTAGTCCTACTAGATGCAATGCTAAATTTATTTGTCATACGAATTTTCCCATTAAAATGTTAGTGTTTATGTGGAAGTTAATGAATAATCTCCATTCTACAATTGATAGGATAAAGTCTATTGGATTCAAAGGTCCTTCCAAATGCTATTGTCGTTCAGAGCCCAAAAAAGAAGAATTAAACCACATTTTTTCAGGGTGGAGATGTTCCTTATAAAGTTTGGGATAAAATGACTATATAGTATGGGATTAAATGATGAACAGGAGGACGTTTGAGAAACTAACTTTTTCGATGGTGGCTTCATGGGGTAAAGGTAAACCACTTTGTTAGCAGAGTTGTTCCAGTAATCGCATGTTAGTGTTTATGGAGCTATAGGAACAAATGTAGATTTGATGATAGCACACCAAGTGTGTTTTCAGTTTTGTTTTTTGAATTAACTTCTTAGACTCTTTATGCTTAGTACACATATTATGGAAAACAAATCACTTTCGTACTTCATCAAAAGTAGTGCATAAACTGATCAAAAGAGGAGAGTGATTAGAAGAATTTTTATTCAGATGAGAGACACTTGTTTTGGGGATCAAATTCATCCAATCGTGGCTGCAGAGGGTTCTCTCAAACCTGCACCAAATTTTGATAGCCCCCTCCCTTTCAATCCATGCGTATCTATATCATCGCAGCTTCGGGCCCTCTGAAGAAAATCATTGTTAATATTGCAATAGTCTTGGCTGATTTCTTTATTATTATCTTATCCAACCACATTCTCTTTAAATTTCCATCTCATCTGGCAGTCACACAATTTATCAGTAGACATTTTGAGCTTAAATAAGGATAAGAAAGGGGACTTATGATCTTTGATTAGTTTCAAATGAGACTACATATCAAATAGGCTTGACATCATCCCAATGCCAATAACTTTTGCAACTTCTAAATTCATAAATTGCAATTTCATCCACTGATTCCCAAACTGATCAATCATTATCATTGAATTTCATTCGATCTGGCAGCACATCTATGACAGGTTTTATTAATTCTACAAAGTCTTTATGTTCATCAGCTATATTTTCTTCCATTAAAGAAATGCATATTGATGATAGTATTTGGATCATAAAACTGGTGCTACTTACCATATGACTGGTTCTTTATCCTTATTTCAATCATATTATCCAGTTCATAACACCAAATCCTTGAGTTGTGTCTTGCTTTTCTCACTATATAATTTTTTTTATGCAGGTTCTCAACATTTCAATTTTATAAAAAACATTTCATGAGTTTTTAAATACTGAGACTTCTAGGATAGTTGAAATTCAACACCTTAAATAAATACACACCCTTGAGTGCAGCCCCTTCTTTTTTTTACTAAAGTGTGCGCAATTTAGTTATTACTTTCTTGTCTTCGATATAACTGTTCGTTTTACACAGAGATGGATGAAATCAAGATCTCTATGACTCAAATAATAAGTGTTTATCAGTAATGGGTTTAAGTTGCTTCTCTTATTCTTGGAAATGATTTTGAAATGAACATGATCATTTTAATGTAATGATCGATCATTTTATATTTTGTTTCATGTTTGATTAGTTTTATAACCGATGTTGAAATGTGATATATAACTGAAATGTAACTTCTTGATATGATAAATGCAAATATACAGATCCATGACGTTGAGGCGTCGTCGTCGTCGGTTGACTATGTCCGACCTCATAGGCGAGGAAAAACTACTCGAGAAGCAACCACTCACAACTCCAGTGAGAAATGATTTAGAGAGGACATCTCAAATTACTTCCGTGCAACACAACATAAGGGACCATGGAAATAGAGAGATGCAACCACACTTTCCCCAAATATTGAATTAACATACCACAATACACACCTCAACTCAAGAGCTCAAGTTTCTTTATTTCAAAAACCTACAAGTCAACTTTCCCCAAATATTGAGCAGATTGATAATTCAGTTGGGAATGCCAATCCTCCATCCGCTTTAGATGGTGAGGATCTCACAGGTATGCTGTGTTACACAATGCACTGTTTGTATATCTCCATTTGTATTACATTTTATGTTTATATTCATATTGAACAAGATGTATAAACATTATTTACCATTTTTTTGTTCAGGTAGAATGACTACCCTTACTAGTAAAAAAAAGGGTTAGAAAGGGGGCAAGGACTTGGCTCGAATGGAATGATAATAAAAAGAAGATATTGGAATGGAATGAACTTTGTCAGCCAGTTTGTAAGCTTGAAAGTAAATTGATGTCACATTTATGTTATTATGCAAGGTGTGGAAATTTATTTCCATTGAAAATGTTGTATTGGAGCGAGGCGGACGAGGAAGCACTTGACAATATTTGGAAGGAAGTGAAGGTAACTTATTAGTTTTATTTATTTATTTTTGCCATTGTACATTAGCTTGTCAAGTTTTAACTAATTTATTCTTTTTGTTCTTAGAATAACACAAATACACCAGAAGGTTTTAAACAAATCTGCTTTGCAAGGATGGGACTTGCATGGAAGCAATGGAAGCATCGAGTGAAGGTGAATCACTATATAAAGTTTCAAACAGATGAAGAGCGGTTGAGTTATACGCCTAAACGAGTCGAAAAAGATCAGTGGCCTGAATTGGTGAAATACTGGGGTCTAAAGAAGATTAAGGTATAAATATCACCTCTTATTAAGAATTTTATACCTACATTCTTCGTCACTAGTAACATAATTTTTATTTTTATTTTTATTTCTTCAAATATTTAGGATATTGCGGATCAAAACGCTAAGAACCGTGAAGCTGAATGTGCTTACTCAAGGACATGACGAAAGCCACATGCAAAAATAGCCAAGGAGGTTGGAATTTTTATTATTATAAATATTTCTGATTTTAACCTAATAGTATTAATATATATACATTGTTTTTTCAGAGGATAGAACAGGGGGAGCCCGTTGACAATATTAGCATGTGAAAAGACACTAGAGCTCCAAATAATAAACCTTTCAGTGTTGAAGATGGATCATTTGATAGAGCGGTATGTATAAATATTAATTCATAAGTGATGCTTGCAAGATTTATTTAATATTTGTTATAAATTGTGTTCTTGAAAATAATCTTATGTTCATTAACTATAATATTAATTCTATTGGTAGAAAATGCTTGAAAGACTACTAAATGAGCTACTAGAAGAGAAACAAAATGACCCAGAAGTGCGGAACAAGATTTTTACTGATGTAGTAAGATATGGAGGGCATGGGTATGCTTTACTAAAGGGAGAAAGTATTAGGTCAACGTCGACAAAAGCATGTTCATCTCAGTTATTATTGGAAGAAATTAACCAGTTAAAGAAAGAAGCTGAAGACCGAGAGACTCGACATCGACAGGAGCTCGAAAAGTTAGAGATTCGCAACCAACAAGCTTTATTACAGATGAAGAATGATATGCGAAGTGAAATGCAAAGTTTGTTCCAAAGTATTACCCCTCATCATCCTTCCACTACCTCGACGATTCAGTCCAACTAGGTAATACAATATAATTCATACATATAGTTATTTATATAGAATGGAAAATTCTCTCGTTTAAAGTTAAATTTTCAATGGTGGTGGTGAAAGTTTGTTATGGTGGTGATAATTTATTATGGTGGTGGTTAAAAATATCTGTTGGTTGGTGTATATCATTCTTCGAATCAATTTTAATGTTTAAAACTGGTTGACTACCTGTGGTTTTCATGAATAAACAAAGGATACTCTGCCGATTTTTTTTAAAAATAGTAGTAGTTAGATATTTATATTGTTTTATCATGAGAATATACTATATTGATTCATTTTTCACATTGTATTGTTGAAGAGGGGTATTAATTCTGACATAATTGACACTGTTTTTTTTTGTGCAGGTGATAATTTTTGTAGAACATGCAAATGTTAATCAATGGTTTTGGAGGCCGTACGCTTCAGTGTTGCTGAATTACTTTGATAAAGACATTTCGTGTTTGGAGTATTAATACATTAATGTATTTTTGTTGTCAAGTCAAATATTTGAACTTAGTGTTATAATTCTTATTTTGATGAATATTTGGAGATGGTTGTAAGAACTCTATTTATGGTTGAATGACAATAATTCGTTGTGTTGGTTGAAAATCATCTTATGTATTACATTTTGTGATTATTCGTTGTTTGTGTTGTTTCAAATGTAACTCAATTTTATATTAAACTTTAGCGGTATATTTTATTCTCCACAAAATATTGGTGCAAAAATTTTAAGATCCCTTCACCTCTTTTGGGATGGTTAAAATTTTCTAAAAAATATATTAAAGACGGCTATGTTGCCGTCTCAAAAAGATCTTCTAAAATAGTAACCTTTTGAGACAGATTAATTCTCGTCTCAAAAACAATCTTTTGTGACAACTTTTGTTCTGTCTCAAAAGGGTCATATAAAATGAGGACCTTTTGAGACGGATATGTTCCTGTCTTAAAAAACTCTTTTGAGACGGCTATGGGGTCTCAAAAAGTATTTATAACCCCGTATCAAAAAGACCCCCCTAGGCGTCCCAAATAGCGTCACAAAAAGTATTTGAGACGGACAAATGATCTTTTGGGACTATTAGACCACTGTCTCAAAAGCTACTTTTTTTGTAGTGAATCGATTAACCGTAAGGTAAAATAGTCCTTTAAAAGGGACGACCCCAATTCATGTTTCCTCACAGTTTCGTATTTTTACCATAACTTTTGACTCATAATTCTGATTGACATTTGGTTTCCACCATTGGAAAGATAATTCAAAGATCTACCTATTTATGGTTCCCAATTTACCCAATAATGAAATTTGGTAGGTCAAAAATACCCTTAAAATGGTATGTAGTGTGAATATATTTAATCGAGGGACCCAAGTGTTTTAATGAAATCTCCTATTAGTGTGTGACCTTCATAGTTGGAAATATATTCCAAATATATAAAACTCTTGTGTTTACCATGCTTCCAAATTATGATTTTTTCTTCGTCTAAAATGACCATAAAGTGGTATTTAGTGTAAATCGTCTCAATCGGGACTACCCTTGGCTTTATCCTTTGAAGAAAGGCAAAAACAGGCATAAGAGATATTTGATAAAACATGTTTTGATATGTATAGTAAAATAAAAATTTGGTTAAGTCCATGGTGGGTCAAACTTTACACATTCATATGAGTGCCCGTACGGATCACGAGAGTTTTATGGTTTTCATATCGTGGAAGTTGAAATTTTTAAGAAATTGAGTTGATTGATTTTCGGAGGAAGATGGGTCATGAAATTGATATGTCATTAAGTATTGGAGTGTCTATAGAGGTTTTCCACTAAGAGTGTGAACTTACGAATATTTTTTGTTGAAATTTAGTGATCACACCAATCCTTAATGGTGGAAGGATTCATGTGATTAATCTAAGGACATAAATGTATAATCTAGATAACCTAAATGTGTGGTGCGGGACCGTCGATGGGTGTCCAACATTGTGTTGAGGCTTTAAAGGTCTGTATTGAGGTCGTGTGGGGACTTGTGACAAGAGAGAATCTGATGGTCCAGTGCAAGACCGACGATGGGTGCTTGGAGTTGCGTTAAGTCTTGGAACATTGTTTAGGATTACCTCACAACTGATTAAACTTCTTAAATAACGGTATCCAAAGATAGGTAGCTTAAGTGTGAATATATAGTAATGACAACACCGAATGGGAGAAAGATTTGAGGGGTTTAGGATTACATCACGACTTATTAACTTTTTAAGTTAGCGAGAACCAAAGATAGGTAGCTTAAGTGTGAATGTACAGTAATCAAAACACCGAGAGGGAGAAAGTTTCAGGGGTATAAGATCACCTCTTGAAAAATTAACATTCATGGTTAGTGGGGATTGAAGATAGGTTATTTAAGTGTGAACGTACAGTAATTAAAACACCGAGAGGGATAAAGCTACAAGGGGTTTAGGATTAGCTCATGACTGATTAATCTTCTTAATAAAGCTATAAGGTATCCGAGAATTTAATTTTTGGTCTTAGCAAAGATTCAAAATATTCTAAACCCTTCTTATTTTAGGTCGCATAAGGGACTAGATGTAGAAATGCGATGTTTTGATAGCGTCTTCCCAAATCATGGGCCTTCCTATTTTAAGTCGCGTAGGGGACCAGATGTATAAATGTAGGGCTTTGATGGTGCCTTTTTGGGTGCATGGTATTAAAATTTTTTACTTTGGTCTTAGCAAAGATTAAAAATATTCTAACCCCTTCTTATTTTAGGTCGCATAGGAGACCATACATGGAGACACGAGGTTTCAATGGCATTTCTTGAAACACGAGTTTTTTTTTAGGTCGTATATGGGACCAGACTTAAAAATACGAGGTTTCAATAACATTTATTGGGGTGCAGGGTATCCTAATTTTTTACTTTAGTCTTAGCAAAGATTCATAATATCCAGCCCTTCTTATTTTAGGTCATATAGGGGACCAAATGGGTTTGAAGCGGAGGGCTTCCTATTTTTGGTCATGTAAGAGACCGAATGGGTTTGAAGTGGCGAGCTTCCTATTTTAGGTCACGTAGGGGGCTAAATGGGTTTGAAGCACAGGGCTTCCTATTTTAGGTCACGTGGAAGACCATTTCATTGGAAGCACACGGCTTCTTATTTTAGGTCGCGTGGGGAACAAATTTTATTTAAAGTTCGGGGCTTACTATTTTAGGTCATATAGTGTCCAAATTTGTTTGAAGTGAGGGGATTTTTATTTGTGGTCGTGCTGAGGATTGATTTTGTTTGAAGCAAAGGACTCTCTATCATAGGTCACGTAGGGGACCAAATTGGTTTGAAGCATAGGGATTCCTATTTTAGGTTGCGTAGGGGACCAATTTTATTTGAAGCACGAGGCTTCCTATTTTAGGGCTTCCTATTTTAGGTTGCGTATGGGATAAATTTTGTTTGAACCACATGGATTCCTATCTTAAGACTCTTAGGGAATTGATTTTTGTAAGCATAGGGCTCTTATTTTAGGTCACATATGGGACTGATTTTGTTTGAAGTGCAGGGATCCCAGTTTTAGGTCGCATAAGGGACTGATTCTGTTTCAAGTGTGGGGCTTCCTATTTTTGGTTGCATAAGAGACCAATTTTGTTTGAGATGTAGAGCTTCTAATTTTAGGATTCATAGGGGGACAATTTTGTTTGAAGCGCACGACTTCTTATTTTAGGCTTCCTCAAGGATCGAATTTGTTTGAAGCACGGGACTTCTTATTTTCGGTCACGTATTAGGTCACATAAGGAACCTTTTTTCTTTAAAGCGCATGACTTCTTATCTTAGGTTACGTAGGGGAATGAATTGATTTGAATCACATGGCTTCCTATTTTAGGTCGGGTAGGGGACAGATTTTGTTTGAAGCATAGGACTTACTATTTTAGGTCTCAAAGGGAACCAAATTTATTTAAAGTGTAGGCCTTCCTATTATAAGTCGTGTAGAGGAACAATTTTGTTTAAAGCAAAAGGCTTCCTATCTTAGGAAGCATAGGGTATCGAATTGGAATGAAGTGAAGGGTTTTGTATTTTAGGTCGCGTATGGGACTAATTTTGTTTCAAACATACGTCTTCCTATTTTAGATCGCATAGGTGATAGAATAAGAGAAGATAATTGTTTTGGTTTTGATCGTGAGAGGATTTAGTCTAGTTTACTCAGGCGGAGCCTGAGGCTATCATAGGATTGTTAGAGGAGTTAAAGGCTTTATTAATATTCTCTCGAGTGAAGTGTTCCATAGGGAATCTGAGGCCTTGATTGGGGTTATTTAGAAGAATTTAACTCTTGGTAAGACAATCATAAGTGTTTCAATCTGTGGTGAGTTTGCTTGTGTGGAGTTTGAGGCATTGTGTGAGTTTTCTCAGGGAAGTTTGAGGCTTTAGTTGGGTTTGCTTAGGTGATTTGAGGTTCTCAGGGTAGTGTGATTCTTTTATTTGATCGGGTGGAGCCCGAGGCTTTAAAGAGGTTTTCTTAAAGGAGTTTGGTGCTTTGTAGGGGTTTTCTCAGATGGTGCTCGAGGCTTAAGGGAGATTAACAAAGATGAGTGAGGCTTTTATTTTCTCGGGTGGAGTTCGAGGCTTTAGAGAGTTTTTTTGGAGGATTCAGAGGTTTTATAGGAGTTTTCTTAGGTAGTGTCTAACGCTTAAATGATGTGCTCAGAGACGAGTGAAGCTTTTCTTTGCTCGGGTGGAGTGTGAGGCTCTAGGGAGGTATGGTTAGAGGAGTTTGGGGCTTTACAGGAGTTTGCTCTGGCACTGTCTGAGGCTTAATAGAGGTTCTTAGGGATGAATACGGATTTTATTTGCTTAGGTGGAGTTTGTTCTTTCAAGAGGTTTGATCAGAAGAGCATGAGGCTTTATAGGGGTTTGCTTAGGAAGTGTATGAGGCGTAAAGAAGGTGCTCAGGGATGAGTGAGGATTTTTACAGATTTGCCTAAGCGATGACAGAGGATTAAGTGAGGTTCTTAAGGTTGGATGAGACTTTTGAGAGGTTATATCCGAGGAGTTTGAGGCTTTTTATTAGGGGTTTTCTCAGGTGAAGATCGAGGTTTTGCAGCGGTTGTCTCAGGGATGTCACTTCAGGGGTTTGCTCAGGCGGTGTTCAAAAATTAAGTGAGGTGCCCAGGGAAGTTTGAGGCTTTTGTTTGCTTAAGTTAAATTTGAGGCCTTTAGAGAGGTATGCTCAGAGGAGTTTAAGACTTTTTTAGGGGTTTTCTCAAGTGGCGTACAAGTCTTAAGTGAAGTTCTTAGGGATAAGTGAGACTTTTGAGAGGTTGTCTTAGAGGGGTCTATAGATTTTGATTAGGTATTTTCTCAAATGGAGTTCAAGGCTTTATAGTGGTTGGCTCAAACAGTGTTTATGTATTAAGTGATGTTCGCATGGTAGTGTGAGGCATTTGTTTCCTCAGGTTGCATCTGAGGCTTTTAGAAGGTATGCTCGAAGGAGTTTGAGGCATTGTAGGGGTCTGCTTAGGCAGTGTCGAAGCTTAAGTGAAGTGGTTAGGGATGAGTGAGATTTTGATAAGTTGGCTCAGAGGGGTCTGAGGATTTTGATTAGGAGTTTTCTCGAGTGGAGTATGGGCCTTTATAATGTTTGTCTCGAACTGTGTTTAAGGTTTATGTGAGGTGCTTAGGGATTAGTGAGACTTTTGAGAGGTTATCTCAGAGGGTTCTGAGGTTCTTAATTAAGAGTTTGATTGGGTGGAGTCTAAGGCTTTGTAGTGGCTGGCTTAGGCAGTGTTTGAGGCTTAAGTTAGGTGCTTGGGCATGAGTAAGGATCTTTAGGGGATTGATTAGGTGGTGTTCGAGATTTAAGTGAGATGCTCCGGGTAGTGTGAGGCTTTTTTTGCTCATGTTGAGTCCGAGGCTTTTAAAGAGGTATGCTCGGAGGAGTCCAAGGCTTTGTAAGGTTTGTTGAGATGGTGTACAAGGCTTAAGTGAAGTGCTCATGGATGAGTGATACTTTTAAGTGTTTGGCTCAGAGGGGTATGAGGATTTTGATCAAGTGTTTTCTCGGGTGGAGTTTAAGGCTTTGGAGAGGTTTGCTCAGAAGAGTCTGAGGCTTTTATTTAGTTGGAGGCAATGGATGCCTGTTGTGGGGATGTAGTTGGTAAATTATTAATGCCTATCCGATATCATTATGAAAGGAGGTGGTGTATTTTTTCTAAAGGGTAAGTAGAAAGTGGTTGCTCTTTAGGAGGAAAATTGTCTTCTAGGGTAAAAGGGGTCTTTTGGACGGGCCACGAGAATAATTCTCTTTGAGAGTATTTCATTTTTTTAATTTTTCATTAGGAGTAATCGATCACTTTTTTTTTACAACAAGAGTACATGCGTGATGTAGAATTGACAAGGAGTTTTGATTTTTGGATTGAAATATTGGGCGAGGAGGATGAATGGTTATCTGAAAATGGAAAGTAACTTAAAGACCCTTCTAGACATTTACATTAAAGTTAGATTTTTAAAGTTTTTTCTTACTCTAATTCTCTAATATAAAATTATTCCATGGTATTTGAAGATCCATTATGGTGGATTTCATTACAAGGTTTGCCTTTGGTTCAAAGGGCTTTAAATAAATTAGGTATATATTATGGTGTGACCGAGTCTTTTAGTGGACTGCCTACATATTCCTTAAGGGGAATAAGGTCAAATGTAGTTCCAATGGGTATGGTGGATTGTATTTCACCTTGACTGAATATTAATAGTGTGTGATGTTTTTTGGGGAGGGCAAGGCTTTTTTTTATAGTGGAACATTGAGGTGAGGGGAATGTGCTTTCCTGCTAGGCCTCGTAAGTTGTAGTCTGAGAGTACCATCTTTTGTGTCATGTTATAAATAATTAGAGCCATGTGGAGTTCTAACACTTTTGAGTGATTTTCATTACTTGGCGCCGTTCATTAAACCATGTAAAATGCTTATCAATTAAGACACAACTACCACATTTCTTGGGAAACTGAGTTGGGGTTTAGTGTTTGACCAAGCCCGAATATATGATTCAAAGACAACGACGTGTCTGTATATGAATGTATGCGATAATAAAATAGAGGAGAATCAGGTCTATGAGTTCTCTTGAATGAAAAAGTAAGTCGCTTAAATCTATTAGTTAACTTCAAGCGAAATGTTGGTGGATGAAGTTGGGTGCTCTTTTTATAGGTGGGAATGTGTTTAGTTACAATATTTTCTTTTCTCGGATCATCTGTGTATTATTCTTCTATCCCGACTAGTGGTCTTTATGGAATTTAAAGCTTCAGCTAAATTTGTCTCATTGTCCTTTTGGATCACTTTCCTTTTGTGTTAGATTTGGGCTTTCACTATTCTTTCTCCTTTTTTCTTTTCTTATAAAGGCTTATTCTTTTTGTTGTCACACCGACTTCTACTCCTGTTCAGGACATAGCAAGGGATAGTAAATTTTTTGAACGATCAAGGTTAAATACTTTAGAGAATGTGAGCCCATCGGTGTAAGCCAAGGTGGCAGCCCCACTAGTATTTATTTTGGGTGAGAAGGTAGAGACCCTCTTAATAGGTATGAACTTTCCTCTAAGAGTTTAAGAGGGCTTTAGGTTATCTTTTAGGACTAAGACATCTTCTTTGATGTCTATTTGATTTTTCATCGAAAACGTTATGTTGAAGTGATATTGGCTAGGGAGGGTCAATTAAAAATATATTTTGGGTGTCAACGTTTCCCAAGTTATTGATCGTTATATCTCTCTCGACAATAGTTATACGGTCGTTTTGTTCTTTGTTAATCCTTTTGAGGCTCTTTTAGTATCTTTGATATGTAGAGTTTCATTATTTATTGTGTCAATTGATTCATTTAGAATATCCAATTCAACATGCATCATACACAATGTTACGTACTTAGAACCGCTACTTATTATGCCATCAAAAGGAGGAAAGGGAACTTTAGAGAGCTTGGAGAATTTCAACTCTTAAGGGGATATGAGGAGACATGGTTTTCAATGAGGTATAGTTAAGAAGTTATCAGTTTTTCAAATAGGCATTCTCAGTGGTGAGGAGTTAGGATATTAGTTAATGGCCTTGTCGACGACCCCGAATAAAGATCGGGTAAGAAGGATTGAGTACTTTTTTCAAATCCATTGTCATTTTTAATGAGCATAAGTTCTATTCTTAAAATTTGGCTGTAGTGCAAGAATACCTTTTGCCAGTCTAGGCAGTGATGCCTTTACTCGCTGAGTAGAGGCTTTACTATTTTGACATGTGGGGTGTATTTCGAGAATTCTTAACAAGGTGAGAAGGATGTGGGTGAGATGGGATTAGACTCATGAAGTCTTTGAGCAAATATTTTCAAAGCGAGACAAAAATTGAGGGGGTTTGAATTGATAATTCAAACTTGAAAGAAACTGATATTATCAGCGAACTAGTAAGAATACCAATGGTTAGGGAAAAAGAAAGGGGTGGAGTGAGAATATGAAAATCTCAGCTTGAGTCCACACCAGAGTAGATAAACGACGATGGGTGGATTTTGCTTGACTCCAAAATATTGTAAGTGATCATTTTCTGCCATTTTTCTTTTTTAATAATTTTCCTTTTTTTTAGCAAAAATGGTCGACTATACTCTAAGAAGATACGTGGGTTTAGGGTAATCCCTAACATGGATTATGGTTATGATAAATACCTTAGATATGTGTGGGCTTAGAGAATAACTCTAGGTGTTAGGTGCAGATTTAGTGAAGTCTCTTAGACTTGTGGGTGGGGGTGGGGGGCTGGGAAGCCGTTGGTTAGATTAGGCATAACAAGCCTTGAAGGTGAAGGGGGTTTAAAGTCATCCACTATAATGGTGGTGCATTCGGAAGTCACTTTCTTGGATTGGGAATAGTAGGCCCTGGGTGAATTTGGGTGTCTCGTAAGAACCTATATATGGGATGAGGGTATTGGAGAGGTGGTATCTCATGGATGATGATGTTTAAGAAGAGACATCGAAGCTTAGTCCAGATAAAATTGTTTTTATGAAAAGGATGCATAAGAGACAAAAGGTCCAATCCTATAGAGATGTTGGACGGGTGTTTATTCGGAATCTGAGTGTAAGTCCTTTGGCCCTGTTGGTGTCATTTGTATATGTCTCTTATGAAAAAGACATATGATTTCCATAGCCCCATGGGAGGCTTAGGTACGTTCACATGAACTCGTTTGGAAGGTTTTCATGGGTGAGAACATGATTTATGAGAGGAGAATAAGATAAAAAATATTTCTAGGTTTATATATATATATATGGACATGAGGATTGGTTAGAGCCAGACAGTTAATAAAGAGTTATATGGATAAGTGAACCTTGAACTGAATTAAGGTAGGTACAACGAGGAGAGAGTCCTTCAGTGGAATGATAGGCTCATTACAAGTGTTGCTAACACTTATAAAGAATTTGTGTTCATGGACCCCCATTGGTGGACATCCACCCGGGGAATTCATTGAAATAGGGTTGTTGAGGCCGGTGGCATGTTTCCTTTTAGTCAGAGGAGCTAAGGGAACTACGAAGGTGATTGTCAGGATCGAGGCTATTAGTGTCCGAGATATTGATAATTTAACATGGTCAGGGTGGCCTGTGAGGGGGAATCTGGTGAGGTGGAGCGTAGAACCACACAGTTAGTCCTTGACCAACAGAAGTTAAAGGACTAGAATAGGGTGTCGAGATGGGGAATTGATTAAAGTAGTTTTGGATCGGTTAAGGCAAGTGTACTATGTTCGGGAACCAATTGGAGAAGTCAGGGAGATTGGCAAAGTTATTGTTATGAGTTTCACCTCGGATGAAGGAGGTATATTTTGTGTGTCTAGATAGAGTCGCAGTATTTTGTTAACCCTGGATTCGTGTGTGTAATTCGAGCTTTGTGGCGGTATCGATAATATTATAGAGGGTATATCTATATGTTTTTCGCGGTAGTGGGATTTTATTTTCTTCATTCGTTATGAAAATGGGTGTTTGTATTTTGAGCTTATATTTGATTTGCATTGCTCGTTTTGTATGTGTTATATGAGTATAGTATTATTCTTAGTATAATATATCTTTGATTGATCGGAGCGATAGCAGACTAATGATTGCAAGGCAATCGTATCCGCGGTTCCAGGGTGGGATTGGTTGTTTTTACGATATCTCAGCTAGATGTGGGTTGAGCTTGCCATATTTTTATATGTTAAGATGGAAATTCGAGGAGTAGATGTTTCACTAGCATGCCTTTAGTGCATGGGGACCTTATAGGTATGATCTAAGGTATGCATGATTTAGTATTTTACATGTTTTACGCTGACATACCTCCACGATCGACAAAGTTCCTTGTTTGGATTTTGCTTGCGAGACACTCCACGCATGAACCTTAACGACGTTGGGAGTGGAGAGATCTTACTGTATGCTAGGATGTTAGTTTTGATGAAATTAACTGAGAGTCATGTGATGATCAAGGGATAATAAAGGTAGATGTGTTGTGCAAAATCACTGGAAATGTTTCTCTCACTGCAAGTATGTGGGTGAGGTACGGTAAAGGAAATCGGGTTGAGGCTTATAGCTAGGCCTTGAATAAAAGGCAAATTAAGAGGAAATATGTTTTGGATATGATGTTCGTAACACTTTTGCAGAGAGTAAACACCCCGATTGGTTAGACTTTCCATTTCGCCAAGATGGAAGGACATAGTGGTAGAAGTACGTACGTAGGTTAGCGAGGTAGGATTTAGAACGTCCCGATGCTCTGCCTTAGGCCGTTATATCTCGATGACTGACGATGCGAGGGAGTAGTGTAACGGGAGGATTCCTTGTTTAGATTTCGCTTTGCGAGACGTCCCACGCATGAAACCGAGTAAATTTTAGAAGTTGAGAGAGGTCTTGGGCACTAGGGATATAGTTAGGATAGTACTCATTTTACGTGTGTAGGAAAACACATCGATCTTAGGACTAGTAAGAGGTAAAGTCCAGTGGGGCAAGTGGCGCTGTTATAGGAAGACTGTAGTGAATTAACCATTAGAAGATTGGTATGTTAACCTTAGGAGAGATTATAATTCCAGATTAAGGAATAATTGAATTTCGAATTATTCGAGTTAGGAAAACCCAGGTGTTAGTACTAGGCTGAGGAAATGAGGCCCATTTTAAGAGAGAGTTCAGGTGACGTTTATAAAGGTTGTGCAGATAGGCACGGGTTAAAAGGTGTATGGTCATGTTGGCAAGTTGGTTTTATATACCGTCTGAAATGGAAAGGGCGTAGTATATAAAGCTGAAGAATATTGAACGTCGTAGGAGTCACACGATAACCCAATTATCTAGGTGCAACAAGACTTGGCACACCTAAGATAAGCGATAAGACTGACGTAAGTAGTCAAGCGCTAGTTTAGTTTCCTGATGTAGATGAGTGGATGCCTGGAGTAGTGGATCACCTATGGGATCAATAAGTTAGAGCGGCGATTATAAGCTCGTTTTCTTTATATGCGACTATAGAAGCACTAGGTGCGATGTGACATTGTTAGAATCAACTTTACGACCGAAGTAGCATTGTAGCATATGGAGATTTCGGTAAGCTTGTGGTTAAGCTAGTGCGTCAGAGCATACGCCTCGAGATAGGTGGGTACCATTAATAGGTACATGGTAGGGGACCATAGTGTTAGTACCTTTTGACTTTGGTGTACTAGGACGTTGTGTAATTAGCGATCCTAGGATGGTGCTACAGATTGCATACGAATTTCGGGTACGAAATTCTGTTGTAAGGGGGGGAGTATGTAATACCCCGTACTTTTATGGATAATTAAATTACATAAGTGGGTGTAGTTTGGAAATTTAAAGAATTATTATGAATAGTAATTTTGGAAATTATGAGTGTAATTTAATTTGTAAACTTTAGTTAAGTGACTCGAATGGAGATTTAGAGTGCATGGTTGATTTTGGAATGGCCGAGATAGTCAGAATAGAGTATCCAGGGGTAATGTTTAGACTCCGGGGATTTTTGGACTAGTAGGGACTCGCAATTGAGCAAACGAGTCATTTTTGGGTTTATAAGGGATAAACCCTTATTTTCTCTTATAAAGGCACACGAGAGTGAGAGAAAGGAAAGAAAAGAGAGAAAAGAAGAAGAAAATAAAGGAAGAAGGAAAAGAGGAAGAAAAATGGGATTCTGGGCCAAACTCCGCGGGATTCGACTCGAGGTCGTCGAATTTTATCCACGAGGCAAGTGTTTACTTGCTTTATTTAATTTAGTGTGTGTATCTCATATCATAGTTGGTAAACTATATAATTTTGGCTTAGAACCCTTAAAATAAATTTGGGAAATTTGAGTTTAAGTTTACAAATTGATGTATTATAAACTCTTAATGATGTCTAGTGTTAAACCCATGATAATGGAGTGTGTAAATGGTTTGAAATGGGAGAAATGATAAAACTAGGGCTTCAATGGTTTTAAGGTTTAAATCTAAGAGAAATGGTTTAATACCACAAATTAATTGATGTGTTAGTTATAAATCAGTGTTAGGATGATTATAGAGTTGTTGGTTGAGGTTAGAAACTACAAAAATGGAGGTTGGGACGATATTTGGGATTTTTGGAGAAGATGAAATCGCCCAAACAGTGCCCTCCAAATCGGGCAAATCGATTCGGGTCTAGACCGAATCGATTTGCATAAGAGGCTCGGTAAGGCTGTCTCAGGCCGAATCAATTCGGATTGAGACCGAATTGATTCGCCTTTGAGGACCCATTTGCAGAACCTTTTTCGAATCGATTCGAATTTGGACCGAATCGATTCGCATTTGGGGGCGAATCGATTCACCCTTGTTGAATTTGAAAGTTTTTCTCCTTTAAGTTTAGGGGAAGTTAAATTATAAATTTGGAGATAATTGTCGGGGATACTAAATGTAACATTAGGACTCCTAGATAATGGAATTGAGGGTGAGTAAATCTTGGGTAAAGAAGAGTGAACCTTGGTTTAGTTGAGTGTACAATTCGGGGTATGGACTTAGTGAATGCTTAGGACGAGAAGCATTCGAGAGAAGTATTCGGCAAGTGCATTTAGATATATTTATACGGTTAGAATAAATATGGGTCGATTGCATTTAAGTAAATCATTGGATGTGATTAGGATGGAATTTAGGATATGGGCTAAAGAGGATTGGCGACTATTATCATAGGTGATGCAATACCTATGGGATTAAGATAAGTAGTTAGTATACTTATCAAATTGTCACAAATTGGTATATTCGAGTTTATATTATAATCCTTAGAAGTGATTAAGGTGGGAATTATTTATTAAGTAAGAGAGTACTTATAGGTTTAGTATTTGAAGTGTGCGAATACTTATATACTATTATTAATGGGAACATTCGGGGGTATTGGCTATCGCTATAAGAGTTTGGCAGTTATAACCATAACATATTGAGAAGTGATATATATATACGATGTTGTTACAGTATATATAATATGATAAGAATAAATATATCTGTGTGATTGGTATATTTGTACTTTAGAGGCTGGTTCCACAGGCTTCCCCAGGCATAGGGTTGGACAGCAAGATTATATATTTCCTCTAGTGCGATCTAGGGAGGTTGCATGATGTGGGTGAATCCCCTGGCTTGAGGAGCAGTGAGAGTATATCCCCAGGTCATATCGTCCTGCATATGAGTGCGATATTGTTATCCCACCTTCAGGAGGGAATATGATCGCCTCCACCGTTGTGTATTTTCACCAAGACCATGATTGAGTCTGGCTTGGTACCGTGGTTGATTGAGTAAACTCGGATGCGGATAGGCACTATAAGACTACATCCTCGAGTTATAGCTTGGTGGGATGGTTATTATACTTATGATCGTAATAGGTATAATTATACTTGTTGCGTATAATATATTGCTTAAATATGAAAGGAGATATCCTATAACTTTGAATGGTTTAAAGTGTAAAATGAATGAGATGTTGTTCTTCTTCCAGTAGTATTATATCCAGAGTAATACAAATGTGAATCATAGGTTCTAGTGACAACTATATATATACGGATTTTATTATATATGTTATGTATTGAGGTCTTAATGGATCTCGACGATTAACATTGTCATTTAGTAGTGTGTTGGGGGGGGGGGGATCCTTATTTGAATTTCGCTTCACGAGACACCCCACGCACGAAACGTAGCACAATTTTGGAAATGGGGAGAAGTTTATTCCTTAGTACTCGAGTTTAGGAGGATTTTGAGAAGATGGGTGAAAGATATTGGTTAGGCAGGGTAGCTTAACTAGGTTGTTTAAAACGTAAGAGATAGGTGTGTATTATCATAAGAGGGGTGAGGTGTATCTCGTGAGAGTGTGATACCAATTTAAATACGAGATATTTCATATTTTAAAATATGACTTTTAAGCACTTTCTAAATATTTTCAAAACTCGGGCTCTGACCCGTTTCTCTATTTTCCCCTCTCCTGCTATATATGTATATATATATAGGTGTCCAGACACAAGGACGCCTGGATGATGATTCCTTCGAGTTAGACATTTGCTGCAGCAGCTGTGGATGCATGCAGGTTTACTGTAGACGCTTCTATCATTGTAATATAGATAAGAGGTACTGTAGAAACACTCGGGCGGATAGCCCAACTGTATTCATTTATTCTTTTACCGCATTTTAGTTTGCGGATTCGATTTGGTTGTATTATGTTTTACCAAGAGTTTGGTTATTTTATTTCATTTCGGTTTTTGTGTATATAAACTGTGTGAATGTTTTACTTGGTTGGTTTGGTTAAAAAAAGATTAGTTAAATAAAATTTTGATGCCAACCTAATAAGTTGTTAGTAATTAAATTTGTTTTCGACAGTGATGCTGAGAATGAACCATATGAGACTCCTATTTTAATTTGGTATAGGATTGATCACTTAGTATTTTATTAGGCGGGGCGTCACAACTTGCCTCCCCACCCCCACCCCCACCCCCAGCCCCTGACATGTGAAGTAACCTACTTGTACCTTATGTGTTATATGTTGCTTGCGCTGGGGGTGGTGGGGTGTAACTCAACAAACCATTTAATACATGACTGCCCATCATAACCACAGTAAAAGAAACTTTCTACGCCACTACATACTGAATCATTTATAAATCTTGAGAAAATTTCCTTATGGAAAATAACTGAAGAAAGCGTCAATAAAAATCCTAAGAAAAATATTCACTCACTTACCTCTTCTCCTCTGCTTCCAAGTGTCGAATTCAATAGGTATAAGTCCTTTTCCCATTATTGGTTCGAGAATATTAGCAAGAACTCCCTAGTTGAAATATTGATTATCAAGAGGAATAGGGTTAAATATAATAATTTGCAACAATTTGTAATATTTTTACTTTGGTACGTCACTAATTTGTAATATTAACAAATGAACTTAGAACTTTTGAACAATTTTCGTCGCTAAAATGATTAATTTTTGTCACTGAAAGTAACAATTAGTGACAAAAAAGTACCAGCATCTAAAAATAAACAAATTCATAATAATGCAAATTAATGAAGTACCAAATTG
This sequence comes from Sambucus nigra, assembly GCA_949130495.1. NCBI lineage: Eukaryota > Viridiplantae > Streptophyta > Magnoliopsida > Dipsacales > Adoxaceae > Sambucus > Sambucus nigra. Next base: position 16,279,589 of record OX422216.1, read on the forward strand.
AAAAAAAAAACATAATTAAATAGCAGAGTATCCATGTATAAGATTCTTAGATGCCAGTATACTTCCTTCAATATATCAAAAAAAACATTTTCACTTGTAATAACCTCTAGGAGCCTTGCTCCTCTTTAGCTTGACCTCCTTTTGTTCAGCCTTCAAAGCATTGTATCACCTCTGATCATAACCTATTAGTTTTCTAAGGTTGTATTTCCCTAAATTGCCCATGCAAGATGCACCTTTCAACATCCCAATCAAGAAAGATATACATGTTCGGCATCTTCATGCATCCATTAACAAATCATCAATTTTACAAGTCGAGAAATTGAAAGTAGAATATTTTTTTCATCATAATATTATAATTTGGGGTGTGTGTGATTGGCATTAAATTTTTCCACGGAAATTCTTAATTTTTAATCCCTTTTCACTTTTGTGGTGTTGATCCCATATATATTTTACGGGAACATATAGTCTTAAATGTGGCACGTGCTCAATCTTTACCCCCCCCCCCCCCCCCCCCCCGTACGAAATTCCATCGAAAAGGGGATAGTAAGAGAAGTCTCATCATCATTTTTCACTCTTCCTCCAACTTTTCATGAAAATGAAGCATTTTTTCAATATTATTCCAACTTTGCAGTCAAACGCACCCTTGTATTATTTCACATTGGTTGATTTTTATTAATGGAAATTTTTTCTTACTAATTCGAGAAGAAGTGCAAACTATGAGGACAAGGGTTCCTCTCAAGAAGAAAAATATCCCAGTGACAAGAATCCATAATAAAATTTTAGTCTAATAATGCAAATTTATGAAGAACCAAAAAATCATAATTAAATCGTAAGAGTAACCATGTATAAGATTTCTTTGATGCCAATAAACTAGCAATATCTCGAAAAACCCTTCTCGTTCGTGATAATCTATAATGGGCGTGCTTGTCTTTAGCTTGACAATTAACATAAAATTACGTCTTTTTTATGCCATCTAAGCATGGTATTAACTTTAATTAGAACTTAATCTTTTTCTAATTTTAGGTTGAATTCCCCCTAATAACCCAAGCAAGATGTATGTATAACCCTCTCAAGTATCAACATACAAGTCAGAGAAATGCATCCTTTTCATCATCTTCATGCATTCAAAAAAATATCAATTTTGGAAGGCGAGAAATTGAAACCCATATAAAAAACTTTAATGCCAGCACTTTGACACTTGTAAATAATAAAATTATTGTTCCTAGAATATATATACCTGAATAAGAGTAAATATCAATAAATCGCCCGCCCAAGAAGAGGAATCCCCTATAGGTTGTATACAAAAAGTCAAGGAAAAATATAAAAAGAGAATAGCTACTTCCTATTCATAAACTCCTCCAAAAAACTAACAATGAGAAACCATAGTAGGGAGCATGAGCTCTTACTTAAACCATAAGTGAAGAAAAATCAACAAAAATTAATGAAGTCTAGTTGGAGCTAACTCCATTCTTTCAAAAAACGTTTTTTTATTTCTTGCCAAAATGTCCATAAAATGAATAGGGGTACCATCTTCCACACTAAGACTTCCCCCTCCCACCCACCGGAGACCTCCAAGCTGATAACACCTCCCCAACCAACCCACAATAAATATATATACAAGGATCCTAGATTTGAATCATGTATGTTTTTAACCCTATCCAAGCGCTTTTTAGATGAATTTTTCATGAAAAGATTACAACTTATATTACTCAGCATGACTTTTTTATTTATTTATTAATATATAAATGATTTCACCACTAGAAGAGATACAAACAATTAGGACAAGGCCTCCTCTTAGTAACTAAGGTTGTGTTTAATAGGGGAGATTAGAAAAAAATTCTAGGGCAAAATAAGTAATTCCAGCTTCGGGGGATGTTTGATAGCCTGTATTTGCCTTGGATTTTTCGAACTTACAATACAGTATAATTAGACACTACACATTTTTAGTATTTTCCATGGAAAAATATTCTATAGGTGGGGATAAAGATATTTCCACCTTCCCCTAAAGAAAAAGTCTTTTTGAACACTGCCCAAATGTGCATTATCAATATGTACTTTGTGCAACCTGGAAAATTATATTTAAGTAAAATTTAGACAGTGAAACACAATAAAAGTTGGAAAATATGGAAGATGATGTGACCCGCTTCAATGACACCAAAAAAAGAGTTCACAAAGAGTATTAATTGTCTTTCCTAAATGGAGAATGGGTACATATATAGTTCTTTGAAGAGGTGAATATACCCAAAAGATGCTAACTAATAAATTAAGGTTCTAGCATTAGTGAGGTTATGGTTGATGTCACTTGAAGGTGACATTAGTCATGATATCAATAATGAAACCTTCTAGATCCCCCTAAAGCTAATTATACCAAAAAAAAGTACAAATATACCCTCCGCATATTATTTACATGATGATTAACAAATTCTAGGAAGGTAGCATTTGGGGGGGGGGGGGGGCAGATATTAGTCCTTTCATTTAGAACTCATTTGTTGAAATGACAAGAAAATTAAAAATATTAGGGAATTTTTTACTAACCCGCTGACAATAATCCAAATTTTTTGACCTACATCTTCTACTCTTTTCACTACCACAAAAATCTAAGAGTGTCTTTGATTACTATGTTGGAAAATGATTAAAAACGTTTATGTTTATGAGAAGTTGGGTAAACATAGTGATCGGAGACGAGTGCTTTGATGAGATGCTCTTTTACTTTTCCCGTTTTCCATGAAATCCAATTCTTATCCAACTCCCAAAGAATTGGATTCCATGGAGAACTAGAAAAGTAAGAGAATATCTCACCAAACCTTTCATCTCTTTTTCCACTCACTTCCCAACTTCTCCTAAAAACTAAAAGTATTTTCAATTTTGTTTTCAGCTTTGTAATCAAATGGACCCTTAATAATAATTAGAAATGCCCGCTTAGTTTTTTCGAACATCGTTCCCCTATATTTATAACTATATTTTTCTTCATAACCCTTACATTTGATACCATTAATATTCTATTGTAAAGACATTATAACCTATCTTTTCCTTTCAATGATACCATTAATACTCTATTGTAAGGACATTATAACCCCATTTTTTCCTTTTAACAACCGTATCCCTATATCTATATAAACCAACCTACATCACAGCCACCATGACCACCCACCGCAACTTTCGAAACCACCCTCAAACTCACCCTGACCCATCAAACCGCGACTAATACATATAATGCGTGTGTATGTACATCACAACATCATTAATTAATTCTGTAGATCTGAGCAGAAAATGGTAAAATAATAATTAGATCGGGAGATCAGAACAGAAACGGGAGGAATAATCACAACATAACACCAATAATCGAATCAAGTTTGCTAATTTGGACTCCAATAAGCTTACCAAATTAGAGATTCATTTCTATACCTTTTGCTCATTTGGGTTGCTCAATCCAAAGCAACACTTATATATACATATATACAGACACTATACATGGATATATATGTTGTACTAGTATACAAAATAATTGGTTTTTGATGTGCCCCAAGTGTTACCTCGGCCCAGAGACATCAACGTCGGCCGAGACGATGGCCGAGATACTGATCGACCCAAGATAAGCCGTGGGCCCACGATATCATCCCTCGGCCAGACCAGGGTCGGCCTAGGCCGACACTACCATCTACGCTCCTATTGGACACTACGCTCATCACAGGCATCAATAGCATTCTCATATACCTGGGTATGGCAACCTCGGCCGAGTGTAGGCCGAGGTGACAAGAAGCCTTGACCTTCAACATGGAACCAGTCCAACCTCGACTTGGGCCGAGGTCACAAGAAGCCTTAGTAATTGTCAGCATGGAATCATTCATACCTCGGCTGGGGCCGACCCAGCATAATGACTCGGCTGAGACCAGGCCGAGACTCCCTATGACACCTCGGATTGAACGAATATTAATCCTCTACAGCTCGGCCTCTCCCAGGCCGAGGTCATCCCTCAACATTGCAGCCGAGCATCTGTTGAACATTTGGATAAGGACACCTGGGCACAAATCAGTTGTAACAAGATTATTCCCCACATGTGGGGAGAATATTTCATCATCATTACTTACATGTGGCAGCGACAGATGGCACTCCCCCATTGGTGAGGCTACCACACACATGCACATTACATGCATGGGGGGTACATTACACCCCCTAGGCACTATATATAGGGATCATCCCCTACCTTGCAAAGGGATCCCCAGTTATTAAACCCTAGCTGAAACTCTGACTAAATTCACAGTAGAGAGATAAAGCTTGACAGATTGTATCCATGGCCATTAGTGCCTTATTTCAGTGATATTGCTCACACACACTCACAGTGGACGTAGGCCAGATTGGCTGAACCACTCATATTCCAGTGTTGATTCCTCATTTCCTCACCTCATTCTCTTCTCTTTATATAGCTATACTGCCATTGTTATTCATATATTGAGCTTGGAAACACCTTATCTGGTGGTGCTGATTCATAGCATCATCATTTTGGCGCCGTCTGTGGGAACGAGAAGCTATCTCTTCCTCCTTTTCTGCTTAACCTCATCGGAGACTCTGGTGGTGAACCAGGAACCACCCCTTGCGTGGAGCTGTTTCACCATTGAAAGAGGTCCTTTAAGTTATTAAGGTCACTTGCTACTCAAGCTCTATACAGTTAACATATGGCACCAGAATTACCACTCCCTCTTCCGCCGCCCGGAGGTGGAGGGGCTAGCTCCAGTCAGGCTCCTCCCCAGTCCGAAATGGCGGAGGTAGCAGCAGCCTTGAAATATTTGGCTGCAACACAACAAGCCATGAAGGAGCAATTTGCCCAGCTCAGTCAAACCATGATGATGAGGCCACCTGGAGTCTCACCGGACATGATCACTCCGGCGGCAGTTCAGCATCATCCTGACGCCAGGGGACCACCCCAGGCGCCCATGAAGGATCAGCCTGCACCCCAGCGGAGGAGGGACGTTGCTGACCCTAGGCGCTTGCGCCTGGGGAGGCAAGGAAACCCTTGCCCAGAGGGCAAGTATTATGACCTAGGAGCTGAAGAGGCCCCAGAAGACTGCTGGGAGCCGTATGAGGTGTCAGATAACACCATACGACCTCTTAGGCGGAGTCAGGGATGTGTCGGTCGAAGAAGAGAAGAGGCCCAACAAAGAGGGTCGGCCTTTGACAGGTTGAGTAGAGGGTCGGCCTTCAAGAGGCTGGGCCCAGTTAATGACCTGAGACAGAGGCTATCGAGGTCAAAGAGCGCGACAGGCTCCCAAAGAGGGGATAGGCAGGCTCGGCCAGACCAAGGCCGACACTGTGAGAGAAGAACCAGGGAGCAGGAAGAGGTCAACAGCCAACGGGTCGTGGCTGGGGAACCCTCTGTCCATCGCAGGGAGGTGGCAGGGGATAACCTCGGCCAAGTCGATGACAGAAGACCCTGGAATGATTCAATCCAACGCCCTGAGGAGAAGATAGGGGACCTCATAAAGAGCAGGGACCCATTACAAAGGGGCTACTCGGAGGGTTCCCCATTTGTGGCTAGGATAGTGGGGTTCCCAACCCCAGCTAAGTTCAAGCCTCCTACAGTGACTCCCAAATATGATGGTAGCACTAACCCTGTGCACCATATCGAGATGTATCAGTCGGCGGAGATATTTACTCGATACCCGATGAGATGAAGTGCCGGGCCTTCTCGGGAACCTTGACAGGGGCAGCGCACAGCTGGTTCACCTCTCTTCCAAAGAACTCGATCGAGAACTTCAAAGGCTTGGCAGAGCAGTTCATCCATAACTTCTGCTTTGGGGTAAGACCTCAAAAGAAGACTACCCACCTGCTATATGTCAAATAGGCTAAGGGTGAAAGCCTAAGAGACTACATAGCAAGATTCAACAAAGAGAAGTTGGAGGTGGAAGACTATGAAGAAAGCATAGCTATGACAGCCCTTATAGGAGGCCTCCAGAAGGGGAAGCTACTATGGAAACTGGCGGAAAACCCTCCTATGTCTATGGCGGAGTTACTGGCAACCACAGGGAAAGTGATGAATGCAGAAAAGGCAATGGCCGCCAAATATGAGGAGGAAAACCGCGGTAGCGCTGGGAGGTCCCAAAGTAAGAAAGAGGGGAAGAAGAGGTCAGGTGATGACAAGTTCGCTCATTACACTCCTCTGATTGTGAGCTGTGAGCACATCCTTAATGAGATTAAGACTGACCGGACTCTGAGGTGGCCAGAGAAGCTGAAGGCCCCACCACATAAGAGGAACAAAAACCTCTGGTGCGAGTTCCATCAGGATCACGTCCATGTCACAGATAGATGCTTCGCTTTAAAGGATGAGATTGAGAAGATGCTGAAATCTGGGAAGCTGAGAAGGTATGTGGATGGCAAGGCCCCAAAGGGTGGAAGAGAAGACCCTAAGAATAGAATAAATGACAGATGCCGTGGCGATGTCCCGACCAGAAGGGACGATGACTCAGAGGGAGATGATGGAGATGACCCGGATCTCCCGCCAAAGGATGACAAAACCCCGGTGAAGAGGGTAGGAATGATCTCCTTTGGTGTTAGCACCATATGTGGGGGATTCGCAGGAGGTGGCTCTGAGGTAGCCGACAGGAAGGCTCATGTAGCAGAGGCCATGTCAGTGGCCAAGATTGAGGTTGTGAATCTGACGTCTTCTGACGCAGTGCAGAAGAGGAAGAAGGTAGACATGGACACCCTCGTGGTGGGGTTCTCCAGACTCGACTTCAAGGGAATTTTAGCCCCCCATGATGACCCTTTAGTCATAACAACAAGGGTGCATGGGTGTGATGTAGGGAGAATCCTCATAGATGGGGGAAGCTCAGCAGATGTGATGTTCTGGCCTTGTTTCAAGAGCTTGGATCTTAGCAGGGCAAGGCTGGTTCCCTACCATCACCCGTTGATAGGCTTCAGTGGTGAGAAGGTGCACCCACTGGGCATGTATGAAATGGATGTACGGATGGGGGATGAATGGCCTAAGAGGCTGACCAAGAAGATCAACTTTTTTGTTATGGACGGAAATGTCTTTTCGGCCTACAACCTCATCATCGGAAGAGTGGCCCTCAAAGAGTTTGAGGCCGTGCCGTCGACGGTCCATCAGATGCTAAAATTCCCGACTCCTTATGGAGTAAGGGAAGTGCAAGGGGACCAGACCACGGCGCGGGAATGTTACTTCAACTCGGCCGAAGAGAGAGAGTCCCATAAGAGAGCAACCGCCACTTACAGCATTGACACTCTTGACCCAAGAGATGAAACAAAATTGAAGAAGGGCGAGGCCGTGGAAGAGGTAGAATCCATCGTCCTCAATGAGGACGAGCCGGAAAAAACCGTCCAGGTCGGTAAGGCCCTAGAGCCAGGGATCAAGGAAGAGCTGGTAAAATTCCTCAGAAGAAGGCAAAGTATCTTCGCATGGAGTCACGCAGACATGCATGGTATCGACCCTGAGGTCATGAGCCACAAGCTCAACGTGGACAGAGATGCCAGGCCAATCAAGTAGAGGCGAAGAGTCTACTCCAGGGAGAAGTATGAGGTCATCCGGGAAGAGGTGAAAAAGTTGGAAGAGGCCGAGTTCATAAGAGAGGTTACCTATCTGGAGTGGCTCTCAAATGCAGTCATCGTGCCTAAGGCCAATGGAAAGTGGCGAATGTGTGTAGATTTAACATATCTAAACAAGTCTTGCCCAAAGGACAGCTATCCCTTACCTAGGATAGACCAGATGGTGGATGCAACGGCAGGGCACGAGCTCATGAGTTTCATGGATGCTTATTCAGGTTATAACCAAATATTCATGGACGCCAAAGACTCTGAGAAGACAGCCTTCATTACTGACAAGGGGACGTACTGTTACAAGGTGATGTCCTTTGGCCTGAAAAATGCGAGGGCAACGTATCAGCGTCTTGTCAATAAGATGTTCGAGGAGAAAATAGGTAAGACCATGGAGGTGTATGTGGACGATATGCTAACGAAGAGCCTGAAAGCATGTACTCACGTAGCAGACCTTGAGAAGACCTTTGATGTCATGGACTCGTATAGAATGAAGCTCAACCCAGCGAAGTGTGTCTTCGAGGTAGGAGCTGGGAAGTTCTAGGGGTTCATCGTTAATCAGAGGGGGATTGAAGCAAACCCGGAGAAAATCAAGGCATTACTCGACATGAAGACTCCTAGGAGTATCAAGGATGTTCAGAGACTCACTGGAAGAGTGGCGGCCCTTAACAGGTTTGTTTCTAGAGCCATGGACAAGTGTCTTCCATTCTTTAAAGTTCTGAGAAAGGCCTTCCAGTGGGACGAAGAGTGTGAAAAAGCCTTTGACCAACTCAAGTCCTACTTGGGGTCTCCCTTGTTCCTGTCTCGGCCCATCACGGGGGAGAGGTTATTTGTGTATCTGGCAGTCTCTGAATCAGCCATCAACACAGCCATCATACGGGAAGAGGATGGAATCCAGAGGCCTGTGTACTTCAACAGTAAGGCCCTTCAAGGGTCTGAACAAAACTATCCCCGAATGGAGAAGTTGGCTTATGCCCTTATACATGCTTCAAGGAAAATGAAGCCTTACTTTCAATCTCACTCCATGGTAGTCCTTACAGACTCCCCGCTAAGACAGGTTCTGCACAAACCTGAGAAGTCCGGGAGACTAATGACCTGGGCCATCGAGCTAGGAGAGTATGATCTTACCTACCAGCCCAGGACAGCCATCAAGGGGCAGGCCCTCGTAGACTTTGTCGCAGAGTTCACTTGGGAAGAGGACGAGATAGAGAAGGGCTTGGATGGCGCCGAAGAGACGAACCGAAGTGTCTTCCAAGATTCAGAAGAGACTGCCCCGTACGTCTTCCGAGGCCGAGAAGAGGTAGTCCCAGGCAAAACTCAGAGCAGAGTAGAAGAAAATGAAGAGGATCAATACCTCTTCGAAAAGGGGGTTATGAGAGAAGGGGTCTTCTCATCAGATGCAGACGTATGGAGCCTCTTCGTTGATGGCTCTTCCTATGACAGTGGGAGCGGCGCGGGGCTAATACTCTCGGCCCCAGATGGTGCCAACATTGAATACGCCTTGAGATTCAACTTTCAAGCCTCAAACAATGAGTCTGAGTATGAGGCCATGATAGCAGGTCTCTTATTGGCAACAACTCTTCGAGTAAAGCGACTCCTGCTTCATAGCTACTCAAGATTGGTTGTCAATCAAGTGTTGGGGGTATACGAGGCCAAGGACGAAAGGATGGCCAAATACTTAAAAAAGGTAAGAGGGTTGCTAGAGTATTTTGAAGAGGCCAAACTGAAGAGAGTGCCGAGACTGAGCAACAATCACGCTGATGCGTCGGCAAGGCTGGCCTCGGTAATGAAGATAGATTTGGGAAGGACCATCCCAATCAAAGTCTTAGGAAAGGCGAGCATTGAGGAGGATGAGGTATGTAGTCCTTGTCACAATGTTAACATAGGAGACTAATGGATTGACCCGCTCGTCAGATACCTAAGAGAGGGGGAGCTACCTGAGTCCAGGCTGGAAAGAAGAAAGTTGAGATACAGGGCTGCCAAGTTCTCATTGGTAGGAGATGTCTTGTATAAAAAGGGGTTCCTCTTGCCCCTCCTCAGATGTGTGCATCCCATGGAGGTACCCCGGGTCTTACAGGAGGTTCATGAGGGCTCTTGATCTAGCCACATAGGGGGAAGGCCCTTAGCCAAGAGGATCATCACTCAGGGATACTGGTGGCCTACCTTGTCTAAGGACGCTGCAGACTATGTGAAGAGGTGCGATAAATGTCAAAGGTCCGCCACTATCCCTCATCAACCCCATCAGCCTATGACGTCAATCTCTTCTCCATGGCCATTTGCGGTATGGGGAATTGACTTGGTAGGACCTTTGCCAAGAGCTGTCAACAACTATAGGTTCTTGATAGTTTCCATTGACTACTTTTCAAAGTGGGTAGAGGCAAAATCGATGATAACAATTACAGAGCAGAAGACCTTCCAGTTCATCTGGAAAAACATCATATGTTGATATGGTCTCCCAAACACGCTCATCTCGGATAATGGGACCCAGTTCAAGAACTCCTCCTTAGAGAAGTATTGCCAAAATATGGGGGTTAAACAGTTCTTCTCATTTCCTGGTCGACCTCAGGCCAATGGCCAAACCGAGGTCACAAACAGAACCATCTTGGATGGAATCAATAAGAGGTTAGAAGAGGCGAAGGGGAGATGGACAGAAGAGGTCTACGCAGTGTTGTGGGCCTACAGAACTACGGCCAGGACACCAACAGGAGAAACCCCATTCATGCTAGCACATGGCTCAGAGGCTGTCATACCAACGAAAGTAGGACTACCAACTCATCGGATTCAGACCTACGACCCTGACAACAATGGGGAAAAAATGAGGCTAGACCTGGATCTTATCGAAGAGAGAAGAGAAGACGCAGAGGTCAGGAAAGCAGCCTACCAGCAGAGGGCAACGAGATTCGACAACCAGAGGGTGAAGTCAAGGCCCATTGCAGTGGGAGACCTAGTGCTAAAGAAGACCCTACAGAAGGCAAATAAGCTACACCCAAACTGGCATGGCCCCTACAAAGTAACAGAAGAGGTTATACCCGGCACTTACAGACTAGAAAACCTAGAAGGAGAACCTTTCACTAACCCATGGAATGCTGACCACCTGAAGAGATATTACATATGATGTTGCATAGAATTTGTAATTTATAAATGTACCATCTTATTGAGAAGAGGTTATTAATAAAGATCAATTCCATGAAAAGTTCTTGCTCCATTCTTAGATCAGAGATACTTATTATGAGGCTAACCTTTTAGGTGAACCCTCAAAACATCACTCGGTGGTGACGAGGTCTGAGCTCAGACACCTTGGTTAGATGACCTCAGACCCTTAACATCATTAATTTGGTGATATTTATTATGAGGCTAACCTCTTAGGTGATGACCTCAGACCCTCAAAACATCACTCGGTGGTGACGAGGTCTGAGCTCAGACACCTGGGTTAGATGACCTCAGACCCTTAACATCATTAATTTGGTGGTATTGATTACGAGGCTAACCTCTTAGGTGATGACCTCAGACCCTCAAAACATCACTCGGTGGTGACGAGGTCTGAGCTCAGACACCTTGGTTAGATGACCTCAAACCCTTAACATCATTAATTTGGTGATATTGATTATGAGGTTAACCTCTTAGGTGATGACCTCAGACCCTCAAAACATCACTCGGTGGTGACGAGGTCTGAGCTCAGACACCTTGGTTAGATGACCTCATACCCTTAACATAATTAATTTGGTGGTATTGATTATGAGGCTAACCTCTTAGGTGATGACCTCAGACCCTCAAAACATCACTCAGTGGTGATGAGGTATGAGCTCAGACACCTTGGTTAGATGACCTCAGACCCTTAACATCATTAATTTGGTGATATTTATGATGAGTCTAACCTCTTAGGTGATGACCTCAGACCCTCATAACATCACTCGGTGGTGACGAGGTCTGAGCTCAGACACATGGGTTAGATGACCTCAGACCCTTAACATCATTAATTTGGTGATATTTATTATGAGGCTAACCTCTTAGGTTAAGACCTCAGACCCTCATAACATCACTCGGTGGTGACGAGGTCTGAGCTCGTACACCTAGGTTAGATGACCTCAGACCATTAACATCATTAATTTGGTGATATTTATGATGAGGCTAACCTCTTAGGTGATGATCTCAGACCCTCATAACATCACTCGGTGGTGACGAGGTCTGAGCTCAGACACCTGGGTTAGATGACCTCAGACCCTTAACATCATTAATTTGGTGATATTTATTATGAGGCTAACCTCTTAGGTTAAGACCTCAGACCCTCATAACATCACTCGGTGGTGACGAGGTCTGAATTCAGACACCTGGGTTAGATGACCTCAGACCCTTAACATCATTAATTTTGTGATATTTATGATGAGGCTAACCTCTTAGGTGATGACCTCAGACCCTCATAACATCACTCGGTGGTGACGAGGTCTGAGCTCAGACACCTGGGTTAGATGACCTCAAACCCTTAACATCATTAATTTGGTGATATTTATTATGAGGCTAACCTTTTAGGTTAAGACCTCAGACCCTCATAACATCACTCGGTGGTGACGAGGTCTGAGCTCAGACACCTGGGTTAGATTACCTCAGACCCTTAACATCATTAATTTGGTGAAGTTGGTTATGAGCACAGCATATTAAGTAATGACTTCAGAGACTAATAGCATTCAGAGATCATATAGCATTCAGAGGCATTTAGAGATCAAAATAAGAGGCTTGGCATTCAGTAAAAGGGAGAGATTACATAACATTCTGAGGTGTTACAAATTCAGTTACAAACTACAAGCTAAAAATTACAAGTTGCAAAATACAAATTTGTTACAAGTTAAAGGTCTGAGGGGGGAGCATTGACAGTCTCGGCTGGGTTGACTTGATCAGCGTTGGTCACCTCGGCCACATCATCAGCAGGGCCAGTCCCTCCGAGCTCAGTCCCTCCCAGAGTTGCAGTATCGGCTGGGGCAGCGACCTCGTCTTCTACCTCTTGCAGTGCCTGGGAAAATTGAGGGTCGGCAAAGCCGAGGCCCACAAAGTCAGAGGCCTTCAGAGTGACGACCTCCTTCTCTCTGACCTCAGCCCATTTGGTAGTGTCTTTGATACCTCTTTCGAGGTATTCAAAACCAAAACCCACGAACTCCTCAGAGACTTTGTAGTCAGAAATTATTTTCTCTGAGGCATCTGCAAGGGCAGCCTTCACAGCCGCGTTGACCTTCTGCTGTAGAGCATCATCTTTGTCCTTCAGAGCCTTAGCATGGTTTTTGACGAGCGCAGAGATATCTTTTTCCAAACCCTGGGCCTTATTTTCAGAGCTCTTGGCCTTATTCTCAAAATTCTGCAACTCTGACTTCAGACGGTCAACCTCGGCATTCAGGGCGCTCTCGACCTTCTCAGCCTCCTTCCCCTTCTGGATGAGGGGCAATTTCCTCATAGCCCAGTTAGACAATTGATACATGGCAGTCACCCCCTGCACATTTAATGAAGAGGTTAAGTGAGAAAAATCAGATGTTGCACTTATAAAACTTTGACAAAGGAACAAGTCATACCTGGACGACTCGGTGAAGGCCGAACTCAATCATCACAGGGGTGTCCATGGCTCTATAGAAACGCTTATCTGCCTCGGTCATTACAGCGGCAAGTGCGTCCATGGCCTGTCTGCTGTTGCCGATCACGCTGTCAGTTAACTTCAACTGCTCCAGACGAGCCGTCAGGATGTCAGCCGAAGAAATTGGGATCGCAGCGTCTGAGGTCTTCTTTTGTCTCGAGGTCGGCCTCTGATCCTCAGAGGCCGGGACCTCAGGGGCCCTCTTCTTGGAGGCCTGGGATTTGGATGTAGTGGGAGCTGGAGGAGGTGCATTCAGACCAACCTTCTTCGCAAGCCTTGTCAAACTTGGAGCTGCCATATTCCACAGTTCCTCTGGGATACCTGGTGGTCTCTCTGCAAAAGTGAAAAGATAAGAGTCAGACATCAAATATGAATGAGTTCAGAGGTTAAACTAAAAGAAAAATCCTTACCAAAATCAACAAGGGGACTTCCACCTAGGCTCGTCCCTGAGAGAAACTGAGGGGTCAACAAATGTTCGAACTTGACAAACAGACCATGTGCCCCTTGGTCTTGCAGGGCCTTCACCTTTTTGATATTCTGAAAACTTAGGCCAGGATCGGCCCTTGAAGACATGGTGACCTTACCCCATCTGAGGGGTATCCTCGGCTCAAAGGTGGAAGAGGGAACAGATGTGCAGAATTCCCATGGCCCTGAGGCAAAAAAATATCGGGGCTTCCAATTGTGATTCGAGGTCTGAGTCACCTGGATCATCTTCTTCTCAGGCCTCCGAGCCACGAAGTGATAGTAGCTCGGATGATTTTTGGCCGAGGTAGGGACATAGCAACCAGCAAAGACCTGAACTGGGAGGTCAGAGTGGTGGACTGCCCTCCACAAGATGATGGCCCCAATAATGACTCTCCAAGCATTGGGAGAGAGCTGCGAGGGGGCCAAGTTGATGAAGGAAAGAATGGACCTGATGATGGGATGAATGGGTAGACGAAACCCTAACTTAAACATCTGCTCGTACAAGCAGATTTCTCCATCTTGGCCATGATAGGCCCTCTCTTCCCTCAGAGGTCTCCTTAACTTGATGGAAGGACTAATGGAATATAAGTACCTAAAGCACAGGAGGTCCACCTCGGTGACTGTGCTCTCGAACTCGGCTGCTTCAGAGATGTCAACATCACTTTCAGCATCCTCATCATCGTCAAGATCAACATCGGCTGGAGCAGACGTGGATGGGTGACGAGGGAATCTCTGAGCGAACTCAGCCCCTGTAACGACCGATAGAGGGATGGCATCAAGAATGGGTGGCACAGCCACATTTGGCTCAACAAGTTCGACCTCTGAAGAAGAATTTGAGGTGCTTGAGCCATTCTGGGACGAATCTCGGCTGGAGACCTCGGCCTGGTCAGGGGCCTGACCAGGCCGAGGTGTAAAATCCATGGCTTCTTGGAAAGAGTCCACAGACATGGCGTCTGAGGAGGAAGACTCAGACATCGGCAATGGGTTGGCAGAGACGTCTGTCTGATAGAAATTCTCAGGAGGATCAGGATATACCACCTTGAGAGGTGGGGGAAAGATAGGTCTAATAGGGAACTCCTGGGACCTACGAGCTTCTTCCCGAGCTCTCTCTATTTGCCTAATCTTTTCTAAGGTCTTCTCTCTAAGAGAAGGGAAGTCCTCAAGGAGCTGGTACAGGGGTCTGAGCATCAGAGGACGACCCAAAACTTGGGACGACCCTAAACTTGGGGAAAAATCCTAAAGCTATAAACACGTTTGGCTTATACAATGGAGAAGCCTAAAGATCAAACTTAGGAGTTTCAAGAAAACACAGTTCGCCGGAGTTAATGGAGCTCGCCGGAAAACTCAAAATCTCGCCGAAAAATTCAAACCAAATACCAAAAACAAAGGAAATGGAAAGGGAGAAGTACCTGAAGATGAATCGATGGATGAAACGAAGAGAACTCACAAGAAAACCAGGGGAAATCCTCTGCAGAAGGGCGTTTAGTGGAGGAGCTTAGAGAGAGAATCGCAAGAACTTTGCATGCGCGGCAAAAGAAATGAAGAAGAAGAAAGAGAAAGGAAGGGTTTAAACCCTTAAGTACTTGGGCACACTTCCCAAGGCCCATCATTGCCTTGGGAAACCCAAGGGACGACTGACAGCACACGCCAGCCAAATTTGCACGCTCTAGCTTGGGACAGATGTCATACAGGTATTAGCCTTGGGACGGACAAGCCTCGGAGGTGAAGCAATCCCCTAGCCACTTTCTCTCGCATATGACTAAGGGCTGGGGGGTGATTGATGTGCCCCAAGTGTTACCTCGGCCCAGAGACACCAACGTCGACCGAGACGATAACCGAGATACTGATCGACCCAAGATAAGCCGTGGGCCCATGATATCATCCCTCGACCAGACCAGGGTCGGCCTAGGCCGACACTACCATCTACGCTCCTATTGGACACTACGCGCATCATAGGCATCAACAGCATTCTCATATACCTGGGTATGGCAACCTCGGTCGAGTGTAGTCCGAGGCGACAAGAAGCCTTGACCTTCAATATGGAACCAGTCCAACCTCGGCTTGGGTCGAGGTCACAAGAAGCCTTAGAATTTGTCATCATGGAATCATTCATACCTCGGCTGGGGCTGACCCAGCATAATGACTCGGCTGAGACCAGGCCGAGACTCCCTATGACACCTCGGATTGAACGAATATCAAGCCTCTACAGCTCGGCCTCTCCCAGGCCGAGGTCATCCCTCAACATTTCAGCCGAGCATCTGTTGAACATTTGGATAAGGACACCTGGGCATAAATCAGTTGTAACAAGATTATTCCCCACATGTGGGGAGAATATTTCATCATCATTACTTACATGTGGCAGGGACAGATGGCACTCCCCCATTGGTGAGGCTACCACACACATGCACATTACATGCATGGGGGTACATTACACCCCCTAGGCACTATATATAGGGATCATCCCCTACCTTGCGAAGGGATCCCCAGTTATTAAACCCTACCTGAAACTCTGACTAAATTCACAGTAGAGAGAGAAAGCTTGAGAGATTGTATCCATGGCCATTAGTGCCTTATTTCAGTGATATTGCTCACACACACTCACAGTGGACGTAGGCCAGATTGGCTGAACCACTCATATTCCGGTGTTGATTCCTCATTTCCTCACCTCATTCTCTTCTCTTTATATAGCTGTACTGCCATTGTTATTCATATATTGAGCTTGGAAACACCTTATCTCGTGGTGCTGATTCATAGCATCATCAGTTTTGTTTGGATTTTAGACTGTCCATTTAATGAGAATCATTATAGTCATGTTTGCAATATGTTATTATTATATATGTATGTATGTATATGTATGTATGTATAATGTCACAAAAGATAGTATCTTCAGTTCCGTATAGAATATAAGTACTGTTGAGAGGCTTAAAAGAAATAAGGCTCATCCGCTGTAAGATGTTGAAATATATTATGGTATAACGTGTTGTGCTAGCACACAGTGATGTATGAATATGATCAAGTTGAGATAATCGCCTTTATACTAACTATATATATGAGTGCAGTTACAAATTCAGTAGAGTGATTTGTAAATTGTGGTATTAAGTTATATAATAATTCTTAATACATTAGAAGCCAACTATTAATTTCTCTTTTGGGTCCCCACTCTCACCATTTGTATAAGCATCATCACTCTCAGTCTCAAAACACATATGCCTAAACCTCAAAATTTCGGAAACACTGATTGACAGAGAGCAGAGAGGAAGATCGCGCAGGTGCCCAGTTTAGGGTACATTTGATCCATCGAGTGCACCACTCGATCAATTGGGGTACCTTTTCAGTACAGTTTCATCAATTGAATCCTAGTTTTTTGTGTTCTGGATGTTTGATTTACGGAATACGATTTTTGGTGTCCACGCTATGATCACGGGTCATTGTTTGTCAAGGATATGAGTAGAAGATTGCGATGTCATTTTCGGGAGCTCAATGTTCATGGTTGTTTTTCATTTGTTTCTTTAACAACAAATTACATGACATTAAGCCAAGTTCAAATTACAAAGAAATCACACATATGGCTTTAGAGAAGCGTTTCGTTTGTGCTTTTTTTTTATTGCCCGGGGTGGGGAGGGGGAGTATGGAATGTTCATTGGAATCAGCCAACCCAGAGAACCAAACCAAAGCCAATATCAAAGAGTTAGGTTGGGTTGGGTTACTTTTCTTCGTAGTAAAAAAAAAGGTCTGGTTCTGGTTCCAATAATCACAGAATAGAGAATCGAACTGAGAAGCTGGAACCAAATACAAAGACATATATTTTACCCTTAAATTCTTATTTATCTCATTAGAATAAATTATACAATTTTATTTTCCATTCCCACTATATTTGACATGTTACATCTCATTCCAATTGTTTTGGTACTGAATAAAATAAAGCTTGTATCAAATTTTCACTACATCATACCTTCTCACGTCTTACAAGGTTCTTGTTTAAAATGTGAAAATGATCACTATACTGGTTTTACATATACACACATTTCCGCCATCATTTCGAATCAACGGTGTTTTAATAATTTCTAGTGCAAAATTGATGTATCGGTTCCACTTCAAGAATTGGGTTCAATTATTGCAGCGATTCCAACATGATTCTGTCGAGATTTACATGTGTATTTTTTAGCATTGAAACTTTTGATAATCATCTCACTCACTAAATGTTTATTTTTTTAATGAAATTTGGTGGAGATGATCTCCTCACCATAGAGATAATATCCACCAAATTTCATCAAAAAAATTCAACCATTACCCCACTTAAACTTTGGTGTCCATAAATTTCTCAACTTAAAATGTCATTTTTGAGCATCACAAACACACACACACACACACACACACACACACATATATATATATATATATATATGTATACATGTTGGTATGCAAATAGGTCTGTTAATTAACAGAGTATAGTGGTTATGGCGGTGCTATATCTAAGATTTTAGATATCAAAAGTGGAAACCATGTATTTTATGTGCATTGGTGGTACTATGGGTAGTTCGGCAAGGAGAGGGGGTGGAATAAGGAGGTGGAGTGGGGGTGGCGAAAGCAGGTAGTGTGGGGTTGAAATAGGTGATGTTTGTCAAAACAATTAATATAATTTGCACTGATTGGAGTGGTTGTCAACTAAACTAGGATTGAGATGTTATATTTGGATTGAGATGTTATAGTTGAAATTAAATATTTTTATAGAAGAACATGAGGGAAGTCTAGTACATGTATCTTTCACATCGCTGACGAGAGTAAGTAAAAAATTACAATAAATTATAACCCATGTAAAGCAAAGGGTTATGAAACCAAATTTGTGGAGTGAAACATTCAATAAGTTGTTTAAACTTAATAGATTAGAAGTAGCTTGGCACTCAAGTTCTAGAGGAAAGATTTTCAAAATGGTTGAATTTGATAAAGTGTGCCTGAAAGAGAAAACATTACAAAATGTGATTGGTTATCAAATTCTAATTACGATAACACGAGTAAATGATACATAATGTATTGTCACCAAAGCTTCACCCATAAAAATCAATGCTTATAAGGATTTTGCTAGCCTCCACAATTTTCTCAAACACCTCAGCAAAGACACTTTGACCTATTAGAGTAGTTGTAAATATCTTTATGATATAAGGATTATTCCTCTTCGTAGTCCTTTATGTTCTAGACTTTATACTTAAGTTATCTTTTGTAATTGCAGTGATTATTGAATGGGGTACACATAAGGTGTGTCCCGAACCATAGTTGGTCTGAAATTACTTGTAGGAAAAAGTTATCTGACATGAAAAGTAACAATAAAAGAGTAGAATAAAAGGTCGATACGTTAATACAACAATGAAAGGGTTGGAACACAAATTCATGGTTTCATCAGAGATAAAGAAGAGAATAAACAAGATAACATTTACCATTTCGCTTTATATATTGAGAAAGAGAGAGAGGCCAAACAAAAGGATCATACCTTGTCATAAGAAAATGCATTTTCACGAAGAATATGTCTGGCAACGATGGGATATGATATGACAACAAAAGCTTTCGGCCCAAAAGCAAGCGTGTACACTGAACCATGTTGTCTGATTGACAATAATTAGAGAAGATTAGAAAAAGGAAAAGAAAGGTGGGACCAGCAGAATCCCTTTAATAGTTATAGATAACTAATGGTTCATCATATTTCAAAACAATCTAGCTTTTGGGCAAAGTAATGGTACTCCTGTACATACATGGAGTTTGTACAACTAACTATAATACATTTGATTTGGTGAAAGTCATTATAATAGTTCCACATTACACAATCATCCCAAAAAAAGATAATAGAGAAGAAGGATGAAATAGCAGGTCACTAATTCAAGTAAATATCATTTTTGTCAACTGGTCCATGGGACCCAAGAAGTTTTGAATACAAGCGTTCCTTTGACAAAAGTAAAATCCTTAAACTGTCCCTTATTCTCAAATCAAAAGTCATTATTTGGAAATCAACTTTCACATAATAAATAAATAATTTTAATATGAACAATCATCAAATCAATTAAGGACGATATAAAGAGCAGTGGTGGAGGGCTTGTAGTGGGGCGAAGGAGGGGAGCCCCTCATCAGCGCCTCATCTCCTTTTCACTCTCCATTTTCACTGATGATAACATTTTATTTCATGGAGCCAATGTAGGTCAGTTGGATAAATTGAAGATAATACTGTGGTGTGGTGCTTTAAGCCTCTTTTTGGGACTGAGGATTAATGTGGAAAAGTGTGAATCATCCCCATTGGGAAGGTGCAATATTTTGACACGTTGGATACAAGGTGTCTTTTCCATATTCCTGTAAGGCTCCCATTAGAAGGGGGCGTAAGTCAAAATCTGCATGGACTCATGTGATTGAGAAGCTCAAGAGGAAATTGGTGGGATGGAAGAAAGTTTACCTATCCAAATGAGGGTGTATTAAGTTTCTTAAGAGCACACTTGCCTCTATCCCAACTGACATCCTATTTATTAGCCCGATGTCGATGTCGGTGTCGGTGTCGGTGAGCAACAGGCTCAACAAGTGCACGAGAGGCTTTCTTTGGATTCGCCGGAGAGAGGAGCATGAGTATCATCTAGTGGTATGGGAGGATTTTTGCAAACCCATTAATCAAAGTCTTTAATCAAGCTTTATTTGGGAAGTGGCTATGGAGATCTTGTGGAGGCGGGAAGTGGTGGCGAGGTTTTGCGATGCCCAGTCAACATGAGTTATGGGGTTTTTGTGGTTCCCATATGGGGTGATCATGTGGAAAGCCATCAACAAAGAATGGGAGGAGCGTGCCAGGTTTACTTACTTTGTTATCGGGGATGGGAGGAGGTTGAGGTTCTGGCGGGATGCATGGTGCGGTTAGATCCCTTTCGCAAATAGGATTCCTGACTTTTGTCGCTTGGCGATCGATCAATCGCGTTGCTTAGCAAATTATGTTTCTACGGTGGGTGATCATTTGGTATGGAACCCCTGGTTCAGGAGGGACTTTTAGGATCAGTTGGCGGATGTGGTTGATGATTTCTTCCAAGTGCTGAAGGAGGTAGGGCCTCCTAGTGGTTGAAGAGATGTGTTGAAATGGTATGTGTATAGTGGCGCCAAGATTTCGGAGAAACTACTCGCATTCAAGGGAGGATGGACCCATGGCGAGAAATACCGAGGTTTTGGATCTGGTGAAAGTAGCCTTCTTTGCTTGGTCAGTGGTTGGAGCATCTATATTGACATGAAAATTTTCAAGAATGGGATAAGTGTCGTGCTAGTAGATGACCATGGGCAAAAAGGTGAGAAGAGGGCGGATCACCTCTTGTTACACTGCGAAGTTGCCAGTAACTTATGGAGTATTGTGCTTGCTATTTTGCGCATGTGATTTATCATGCCAAAGTTGGTTGTTGAGATGATTTGAGCTTGGAAAGGGTGCCGGATGAAGAAAAAAAACATAAGAGATAGCTAGCTATTCTACTCTCTATTATATGGGTCATTCAGAGAGCACGGAACCATCGGTGCTTTAAGGAAGAGGAAGTCCAACCCTCTAAGCTTTGATATCTTTCTATGAGCTCTTTATATTTTTAGTGTACGGTTATCCTCTGTTTTTTAACGAACTTTTGCTTATAAAAAAACATATCTGAGACGAGCAACAAGTAAAATAAAGAGTGTTACTAATTAAAGCGAAAAAATGAATTTGTGAAAAGGGAAAGCATGTACCTCTAAGAACCAATCGTACAATGAGAAGAAAAGCGGCTTCCCAAACAGATCCGAAACTGCACCTTCAGCCTTAGGCATAGACCTAGATCCCCACCGCTTAAAAAATTAGTAAGGAGGTTGCTTGCATTGTCCAATAAATTCCTCTTTATTTTTCTTTCCTCCATATTTGTAGATTGGCATCTGCAATTATTTTATTATAATTTTTAATTCAGTTGCCTTACATATATTTTAAATGCTAGGATCAACAACATCATCAGAAATTACTTGCAACTCCTTTGTCAATAATTAACAAACTCATCAGTAGTTCTTTAATACCTCCATAATACACGCGTTTAGATTTTAGTGCATGTCACTAAATTTATCTCATACTCTCTCTCATCACACACAATTATGTTCCTCTCAATTCATTTTTTATTGGGATGTTAGATTGTAGGACATAAATATCTCACTATTAAAGCGATAAGTCCTATCATATTTTAAGAGGTATCTTACAAAATCACCATTACAGTACCCTAGTAGTACACTTGAGCATTCAAAATTATCTGTTCATATTATCATCGCCTCAAAATAATATATGCAATAAATCAACAACTCTTATCGATGTCCCAATATTCTTCTTCATGAATTATTTACAAGATATTCGCACCTTATATTCGAGCAGAAAATACAACTTCGCCAATCATCATTCACGAATTACATTATTCAAAATCATAATAAACCGAAGCAGAACCTATCAGAACAAAATAAAAGGGTGCAGCCTGTGATTTTAGCTTTTTAACTCCTTAATAATTCTCTTTTTCAAGAATTTTGCAAAAACAAAGTTGACATAAAAATTGTTTCCAATCCCTCATTTACATTGAAATTAAAGTACCCATCACCCAAATGTACAGAATTCTCCCTTTTTAACAGCAAATTAATTATTTAAAAAAAAAGGAAAACAAAAAAACAGAGAGGAGAGAGATAGTTTAACAGATTATTATGTACTTCAAATAAAATGCTCCCTGGAAATCCTAATAACTCTAGGTTTTTGAAATACTATCAACAAGTCTAGCCATTAACCCGATTGAGTACTAACTGGATCTTATGCAGATGTATGTACACGTGTGTGTGTGTGTGTGTGTGTGTGTGTGTGTGTGTGTGTGTGTGTGTGTGTGGCAAATCGTCATCCAAGACTTTGCATCCAAAAACTAATGGATCCCCATGCACATATAATAAAATAAGTTCATTCACAAATTGTATTATTATTACTGTCTGGTTGTAAGAATGAACAAATTCAAAAATTAGCCAATTCAAGATAATTCATAAAAACACAAATTAGCCCATTCCACCAAAAACTTGAACTTGCATAGTTTAAATTTATGATATAAGTCTTAAATGTACTACTTTCACATATATTTAGGGCCCGTTCGGTTGTGTAATTTATTTAATTACACAAATTGGTTGATTTGGAAGTTAGGAAAAGTAAAATATGGGTTCAAATCCTACTTGTGTTAGTGTTAGGAAAGGTAAAATTGAGTTATTATTATTATCATTATTATTATTATTATTATTATTATTATTATTATTATTATTATTATTATTATTATTATTATTATTATTATTATTATAGGGAGAGGATTACAATTGGATTTAAAAAGCGGACTTTTTAATGGACCTTAACAAAAATAGAGAATTAAGGTAAAGGTCTTGATCCTTCCTTTATTTGGAATTTTAGGACAATGTTTTTCAAGTTTATAAATCTAGTCCCAGTGCTATAATAGCATTTATTTGTGCGGTCCCTTTAGAGTTAGGATTTCATTTTTTTGATCGGCGCCAGCGGCATCATTTTTCATGGTATTTTTAGTACAGGGACTAAATTTATAAAATTATTTGGAGTGTCCTATTTTTATACACTTTGAGAATTATGAGGATCTTTTCCCAAAAACCCCTAACAAAAAACGCCTAACAACCTATTATTTTTAATTTCTATAGTGTAATTGGTCCGCGCCAGCGGCAACGGACACACTTGTGACTCGAGACCCCCTTACTATAATACCCCGTAATTTTATCGATATTTATTTAAGGGATTAATTAAATTAATTGGGAATTAACTGGGAATTAATCAGGATATAAATACTAGCGAGATGTGAGTTGGTATTTGATTATGATGTGAAAGATTTATTATTTCCGAGTATGTATGGTAATACACGAGTATTGATGATATCTAAATTAATTTGGGAAATTTGATTGGGACGCGCGTGTCAGTCGCGCCAGGAACGTAATTAATTAAATGAAAAAGGGAATTTTATTTTTATCAACCGAATGGTCATTTTGAGTGCGCCAGCGTGTGCGGGAGAGTCGAAATAGTCAGAAAACACTAGCCGGGGGTTTAGTTTGGATCCCGGGGCATTTTTAGGCCATACCGGCAACCCAAAAGGGTAGTTTGGTAATTTTAAAAATAAGGAAATTAAAACCCACGAATTTTAAAGGTTATTTTTATATTAGAAAAGAACCCACTAAGCCATTATCAGCATTTGGTAAGTTAGAGGGCTACGGGAGTTAGAGGGAAAGTCTTAAGAAGTCCCAAAAGGAAACCTCCAACCACCATCACCATCTTGGAGAAATTTGTAGAAAAAGGGAGGAGAATCAACCTTCAATCTTTCGATATCAAGTCATAACATAAGGCAAGTGGTTTAATTACGTTAATTTCAAGCGAATGTTTCTTCCATGCTTAGAATTAGATAATTATCTTATATTGGATGTTTGATGAAAACCCATGAAATTGAAGGTAAAATTCATAATATGATATAGGGATTGCATGTAGAATGTTATTGGATGAATGTCATATACAAACTACAACTTTCGACGATGTAAAAATGGATTGATAAGGAGAAATTGTAGACATTAAATTCTGGGTTCATATTCATAGGGTTTGGGGTAAAATTTGGGGATTTATGATAATTATATGTTGTTTAGGAAGATTTGACCCCAAAAATATGTTGAGAAACGACCTAAGAGGGTGTAGTGAAGTTTAAGAACATAAAAGTACTATTGGGATGATCTTAGGATGAGTTTTGAGAAGAGAAAAATGAAGTAGAGAATTTCTGGGCTCGAACTGCCATCTCGTTAGAAGACCTACTCAAGTCGTTCGAACGATCTCGTTCGAACGAGCTTCTAACGAGATGACAGTATCCCTTCTAATGAGTTGGTAGTTCGTTCGAAGCCTTTCATTCGAACGAACTCGTTCGAACGACCTCGTTCGAACGAGACTTCAAACGAGTTGACAGAATGGCCTTTCTGGCCTGATTTCATTTCAAACGTTCCGTAGACTTATTTATTTGGAGTATTAATATTTCCCTATTAATTAGTGGATATAATTGTGAGAATTGGGGTACGTTGAGGAGTAGAACTTAGAACCTTATAAAAAAAGCGGATGTTAATTGTGGAGTAGGAAACGAGTACCTAATTACGATGTGTGAAGGGTTGATAACGTTAATATACAAATCCGGGGCCATAATCGTATAACATTAAATGACGGTATAAGAACGAAATGTATACCTATATTAATACTACGAGATATCTAAGATGTGAGAATGCTTAGTATATGTGGTTTTATGTGTATAACATACCTACCATACTTGCTATCATGGGAGGTTTGCGTTCGATTAGGACCATCTAATCTTTGTATGCCTATGGAGGGATTTAGATTGGTACCTCGAGGGCATAGGTAAGAGAAGGACTTATTGAGAAGTTAATAAATCTGCTGATCATGGGAGCGTAAGTATGTGCGTGACCCATGTGATGTGAACTATGTTCGCCTCCATTTTGTGTGATTGTTGTTATCTGAAAACGATTCCTGAGAGACTCGGAATGCGTGGTCCTTATGTACGTGATGTACCGGGATTGGATAGCAGAGTATGTGTGCACCGCAGCTTAGTCTCGGGGTGCTAGTAATGAATATTTATGATGAGAATAAAATATTGTTAATTGAAATGAACTGTCATGTTTAATTGTGAGTATAATTATAGCAACGTTCTGTAAAGATAAATTGGATGATCTCTAGTAAATTAGTATTGCTAATAATATGAAACCGAGAATAAAGGTAAAGCTCTCTATTTAATTGATGATGTCGAAATTAAAGTGTGAATCGTATAGAAATGTTAGAATTTATTTTGGACTAGTTAGATATGGGAATTACTAGAATGGGTACGGGTACGTTAGGAGTGCACAAATAGTCGAGAGGTGAGTATTTCATGTGAGAGCACGTCCTAACATGTATATTGCATTCATTGTTTTAATGTCATTAAAATACTTGCTATATTTTAAACTGTTTTCCACAATCGGGCTCTGACCCGTTTTCTTTCAAATATATTTTCTTGTAAAAACCCTTTTAGGTGCCCAGCCACAAGGACACCAAGCATAGGAGTTCCATTCAGGTGACGTACTGTAGCTGCTGTGGAAGTTACAGGATCTTGTCAGTAGACGCCTCCATTTTCGATCTTGCCTCTATTAGTAGATTTCCTTATCAGTTGGGCATGTCGCCCCTTTTCTTTTAGAAACATTTTATCAATTCAGTTTATTTCAGATTTCGGGTTGTAATAAATTATGATTCCAACTTAGTATTTGTTATTCCTGTATTCGGATTTGTACGTGAGGAGTATTCCTCCAGTTTCATTATTATTGTATGGTTATACTATTGTCATGTCATTGTGGTAGTTATGTTAGCATTTCTTATCTACTTGCATGTTAATCGGATTTAATTAAAATTGGCAACTCACTTTTTAAATATTAGGTGGCTAGTAATTGTTAAATCATTTTCGACAGTGATGCTATGAACTGAACCAACTTGACAGTTTGTATTAATTTAATAAAGGAGTAACTACCCGGTATTTAATTAGTCGGGGTGTCACAGGTGGTATCAGAGCATCAGGTTCTAGTGTCCTTAGGATCTGTACGGCTTGTTATGTTTCCGTTGAGCTTTCTTTGATGTAGAGCCCTATATTTTAGGACTGTTGTATTCTTTTGTGTATGTTTCGCTCTTCAGCTATATTGAGATAATAACTTCGAACTTATAGACTTTACTCTCATTTCAGATGCCTCCACGACGTGTACAACGAGTTCCTAGGGATACTCAGCCAGAGCCACAGCCTGCACCAGTTTCGGGCACCATGAATGCCGCAGAGGTTGCAGCCATTGTAGCCCAAACGGTAAATGCCGCCCTCGTAGTTGTGTAGTAGGCACTAGCTCAGGCGCCGGTGGCCGTGCCAGTTCAGGCTCATGCATTCCCGTCTGCTTGGGAATGCGTCCGTGATGCTTTTCAGAAAGCACACCCTTCGGAGTTTGTAGGTAGCTCCGATGTTGTGGTATCCAGTCAGTGAAGGAAGGACATTCAAAGGCACTTAAGGATGTACGAGTGCACAGATGTTCAGAAGCAGATATTGGATACTTTTAAGCTAGTAGGATCAGCATTGCAGTGGTGGGAGTCCATTACCACCGCGGAGGAGAGGGATGCTCTCACTATTCAGGAGTTCTGGGTGCGGTTCGACCGCAAATATTTCCCGTCAGCTGTTCACACTGAGATGAGGAGAAAGTTGATGAACCTCGAGCAGGAGGGAAAGACCGTAGCTGAGTATGAGAATGAGTTCATCAATCTCTTGAACATTGTTCCGGATGAGATTCCGACTGAGGAGAAGAAAATTCAAAAGTTCACGGATGGATTGACTTGGAGGATCCGTCAGCATTTGTTGGGGAATCTCTCGTTGGCCACTTATTCTGATGTGGTTAACGTCGCACTACTTCACTGTCAGGATCATCGCTTCCACATGTCTGAGAGCAAGAGATCAGGAGAGTCCATCCATCAGGGCAGACAGGGGGAAATGGTGCCAGCGGGGCACAATCTGCTCAGGGACAACACAGGCAGGGTGATCAGGGTTCCCAACAGGGGGATCATAAGAGATTTCAGATCTGGGAGTTTCAGAAGTGGACAGGGAGGTTTCAGACATGGCCATCAGGGTCAGAACGGTCATCAGGGCTAGCAGGGCCAGAATGGTCAGCAGCAGCAGTTTCAGCAGGGCCAGCATGGTCAGGGTAGGAATGGTAACGGACAGTAGGGCCATGGACAGCAGGGACAGCGAGGGGGAAACTTCCCGGGGAAGTGCTTCGTTTGTGGCAAGACTGGCCAGAAATGCCAGGATTGTCCTGATAGGGGCAGGGCCCCACAGTAGCAGCAACAGGGTGCTCGACACGAGCCACAGAGGCCTATGTTTCCCGCTGCCCTCCCAGCACCGCCACAGATGGCAGCATTACCACCCATTCCAGCGGTCCCAGTCCAGCAGGGACAACTTCAGTATGGGAGAGTGTACCAGCTTCAGCATGCCGCAGTTCCACAGGATCCACCTGCTATTGAGGGTATGTTCTCCATTCAGGGGACTTTGGGGCGTATTTTATTTGACACGGGGGCCACACATTGTTTCATTACCACGAGATTTGCACGCACTATTGGGTTGTTAGACACCTCAGAGAGCACGGTTACTCGTGTATATTCACCGTTGAGTAGGGGTTCTGTGATTTCTCTTATTTGTACAGGTGTGAGTATAGAGATCGGGAGGTTTACATTACCCGTTGATATGCTAGTATTAGAGATGACTGAGTATGATGCGATAGTGGGTATGGATTGGCTAGTTGCGTACCGAGCCATGATTGATTGTTTCAGTAGGAGTATTATCTTTGCCATTCCCAGGCAGGAGATGTTTTTAGTGGCGATGCCTAGCCCTGAGGGAGGATCGTCCACTCACTTGTATTATATAGAGGAGGAGACCTCTAAGGAAGTGGTGATGCCACTCAATTCGATTCCAGTCGTTAGAGAGTTCGCTGATGTATTTCAGGACATACCTGGACTACCTTCGAGTAGAGAGATATATTTTGTGATCGACTTGACGCCGGACACTCGGCCAATTGCCCGCGCACCTTACCGTATGGCTCCAGCAGAGATGAGAGAGCTAAGGGATCAGATTGAGCAGTTGTTAGGTCAGGGGTTCATCCGAAGGAGTACTTCGCCGTGGGGTGCCCCTGTGTTGTTCGTAAAGAAGAGGGATGGATCGTTGAGGTTGTGTGTAGATTGTCGGGAGTTGAATAAAGTCACGATACGGAATAAGTATCCGTTGCCACGAATCGATGACTTATTCGACCAACTGAGAGGAGCTTCCTTCTTATCAAAGATTGATTTATGATCGGGATACCATCAGTTACGTATCAGGGAACAGGACGTCTCAAAGACGGATTTTTTGACGAGATATGGTTCCTACGAGTTTCGAGTTATGCCTTTTGGCTTGACCAACTACCCAGCCGTGTTTATGGACTTGATGAATAGGGTGTTCAGAGAGTTCCTAGACCAGTTCGTCATCGTCTTTATTGATGACATTCTGGTTTACTCCCAGACAGAAGAGGAGCATGCAGAGCATTTGAGACAGGTTTTGCAGATGCTACGTCAGAATGAGCTTTATGCAAAGAATTAGAAGTGTGGGTTTTGGCTGAAGGAGGTTCAGTTTTTGGGGCATATCATTTCATACCTGGGGATATCTGTCGATCCGGGGAAAGTATCCGCGGTGAGGGAGTGGGGACAGCCCACAACACCGACTGAGATCCGTAGTTTCTTGGGCCTAGCAGGATACTACAGGACGTTTATTCGAGGTTTCTCAAAGATAGCGGGTCCTTTGACACATCTGACTCGCTAGGGTGTGCCATTCATCTGGAGCGATGCCTGTCAGTTGGCATTCGATGAGTTAAAGGACAAGTTGACCTCAGCACCTGTGTTAGCATTGCCCAGACCGAGAGTTGAGTATTTAGTTTACACCGATGCGTCCTTACAAGGACTCGAAGGTGTGCTGCAGCAGGAGAGTCAGGCCATAGCTTATGCTTCCCGTAAGCTTAAGCCTCACGAGAGGAATTACCCTACCCACGACTTGGAGTTAGCGACAGTCGTATTCACTCCTCGGATTTCGAGACACTATCTCCTGGGGGAGAAATTTCGATTGTTCACAGACCACAAGTCTCTACAATACCTCTTCACGCAGAAGGAACTGAACATGCGTCAACGACGGTGGCTTGAGTTTGTGAAGGATTATCAGTTTGATATCCAATATCACCCGGGGAAGGCTAACGTAGTAGCAGACGCGTTGAGCCGTAGGCCAGTAGATGAGGTGGTTGGGGTGTGGAGAGCCAAGTGAAAGGAGTTGGGACACCAGGATGCAGTGGCCCGATCATTCATGTCTGTGATGACTGTTACACCTCAGATTGTTATGAGAGTGATAAAAGCCCAGGCAATTGACTCGTTCTGTCAGGAACAGATAGTTCGATTACTAGCTGAGGGAGTCGAGTCCTATACCGTTAGTTCAGATGGGGGATTACGCTTCAATGGGAGACTGATTGTTCCGGAAGGGGAAGACTTGCGACACGAGGTTATGGCAGAGTCGCACGGTTCACGGTTTGTGGTACACCATGGTGGGGATAAAATGTACCAAGACATGAGACGCCAGTATTGGTGGACTGGGATAAAGAGAGATATCGTCGTGTTCGTTTCTAAATGCGCCACTTGTCAGCTAGTAAAGGTGGATCATCAGAAACCGTCGGACTTCTACAACCATTAGAGGTTTCGATGTGGATATGGGAGAGCATATCTATGGAATTTATCACGGGGTTACCTACGTCACAGAGGGGTCACGACTCCATATGGGTAATTGTAAATAGGTTGACCAAAGTTGCTCATTTTCTACCCGTAAGGACAGACTACACTACGGGACAATATGCCCAGATTTTCATTGCAGAGATAGTGAGATTTCACGGGGTGCCTCTAAATATCGTGTCTGACCAAGACAAGATATTTGTTTCACGATTTTGGGAGAGTTTCCAGGAGGCTATGGGTACGGAGTTGCGGTTGAGTACGGGTTATCACCAGCAGACTGATGGGCAAACCGAGCGGACAAATCAGATGTTGGAGCACATGTTGCGTATGTGCATCCTAGACTTTGGAGGTGGATGGGAACAGTACCTTCCACTGGTGGAGTATGCTTATAATAACTCCTACCAGTTCACCATTGGCATGGCTCCATTTGAGGCGTTGTACGGTAGACCTTGTCGTTCCCCAGCATGTTGGTTAGAAGTGGGGGATAACAAACTCCTTGGGCCGGAAGTGATTCAGGACACTTCAGCAAGAATAGAGTTGATACGGAGTCGCATTCGGGTAGCTCAGGATCGGTAGAAGAGCTATGCTGATGCGAAGAGGTTCTTCAGAGAATTCAAAGTGGGGGACCAGGTGTTACTCAGAGTATCTCCTATGAAGGGGATTATGCATTTTGGGAAGAAGGGGAAACTGGCACCAAGGTATGTGGGGCCATTTCCTATCATCGAGCGGATTGTGCCAGTTACGTATAGACTTGGGTTACCGGAGCACTTGCATAGGATTCATGATGTGTTCCATATTTCCTCGCTAAGAAAATACCTTAGGGATGATTTGGCCCATACTCATATTGCTTTGGAGGACATCGATCTCCAGTCCGATAGTTCATACGAGGAGGCGTCGATTGCTATTTTGGACCAAGGCGAGCGGAAACTGAGGTCAAAGATAGTACCATTAGTACGTGTTCAGTGGCGGCATCATAATGCCGAGGAGTCCACATGGGAGCGCGAGGATGAGATGCGCGAGCGCTATCCAGAGCTATTTTTACCAGGTACTTTTTAGTTCCGAATTTTGGGATGAAATTCTGTTATTAGGGGGAAGTATGTAATACCCCGTAATTTTATCGATATTTATTTAAGGGATTAATTAAATTAAATGGAAATTAATCCGGATATAAATACTAACGAGATGTGAGTTGGTATTTGATTATGATGTGAAAGATTTATTATTTCCGAGTATATATGGTAATACATGAGTATTGATAATATCTAAATTAATTTGGGAAATTTGATTGGAACGCGCGTGTCAGTCGCGTCAGGAACGTAATTAATTGAATGAAAAATGGAATTTTATTTTTATCAACTGAATGGTCATTTTGAGTGCGCCAGCGTGTCCGGAAGGGTCGAAATAGTCAAAAAACACTAGCCGGGGGTTTAGTTTGGGTCTCGGGGCATTTTTAGGCCATACCGGTAACCCAAAAGGGTAGTTTGGTAATTTTAAAAATAAGGGAATTAAAACCCACGAATTTTAGAGGTTATTTTTATATTAGAAAAGAACCCACTAAGCCATTATCGGCATTTGGTAAGTTAGAGGGCTACGGGAGTTAGAGGGAAAGTCTTAAGAAGTCCCAAAAGGAAACCTCCTACCACCATCACCATCTTGGAGAAATTTGTAGAAAAAGGGAGAAGAATCAACCTTCAATCTTTCGATATCAAGTCAGAACATAAGGCAAGTGGTTTAATTACGTTAATTTCAAGCGAATGTTTCATCCATGCTTAGAATTATATAATTGTCCTATATTGGATGTTTGATGAAAACCCATGAAATTGAAGGTAAAATTCATAATATGATATAGGGATTGCATGTAGAATGTTATTGGATGAATGTCATATACAAACTACAACTTTCGACGATGTAAAAACGGATTGATAAGGAGAAATTGTAGACATTAAATTTTGGGTTCATATTCATAGGGTTTGGGGTAAAATTTGGGGATTTATGATAATTATATGTTGTTTAGGAAGATTTGACCCCAAAAATATGTTAAGAAGCGACCTAAGAAGGTGTAGTGAAGTTTAAGAACATTAAAGTACTATTGGGATGATCTTAGGATGAGTTTTGAGAAGAGAAAAATTGAGAAAAACGAAGTAGAGAATTTTTGGGCTCGAACTGCCATCTCGTTAGAAGACCTACCCAGGTCGTTCGAACGACCTCGTTCGAACTATCTTATAACGAGATGACAGTATCCCTTATAACGAGTTGGTAGTTCGTTCGAACGACCTCGTTCGAACGAGACTTCTAACGAGTTGACATAATGGCCTCTCTAGCCTAATTTCATTTCAAACATTCCGTAGACTTATGTAGTTGGAGTATTAATATTTCCCTATTGATTAGTGTATATAATTGTGAGAATTGGGGTACGTTGAGGAGTAGAACTTAGAACCTTATAATAAAATCGGATGTCAATTGTGGAGTAGGAAACGAGTACCTAATTACGACGTGTGAAGGGTTGATAACGTTAATATACAAATCGAAGGCCATAATCGTATAACATTAAATGACGGTATAAGAACGAAATGTATACCTATATTAATACTACAATCATCTAAGATGTGTCAATGCTTAGTATATGTGGTTTTATGTGTATAACATACCTACCATACTTGCTATCATGGGAGGTTTGCGTTCGATTAGGGCCATCTAATCTTTGTGTGCCTACGGGAGGATTTAGATTGGTACCTCGAGGGCATAGGTCAGAGAAGGACTTATTGAGAAGTTAATAAGTCTGCTGATAATGGGAGCGTAGGTATGTGCGTGACCCATGTGATGTGAACTATGTTCGCCTCCATTTTGTGTGATTGGTGTTATCTGAAAACGATTCATGAGAGACTCGGAATGCGTGGTCCTTATGTACGTGATGTACCGGGATTGGATAGCAGAGTATGTGTGCACCGCAGCTTAGTCTCGGGGTGCTAGTAATGAATATTTATGATGAGAATAAAATATTGTTAATTGAAATGAACTGTCATGTTTAATTGTGAGTATAATTATAGCAACGTTCTGTAAAGATAAATTGGATGATCTCTAGTAAATTAGTATTGCTAATAATATGAAACCGAGAATAAAGGTAAATCTCTCTATTTAATTGATGATGTCGAAATTAAAGTGTGAATCGTATAGAAATGTTAGAATTTATTTTGGACTAGTTAGATATGGGAATTACTAGAATGGGTACGGGTACGTTAGGAGTGCACAAATAGTCGAGAGGTGAGTATTTCATGTGAGAGCACGTCCTAACATGTATTTTGCATTCATTGTTTTAATGTCATTAAAACACTTGCTATATTTTAAACTGTTTTCCACAATCGGGCTCTGACCCGTTTGCTTTCAAATATATTTTCTTGTAAAACCCCTTTTAGGTGCCCAGCCACAAGGACACCAAGCATAGGAGTTCCATTCAGGTGACGTACTGTAGCTGTTGTAGAAGTTACAGGATCTTATCAGTAGATGCCTCCATTTTCGATCTTGCCTCTATTAGTAGATTTCCTCATCAGTTGGGCATGTCGCCCCTTTTCTTTTAGAAACATTTTATCTATTCAGTTTATTTCATATTTCGGGTTGTAATAAATTATGATTCCAACTTAGTATTTGTTATTCCTGTATTCGGATTTGTACGTGAGGAGTATTCCTCCAGTTTCATTATTATTGTATGGTTATACTATTGTCATGTCATTGTGGTAGTTATGTTAGCATTTCTTATCTACTTGCATGTTAACCGGATTTAATTAAAATTGGCAACTCACTTTTTAAATATTAGGTGGATAGTAATTGTTAAATCGTTTTCGACAGTGATGCTTTGAACTGAACCAACTTGACATTTTGTATTAATTTAATAAAGGAGTAACTACCCGGTATTTAATTAGTCGGGGTGTCACACTTACCATCCCCCCCCCCCCCCCACCCACCCCCCTGGCAGTCCACTAGTTAAATTTTTTTTTATAAAACTAAGTTGTTGGAATGTTTACTCAGGGAAAGGGCTGCCATTGGGGGGAGGGGTGTAAAAAAAATATTCGATCGACACGCGTGTCCGTTGCCGCTGGTGTGGACCAATTACACTATAGGAATTAAAATTAATGGGTTGTTAGGGTTTTTTTGTTAAGGTCCGTTAAAAAGTCCGCTTTTTAAGTCCACTTGTGATCCTTTCTCTCTCTCTGTATATATATATACAGAGAGAGAGAGAGAGAGAGAGAGAGAGAGAGAGAGAGAGAGAGAGAGACTAAATGAGTGTGTGAGTGGTATAGTGAGAGAACCCTATGAACGTAGTCCATTTAAGACTTATGTTATACATTTAAATTTGAAAGTTTTTGGTGAAATGAGTCTTTTATGTTTTTAGGAATCAACTTGAATTAGTTAATGGAATTTTCTCACACAACTAAACAATGATAACAAGATAATTTGCGAATAAGCCGATTTTAAATGGGATAATTTACAATTTAGGTGGAGAACCAAACAGGTCCTTGGTTTCTCTCTCCACACACACATACACTCTCTCTCTCTCTCACTATATATATATATATATATATATCAACGGTGAATATCTCCATTTTGCTTTTTCAAACACTACGGCCCCATTTGGTTGTCTCGGAATTATAAATTGGTCCATTTATAAATTGTCCTATTTATAAATTGTCTAATTAATTGTGTTTGATTTCATTAATGAGCTCATCCATTTAAAATATGAGCATTTCACAAAACGCTCTCTCTCTCTCTCTCTCTCTCTCTCTCTCTCTCTCTCGGTTTCAGTTTACCAAACATCGCGTTAAATTAGATTTAAACTCATTTCAAATATATTATAATTAAATTTAGGATTTTTTTACTTTACCACCTAAGACAATGTTGTATTTAGAGAACTCCCTTAAAAGTTCAATAATTAGACTTAACCCCGTATACATAAGGTAAGAGTTAATGCATATAGTACAAGCGGGAGTAGAGGTGGCAATTTTTGACACGACACGATAACCCGACACGAACTCGACACGAAGTTAGCGGGTTAGGATTGACAATTTCTTGACACGAACCCAAATATGACACGACCCGCCAACACGAATAATAAATGGGTTGGGTTAGTGTCAAACACGTATAACTCGAAAATGACACGAATAGACCCGTTTAATTCATATTTTATAGAGAATATATTAGATGATTTATATATCGTGATAAAAATTGTATGAAACTCATGGAGAATCGGATGATAAATTATTTATATGTCACAAGAAGTTGAAATTAATAAAATTTTAAGTTTTTGTAGGCTATGAGTGGTATGATTGGTTAAGAGGGAAGAAAAAATTGGTTTTATGTTTTAGTTAATGGGTTATGCGGGTCAATCCGAACACGACACGATAGTAAACGGGTCAGGTTAGTGTTTATTCATCTGACACGATTAGTTAAATGGGTCGGATTAGGGTTGACTAATACTTAACACGAACCCGACATGACACGACCCGAATACGACACGACGCACACGAATCGCCACAGGATGATGTGCAGGAGTTTAAAGTCTAATTTTAAAAGTGTGAGGTAATGTCTAACTCAACTTAACCGACCCCGGATACCATTTTTACTTTTTGCGACGCACTTTTAAAAAGTGCCTCAAAAAAAGTAAAAACGATACCCAAAGTGATAAGAAATTAGACATACTAACTAATGGGGGTAAAAGCCCAAATGGTTCTTTATATAATTAAACAAGTTACGCAACCAACAGTCACTAATGTAATTCAAATATACTGCTCCTCAGAAATTCTAATAATTCAAGTATCATCAACAAGTCTAGCTATTAACCCAATTGAGTACTAACTGGGTTTTATGCTACAGGTGTAAGTACAGTATAAATGTGTGTGTATATATACATATGGATACATTATTTATATCAAATTCAGTAGAGAGAGAAAATTATAAGAAGAAAAAATGGGTACCTGATTAAAGAGCCTCTGGGTTTATTAGAATTGAAGAGATGAGTAAAATCATTGATAGGAGAACGTTTATCAGAGACCAATTGAAGCTTATGCAATATGGTACCACTACTACAGTCGAGAGTAGCCATGACCAAATTCTACAGGAAAGGAAAAAACATAACACCCTTATCTCTCTAGACACAAACAAAATTTAATTTTTATTTTATTTAATATTAATATTACTAGTGGTTCACATGTGGTGGTGTTGGGGCTAAGGGCTCTTTTGATATAGGAAATTGGACATAGTGGGGGATAGTGGGTAGAGCTGGCAATTTTCTACACGATAGTTCATTTATGGTAATAATTCGAGATGATTCGAACGTGACACAATTAACTTATATAGATTTAAGAGTACCCAAAATTTATAATAAAATAAAAATCAACGTGACCCGAAAATGACACGATTAACTCGAATTGTCACCCCTAATAGTGGGATTTTAGCACTAGTTTGGGGCTACTAGTGTTGGGGTGGTTGAAATAAATCTAATTTATCATCATATTTAAAAAAACAAAAAAAAATTATGTTTTGAACTTTTTTTCACTTTTATAATCAGTTTTTAAATAAATTCTCATTTTTTCTTAAATTTGCAATACACTCCATTGTGTCTAACTCTTCATTCAGAACTTTACTGGTGACACTTTTAGGTTTTTCCTAACTTTTATAATTGATTTTGTAATGGATCCTATTTTTTTTTTAAATTTGCTATACACCGCCAATTTGTTAACTCTCCAAAAAATATTATTGAAAGAAATTTAATTAGCATATAATAAAAAAACAAAACACTTTTTGAAACACAATGAAAAAGTCTAAAAATAAAAAAAAATATATATATATTAAAAAAATGGAGGTTATTAATTGTGTGTTATTTCAAATCAAGTTTTTATCATTTTTCTTATTTATAAAAACTTTACATTATTTTAACATTTTTTTTTCATTTTAGAAAACAACTATGTATTTTAACTATTTTTATTTTTTTAAATATATATTATTTTTTATTAAAAAAAGTGTATCTTAGTTATAAAATATCCTTTTTAGCTGTTTTCTAAAAATAAGAACTCAAAAAAACAGTTAAAAATCTTTTTAATTATTATCTTAAATTTAAAAATATTTTTTGCAAAAAACTTTTCTACAAAAAAAATAGAAAAAAAAATTTAGTCTTTTATAAATGGAAAATATGTTTTATAAAATATAAAAAGTTGTCTTTCATAAAAGTAAAATATAAATTAAAAAAATTAACTTTTATGTTATATATAAAAATTGTATTTTACAAAAATAAAAAATATTTTATAATAAGTGAAAAAACTCTTTTTAAAATTAAAAATAATTCCCAAATTTCCTATTTTCCAGAATTTTTCAATTTCTTCGAAATTTTCTAATTCTTTTAATATATAACAACTAAGTTTTATTAAAAAAAATGGAGAGTTAACAAATTGGGGGTGTATTGTAATTTTTTTAAATTGGAGTCTATTAAAAATTCGATCATAAAAGTGGGAAAAAACTAAAAATGTCAACACTAATTATTGTTGACTAACTATTTGTAATACCCCGTAATTTTATTAATTTTTTTAATTATGGGATTAATTGAATTAAATATGAGAAATTTGCTTAAAATTAATCCGGATATAAATGAATATTAAATAGCGAGACAAGGGTTAGTATTTATTGATGTGAATCATATTGAATATTACTGAGTGAATAAAGTAATATGTGATTATGAATTTATAAAAATTATCGCGAGTGCAAAATACGACGGTTTCGGTAATTAAGTCGGGACGCGCATGTTAGACGTGTCGGGACTCAAGTTTATGGAATAAAAAGTTAATTT
This sequence comes from Sambucus nigra, assembly GCA_949130495.1. Taxonomy (NCBI): domain Eukaryota; kingdom Viridiplantae; phylum Streptophyta; class Magnoliopsida; order Dipsacales; family Adoxaceae; genus Sambucus; species Sambucus nigra. Next base: position 16,317,422 of record OX422216.1, read on the forward strand.
ATTTTAAGTCATTCAAATGGTCATTTCGAGTGATCCAAATTGTCCGGAAGGGTCAAAATAGTCAAAAAAATCTACCCGAGGGTTTAGTTTGGGTCCAATGGCACTTTTAGGCCATACCGTCACCTCGCAGGGCAATTTAGTCATTTGCATTTTCTATGGAATTAAACCCACGAATTTTAGAGAGTTATATCATATGAGGAGTTGTGTCTTCATGGGTTAGTAGTTACCATATTCACATAAGCCATTAGATGAGGAAGGAGAACCACCCGCCAACGTTAGAACCACCATCCCTACACCAATTGCACCATTGAGACCACCGTTATGTAGATCGTAAATAGAGCATCGCCCCCATACAATCTTCTTTAAAGGATCATAACTTCCATTAAAGGCAAGTATTTTATCTTGCAAAGATTCAGTGCATACATTATCCATGGTAGTTTAGATTGAAAGAAATAACCATGAATATCTGATATATCATGAATTTGGAGAATTGAATTATGATTCTGGGTAGGTTTTGCATGTAGATGAATTTCTGGAATCATTGGAAAAATGAAATTATAACCTAAGTGTTAGAAATCATGGATTAAATCTAAGAATTATGGTGTTCTTGAATACAATTTGAGGAATTAGGGTTCTTAAGAAATATTCATGAAATCGATGCCCATGATGATTTTATGATTTTTATACATTAGAAATCATGTAATTATGTCAGTACAACATTTAGTATGATTGATTGGGAGTTTGAGATGATTAATTTGAGTATTTGAGGTTAAAAATGGGATAAACCCGTAAGAACACATATACAGATTTTCGATACCTGTACGAGCGAATAGATTCAGACCAGGCTGAATCGATTCAGCTGCCTATAATTGTTTTCCCTTACCTTTTTGTTTAAAATTTTGGGGAGTGGTTCGAGATTTAATCATGGACGTTGATTTTAAACATATTGAAGAGTATTTGGGAATACCAGTAAACCTAGATTGTAATTTGGGTTTAGTTCCAGGATAACGAATTAAGGGCTAAACCTAATTATGTTTAATCGAGACAAATACCTAAATCGGAGACTAATTCAAGTCCCGAAAATTCAAAGGATATGATGACTTAGACTAGTAGGATATAAGTGAGTTACTTACTGATATTATGTTAGGAAATAAAAGAGACACTTCGAGTGACGAGAATTACTCGGGAGCGTACGACGAGAGCATTAATATATTACATTAACACGTAGGATATTCGTGAGATAGATATACTACGTATAAAACATATGTTATGGGATGTACTAATACCTATATTAAAGATATAGATTTATGTACTAAGGTTGTGTGAATACTTAATGTATGATTAATAGGTTGTGAGTATGACATGCCTACCATACTTGCTATCATGGGAGGCCTTAGAAAGGGGACAATCTTATTTTGATGAGCCTTTGGGGGGATTTTAGATTGGTGCCTCTCAACATAGGTATGGGAAAGACTTATCGGTGAGTTGATAAGTTTGCGGGGGTATGGTTGCGTAGGTATGTGCGTATCCCATAGGGCTGGAAACTATGTTCGCCTCCAATATGTGTGATTTGTATTTATACGGTTCCAGAGTGCTTTCGAACTCGTAATCCTTATGTACGTGATGTGACGAGATTTGATAGTAGAGTATGTGCGCACCGCAGGTTTAGCCTTTTGGGGTGCCGTATTAGTAGATATATATGATAGTGATTTATATATTTACACTTGTGATTATTCTACTGGGTTGCTTAGTAGATGAGAAAGATTAGGACATCTTATATTAATCAAGAATGTGGAAACTTCAATGAGTAATGAGATACTTGAATTTGTTTTAATTAATATTGAAAATGCAAGTTGTATTATTCGGGTAATACGGATGGGAATAATGACTTAGGAATTATAGTAAGAGACTCGATTTAAATTACATAAGTGGGATAGCGTAATAAGGATGGGTTAGGAGCTTACGTTAGGCGTGCACATTAGTTGAGAGGTGAGAATCTCAAGTGAGGGCACGTGGAACTAACATGTATATAATATTTACTATTTAATGCATTTTAAACACTTGTTGTTTTTAAAATATTTTCAACTCGGGATATTACCCGTTATCTTCCAAATCTATTTTGTTTTAGGTGCCCAGCCACAAGGACGCCAAGTATAGGAGTTCTTACCACTTGACGTGCTGTAGATGCTGTGGAAGTTACATGACCTCGCTACTAGACGCCTCCACACCTATCTTTGATTCTTTCCAAGTTATTTACTCTAGTCGGGCATGTTGCCCATCAATATTCAAATGTATCCAGAGATAGAGATTGCAGTCATTTATTTATATTTCAGTTGTTGGGTTTTATTTCATTTCAGACTATTGTATTTGGGATTTAGATTGGAAATATTTATTCCAGGCGCAGTTACTTCTTTATGGCATTTTGTTGCTATGAGATTGTTTATTGGATGGTGAATGTTAGTTAATTATTCATTTGGTTGTATGTTCATTTAAAGATAAAATTTGACACAAGAGTTTTTAACTACTAGGTGGTTAATAATTAATAAAAATATTTTTCGACAGTGACGCTAAGACTGATCCAACTGGATATTATGTTTTAAATTTAATAAATGATTGATCACCCGGTATTTAATTAGGCGGGATGTTACACTATTTGGATGGAGAGTTGACACAATGGGGTGTATTGAATATTTAAAAAAAAGTGGGAGTCTATTGCAAAACAAGTCATAAAAGTTTGGGGGTGACTCAAAATAACCCTAAAATAAAATCAGCACACGACAATACGATGGGAAACGATAGTAAACTACAAAATTAGTTGGAAAAAATTAAAGTATGTTGAGAAAGCCACAAAACAGAGAAATGAGACAAAATTTACAAGACTTCATGAACATTCTTCTTTTTTACCGCATTGAGCATTAAAGATGGACACCATATACACTCACAAAATAAATCATTTCAATTATGTTGAATTTCTAAGTAGTGATCAACTATCAACTTAACAATATATTCTTCATTAGTCATTTTCACTAGAATCATATTACTCAAAAAAACTTATTGTATCATAAACAATAAGTTAATATTATTATTATTATTATTATTATTATTATTATTATTATTATTATTATTATTATTATTATTATTATTATTATTATTATTATTATTATTATTATTATTATTATTACATACACACACACACACAATTCTCTTAAATTAAATCCACAATTTAAGGAAGCACTTAGTGAATAAGACCCATTAGAAACTACTTCTTTTTCTTTTCAACTCTAATACCACCCTGATAAATGTGTATAAGAAAGAGTCATGTTATCGAATAAAGTCTTTTCAAAGAGAAAATTTGCATAATTATTAAGCAAAAAAAATGGAGGCTAATAATGGGTAGTATTGTAAAATTTAGGTAATGATTAGATTTAGTAACCAATTTAATCTTAACAAATTTTTAATATCAAATATAACCCAAAAAATTTCCTTTTTTAGGAGAATTTAATGGTTTCTTGAAATCACTATAACTCATGATTGAGCTCACTTCACTGAACATATCGTATATGCCCATAGATAAGGAAACATTTATTACAACCAGCATCACACATTTAATAGTGTATCATCCCTGATATAAATTAGATAAACAAAGATTTGTCATTCCTCCCAAATTACAGTGGGGCAGAAGAGAAGAGGGTTATTTAATTACCCATTTAAGAAATCAATGAGTGTTAAAATATAAATCAAATAAACCCTCTGTAACAACCTCCATTTTCTCACGTAAAGGCTGGACAGGCTAAAGATGCTGAATATGGGGCTTATCAATAATTTATACCATTCTCAACACTGAAGCAATAAAAATATATTTTTTAATTTTATCAAAATCTACAATGAATAAAAACATTTGAATAAAACTAATTTAATACATAAACAATAAAACTGAATCATCATACAACGTCTATAAATGTAAAGCTAAGTACAACTGATATAAATAAGCACATGGGCTTATGCCCTTACAAATCCCAATATGAAATCAAATGACTAAATGATGAAACACGACCTATACTAGAATCAATGGAGCGAAATCCACTACGTCCAATACAACTGCAAGTCTGATCCATTGTCAGTCCTGCTATCCCTGTCATTAAGAATACCTGGGGGGGAAATATTTATAATTTGGATCAGAGCCCTAGACTTGCAAGGATTCTTCACCAGTAAATATGAAAATTGTTACTAACTCATACTTCACGTCTCTCCATCGACGCTCACATGTAACGAGTGCCTCACCTCTCATCTAGAAGCAGTCCTACTTGTATCCTCAAACAAAATGCTAATTGGAAATCCCATTATTTAATCTGACAAGTAAAGAATAAGCCATCTAGCTATGCGTTAACTAAAAGTTAGTATTTACACTTAACACCCTAGTCCCTAAATAGATTTCATAATACTGGCTACTAAATTTGATATGACCCAGTGCGTATTTTTACCTCATATAACATTCCATAACCTTAGTCTATCTCTTCAGACTATTTGATATTTATTTCATACTCCTCATCGTCTACCTCATTAGATTATAGGTTTTATTCTCTTACACTACCAAATTACTAATTTCATTAATAATTGTCTACCGGATTATTCATTCTCTTTAATCATTATCTGCATTCTTAGACTATCCAATTAGTATTCTCATTAATAATTATCTATCACATTATTTATTATGACTCCTCTTCGTCCTTAATTATCCACATTATTATATTACCATTAAGCATCGGCTACATCTTTATACTAAGAGGGCACATTCCCATATAAGGCACACCACAATGTGTGTGTGTGTATATGCGACACATAAAGGCATTTACCGTTGGTGTATCGTTCATGCTTTATCGGAAAGTCCGACGAAATCTCTTATCCAAAGTGGGCACCACAAAACACACATACGTTGGGGGTAGTACTTACGCAGGATACAAGTTCATAGCCCATACCCAATGGTGACAAAGGATGGTTAGCGTTAACACCTACCTCTTATAGATTTTGCCTCTACATAGTACCTATATGACCTACACAATCGCCAAGCCCACCTGTGCCGGCGTGTGCTACGCAATCAGAATGCACGAATCCCCAATCCGATAGGACAGTCCATGAACCCAGGTATGCTCGCATAAATAATATAGTAAATATTATAATCCAATATGTACAAGTAGTTACTCTATAACTACTTTAACCCAAGGAAATCTCAATCTATATAAAATATAGCTTTCTAGGCTTAACTATAACATTTTAGTCAATTATTCCATAACTCATTTTAAGTCGTTATCCCACAACTACTTCCCGATTAATTATTAAGCCTCGTACAATTCTTTTTGGTCTCAAATCACATTTGCTTCCTCATTTATTTCTCCTAAACTATATAGGTACAATTATTCCCAAACAAACATTATCAATAAAATCATAGGTATAGTTACTCCCAAACTACCCTTACCAGCACGATTATAGGTAGAGTTATCCCCAAACTGCCCTTACCAATACATTTATAGGTATAGTTATCCCAAACTAACCTTACCAATACTATAAATAATTTTAGCATGTTGTTTTCTTGACTTAGACTCAAATCATTCCAAATTATTAATAATTATTCGATTCTTGTTACCTTTTCAATAAGGTTTATATGTACATATATAAGGAGTCAACTCGATCGAATAAATGTTATATGTACATATATAATAAATCCACTAATAAGTAGTTTTATCCCAACCACTATCACAACCGATTCTACCCCTTTCAACTTATCCCACTAGGCTTAGGATACATTTCTACTTAGTATTCTTACACGGTGAAAATTTGAGGGAGATAACCATTAATTATATTCTCAAGCATTCGACTTTATCTCAAATAAGTGTTTCATTTTGTTTAAACTCTCTCCGAATTAATCATAATATTTTTATCGTATCTTTTAAGGTCTTATCCTCTATGTGCCCCTACCAAAATTTCCCAAAATCATCTAGGTACATCCCGACCTTTTAATATATTTATTTCATATAGCTTTATTCAAGAATGCCAGGTAAGTCTGTCCCGAATATTTTTATCTAAAAATATATTTTAATTGTGACGTGACACATGTAAATACTTTTTATTTAAAATAAAACCCCCTTTTAGTCCAACTCTAAAATTTATAAATAATGCTAAGTCTAATTACTCAAAACTTTGATTAATTAATTTTACCGAATTAAATTAATTCCCATTAATTATTATTTTACTCAAAAATTACGGGGTATTACACCCTCAACAAATTACATGGTTTGATTTACAATAAAATTTGGGTTTACCTCGAGGAAGAATAAGATGTGGATGAATCGAGGATTTCATTTAAGGTTAATGTTTAATCGAGAGTAAAAGCGCAATAATTAAAATTCAATTTTACCTTTGCTTGAGGATGGAAGTGGCAGGTGAAGAAAGAGAGTGGGTATACAAATGAGATTAAGAGAGGGTATAGCAATGATTAAGAGAGAGTTTCATCCTAAAGGGGATTTGGGTCTGAGTCTACTATAGATTCATACAGACAGATAAAGTGCCATTTCACACTCACGGTGAAAAATTCCCTGCGAACATTTTGATAAAACAATTGATTTATATGACTAAAATATACTATAGGAGATATTAATACTAAAATAATATGTAATACCAGTTTTTTCAAAGATATAAATCCAATATAAATATATGACAAACAAATCTATGTGGTTCAACAGGTCGACGTGCCTACGTCAACGGGGAAGGGAGAGCAAGGTTTTATTAATTTTTAGAAAGAGAGGAAGAAGAAGACTTGGAGTGATAGGGAGATAGATGAGGTAGAGAGGTAGCTAATTTATGTTAAAATTGTATCCGATCATATTCACTATTATATCCTTCGATTCGCCTTTAGCTACTCTATAATCTCTGGATGTCCATATCGTTACAATTCCCTAATTGCCAAGCTGCCAAGTTCCATGCCATATATCATTCTCAAAACATAATACCTTCAATTTACACCATAATTGGGGTGACCAATCTTTAGACATGGTAGGCCTAATTATGCCTTGTAGTGTTGTTCATGTGTGTTGTGGATTTTCTCATCGGGAGTTCACCGATTGCCACGTATCCCACATAATTCTCAATGGGAGTTCAATCATGATATTATGTGCATGTTATCCCTCTATTTAGGGTTTTGTGCGTCGTATGTTAGTTTCTCCTAGGTAATTATTGTGCGTAAGATGCATGACAAGAGAGCGTAGGAGTGAGGCTCTCTTTCCACGAGAATTATCACTTCAATTCCTCTTTAGTGGTAAGGAGTATAAGGGGTTGCAAAACTTTAGATCCTTACTTGAAGATATAGGTACTAAGTGTCCATTTCCTCTATATATCCCTCTTGTTCGAGTTGCATAGATACTACAATTCTTTATTTTCTTTATTTTTTCTTTCTCCTTTCTCTAGCCATGTTAAGGCCTCTGAAAAGGTACAAAGTTACCTCATAAAATGATTTTGAGGAATTTTGTAGTAAGTACAATATCCCTGGATGTCAAAATATGAACCTCGCATGACGATGAAGATGCTTATGCCATTGAGATTATATTTATGACAGTAGCCATAATAGAATGAGGGTTCGTTTCCCCCTCTATCCATTAATGGTGAAAGTAATTAGTCTTTATGGAATAATAATAATCAAGGCAAATGGAAGTTTCTTCCATAATGTGATGGGTATAGTCATCATAAAACAAATTGAAATAAAGTATTTCTATGACTTTAGGACTTCTCATGGATATAGCACATACCACTTATAAGCCAATGACAAGTCTGTGACTTGGTCAATTAGCTACCCAAGTCCCAAAAAGACATTGATAGAGATGTATTGGTGTTTTTTAGGCAACTTTATGGTTAAAACTATGCAGGTCCCAAAGATTTTGAAGTTTAATTAACGACCTTAAGAAATTTTGGGAAATAACGACTCTAGCAAAAGTCGAATTTGGTTGGAGGGATCCTTAAATACTTTTTGACTATGAATTGACAGTTGTGTCGACCAAGAAATTTATTGTAATTCCTTAGGTAAAAACAAACAATTATAAAAGTTCGACGATTCTTTAACCCTAACAACTACTCCCATTATTAATACAAAGGCAAGGGGAATATACATTGGTTAATAATCTTCTCCCACTTACGTAATGTCTACCTATTCGAAGGAGGCCTAATTGGTCCAATAGAAAGAAAACTTTTTCTTCGATGATTTCACTCCTCTACTTTCCTATAAAAAGGTCGGCACTTCAGGCTGTCTTTGGGAAGATATAAAGGGTGAAGAAGAAGGATAAGTAAAAGGAGAAGATTTATTCTTTCCCTCAATCCCTTAATATCTAAAAGATAGGACCGGGCACCCAATGGGAACAACTGACTTTGACACCGCTAAGGATAATTTGAAGACTACGGGTGTTTAGACTAACTAATCCACCCAACGTGGAAATCGCGCCAAGAAGAGAATCATCTTCACTCGGTAGAAGGAAAATCGATAAAAAGAGAAGGAGGGTAAAAGGAAAGGGAGATAGTCTAAGCATGCCAATAAGAGGATACTTGATAAAAACCCATTCCTATGCTTTAGGGGAAATAATATGCTTGTGAAGATTGCCTTGAACGTTTAGATTCCATCCCAAGACGATCAATTTTATGAAGGGACAAAAGCGTGTTACTACTAACAATCAACATTTCATAACGTCGAGGTCGGTTTTTTTATCGCTCGGGTTGCTATGTTACCTAGGGACATAATGATCCTTATGATCTTAAATATTTTGCACTTTAATAAAGAAAGGTTCTACCACATATCTTTGGTAAGTTAATTTTCAGACTTTTATATTTTTTTAAATTTTGGGGGGTCATTTTGATATTGACGTTCCTGTTTTGCTTACATTTTCAATTCATGCAAGCAATTCAGGAAACATACAGTTAGGCTAGCAATTTGGTAAACTAAAAATATATTCTTCATGATCAAGCCAACATTATCAAGAATAAATTGACCAATAAGGACAATGAGATTATCGATCTTAAAGGAAAGCTCAAGGAGGCATCCACCAACAAGGAAAAGTTGGTGAATGAATGTGAAACCCGACAACTGGAGTTCAGTAGGGTGGATTCCAAAATGATGAAGGACTTCTCCAGGAAAACCTTGGAGAAGTTGATTATGCAAAGGTCGAATAGGGCTCTAGCCTCTAGTCAGTGGACAATCAATGTAGGGCCTTTTACAAAGGTTTTAAGGCCAACATTCAGAAGGTTGTTGCGTAGGTTGACTATTGTGAGGCAGTTACCTTCAACAAAGGTTGGATTGTTGGCCTTCATAAGGGGAGCATTCTCAAAGGAGCTCTTATCTACTCTTAACACCCTCCTCTTGAAAATCTTCTCATTTGTGATAGGGATGCTTCCTTGGGATTTGGCCAATAGATGAATTAGTAAACAATTGAGTCGATTATCCCGAAAGGAAAGGGAGAGTAGGGCAATGAAGTTATCACCTTTTAGGCGGATGTCACCCCTAGCACCTTAGTTTTGTAGGTTTTTTATGTTTTTATTATATTCCTTTTGACTATTTCCTTTTAAGACTTGTGCCATTTTTTAATGAAAATATTTTCAATTATGTTATTTTCCTTGTTCATTTATTTTTTATTAGTGCATCAAGGTCTTTCTACTTATAGTCGGTGGAGGATAGGTTAATGATAAACTCCATTATTATATATATTTTTTTTATCAATAAGCCAATAGTATTGACTTACTATATGAAAATGATAAGTTAACGTTGGTTTTTAACTAAATTTCCAGTCGGTGCAGATGTGGTATGCGATCGACTCCATTGACATCTAAAGTTTTTATCAATGGGCCAATTAGTCATATTAATTTATAAACCAAAAACATAATAAGTTAACGTCAACAAAACAGAATCTCGAATTAAATTTTGATCACTATTCTTCCATTAAAGTATTATAAAAACTTTGTTATATACAAATTTAATTTCTTAATTAATTTCCGTCACTCCATTTATATCTAAAAGTTTTTATCAACGGGCCATTTTGTTTCTTTCTAAAATCACTATTCCGCCATTAAATCCTTATAAAAACTTCATTAGAATCCCGAATTAATTTTTTATCACTCCTACGGAACCCAAATTTAATTCAAAACTCGTCAGAATCACAATTTTCCTAAAAAATCCTAACTTTAACAGAGCATTATGTACATATTCAATTTCGAAATTAATTTCACCATTTACCAATATCTTTCATGCAAGATTCCAATAATAATAAAAAATCAATCCCAAACATGGATTCTAATGTCAAATTATCACAGATAAGAATTCAAAAATTGTTCTTCCATAAAAACTTCCACAAGATCAATTTTTTATACCCAAAACAGTTGATAACATGAACCCCTATTAACCTAATACCCACATGATTAAATAACATGTTTATATACTAAACATGTTTCTAATCCCAAATTACTTTAAATGAAAATGAAACATTTAAAAAGTATTATGTGATGATAAAGAAAGAGATTTCTTATATGAACAATAAGGGCGACTTATATTTTCTCTTTGATCTTTTTGTTCCTCTCCAAAGTTCTCCTCAAACTCTCTAAATTTTCTTAGGCTTATAGGGTTTATGTTTTGTGTGTAAAATGTTTAATTATTGAGGGTTAATTCCCCTAAAATAACCTTAATACCTCACGTTCTTAAAATGCCTAATTTTGGACCTTCAAATAAACCCAAACTAACCCAAAACTTAACCAAAAGGTATACCTACCCCCTCGACCCAATCCTAAGCATTAAAAATATATCGTAGGGCCTCCTTATCACTTTAGATTATTTACAAACGGTAATATCTCATAACTCAACGTGGGGACCAGAATTAAAGAATTCACATAACTTGCACATGCTCAACACAGACCCACAAGATCAAAATCATTTGATAGTCCAAGCCATGAAGAAGTCTAGTCAACGCGTTCCACAAAGCGATTTGATTAGATAAAGGATAAGTTTAAATCTTTGGGATAACTATTTACTGAGCTGGGACTCTCTCAGGATATTTTATAAATATAAGCCCTCCCTAATGAGGAAAGGGCATCGAAAATTGTATTGTCGAGAAGTACTATAACTCTGTCGACCAGCTTTATAAAGTTAATAAAAAGTGGAACTCTAAACCTCGTGGACATAGGCAATTTGATGAACCTTGTACATCTTGTGTCGTGTGTGTTCTTTGGTCCTCCTTATTTGGCATTTTCCTTTGATTATACTTGCATGCATTGAATATTCAAACTGTAGGAAATTACCACCTACAATTGGCATCATTTGTGGGAAATGACTTGAGTTCTTTGCCACCATGTTAAACTTCTGAAATGCCTCATTCACCCAATCCAAAACACACGAATGTCAATAACCAGGAGGGTCATTAATAACATGACTATGGAGATCCAGAGGGATATCCTCTCGATCACAAAGATCATGACGACTAAGGGGGTCACCATTTTACCTCTCCCTCAAAGAGGGTCAGATCTGAGATGGAAGAATATTACCAATCTTCATACGCTCATTATCTCCCTCAAGAGGACATAACAGTAAACAACGATGAGCGCGAAAGACCCTGTCAGGTCTCAAAGTTCATCAACAACTACGAGGAGAGCCTTTGAGAAGAAAATTTTGTCAACAGGATCCAACATGAGCAAAACTTCAAGATCGAGTGAAGTTTAGAGATGTTAGAAAGGGGGTCCCATAGGGAAAAACGCAAGCGCGATGACAGCTCATAAACTCCTAGTACTCGGGCAAGTAGAGCTCGCAACCGAGGAAGGAGTATTTAGGTACAAAGGGAAAATTCTCCTTGGAGAAGGTCTCCATGCACTAGCTGATTAAGCGTGAAAAGTGGCGCGTGTCAAAACGCCGATTGTTGTTTTCTGTTTACCGCCTTAATACAAAAACCTAAACTTATGACTACACTCAAAAAGGGAGTATAGCGGCCAAGTTCGGGTATCGAAAATCCACAGAGACGAGTTGCTAGAATTTAATGGATTTAATACTTCTCAATAAAAGTGTAAAAGATAATTTTCTAACTACAAAGAAAAGATAAATAAAGGAAAAGATTAAACTAGGCGAGGGAAAATTACGCTAGATTAAGAAAGCGAGTAAAAACTATAGGTTGCGTCGAATATCCCTCACACGAGTTATAAAATGATTACATGGGTCGACGAGTTATTACAAATGCGTCTCGTTTCGACAGTTAATTAAATCAAGGGTTGTCACGCCCCTAAATTTGCATAAAAGCCTAATACGATTTTGGTGTCAACAAATACCCTAAAAATTATGCACGCAAGGTCATAAATACGGAACATACATGATATACCCCATTAAATCTCCCAGACGTAATAATTAGGACAACACACTTGAAATAAACACGTAAAACTGCATCACCAAAGCAAAGCAACACGTCAACCCTAGGTGAGTTCAATCCGACACAACCTAATTTAAATTAGCCCCTAAGCATATTAAATGACATTAAATAAATTAACTAATTAATTAAAGCATGCTAATTAAATTAACACTAAAATTAACTAGGCAAGGAAATTATAAATAAAGCATGAAAAAGGAACAAAGCTTGAATAAAAAGGAAGATAATGAATAGTACACATACATTAATGGAGGAATTCGACAAAGTGGTAGGATCGGGAAAACACTCCACAAAAATCCCCAAATGAGCTCTCAAACTCTATCCTAGAAACTAACTAAAAATGAAGATATTATATTAAGAGAGAAGATAAAAATAACTAAGTCTTGTATTTATACTAAGTGGGAAAAAGAAAAGAAAAGAAAAAGAAATAAGAAAATAAGTTAAAAGATAAGTTCTCATTTAACTAAAAAAAGAAAAAGAAATAATAAAAATAAAGGAAAAATAAAAGTGGCAGCAAAAGGGGCATCAAAATAGAGTACCGGTTGGTCGGTTGGCCAGCCGCGGTCGACCGCCGGAAAAGGGAAGAGCATACTGGTTCGGACACACGACTTAAATGAAAAACCCAATCGACCGGTGACAGGGGTGCGATCGACTGGTCCGCTCAGGTTAGCCCCAGAATTTCCCACATCGCAGCAATCAAACAAGGCATCCAATTTCATGCTCCCAAAACCCATTTGCTAAATGGGACCAAAAAATAACGATCCAAGCACGTGTGTGTGTGGCCCACTCTCGGACCATGAAAATTTTCAAAACCCACGCCCAAACGAAGTCCCAAATGGCTCAAACCAAAACCCACCAAAAATGGCCAAAACCAACAAAATACCAAAGTGGGTATTCTAAAAACCCGAGCCAAACGACCCACAACTAATTCCGTACGCGACCCCAACTTCAATTTCGAACGAAAAACACCAATTTTGGACGAACCCAAAACCCGAGCACAAACCCAAGCTTGGCAAAAATCGCCCATGGAGTCTCCTGCAAATTGAAAGAGAGAGGGACATGGAGCTGATTAAATGAATTGTTAAAATATTAATATAATAATAATAAATTAAATCTCTTATAATTCTTTCCGATTAAAGATCCGTGTTTCCTTTGTTAAGACTCTGATTCGAGCACTGTTCATGGCCACACGAAGCTTGGCCTGAGAGCTACAACTTCCGTGAAGACTTCGGGCAAAAATCCTGAAGTGTAAAATCACTAAAATGCCCCCGAACGTGCGAATCGCGACGAAACATAGTCGGAACGTGTCCAAACTTCATACTAAGCACTTTAATACCTATAATAGCTTAATTATACCTCAAACAACATTTTAGCATATAAAACGGAGGTTGTCTGATTAACGAGCATAATTATAGGCATTAAAGTACCCAAGGGGGCTAAAAAGCCTAAGTTCGAGGGTAATTAAATGCATAATTCGATACGAAGCACACCCCCTAACTTACACATTGTTAGTCCCTAGTAATAAAATTCAACGCAATAAGAACAATAAGAAAATCACATCATGTATATATGCATCGAAATATAAATGTCACTTTCGTAGGGAACACGATTGCATTTAGCATATGCAATAAGCCGTTAAACCCCTAGGTTACCCTAGTGGACGAGTGCCGTCTCGTGAGGGTTTTCAGGGATGATACCCACAAACATCATATGATTTCCTCAAAATATGCCCAATCAACATGCGACAATCCCAACAACAACGAAAAAGATTTCATACGCATTATTAGCAAAGTGAATGAATTCACACAAAAGTCTGAATCATTAACATTATAGAATGCACCTCATAGAATTGAAACCTTAAAATATGGGAGGGGAGCGAGCACATGCAAAGTGTGATTTGGCAAAAAACTTATATAAACCGGATAGACATTAAAGCAAGTATATATTCAATCCTCACGGGCATTACACTCATCAAGCGAATTCACTCGAAACAGGGAGGTAACACACAGAACATGCGTGCATAAAGAGTAAATGTAAATGGAAACTAGGCCGCACACATGTCACAAATGAAGAACGCTATATATAAAATCTAAAACTGTAATCTCAATAAAAGATACCGCACATTAAAAGAGGAGAAATATATTTTCACAGATTATCAAAACTATTATGACTTTTAAATTATATCAACCAAAGATCACATAGGACTTTATTAGGATTGTAATGTAGGTTAGGCTAGGGTACGAAATGAAGGATATGTATGTACAGATTCAAAGTGTTCGGAATGAAAACTTGGAATAATGGGAAAATGCGGGCAATATCGAAATTGGAAAACAACTTCCAAAACATTTTGATGGCGCGCGAGAAGTGTTTGCGTGTAAGTGCACAATCGTTATTTTCTATCTCGTCGTGACTATACAAACAAACCTAAATTACTACTACACTAGCGAGGCAAGCACATCGGTAAGTCGGGTATAAAAAATCCATAGGGACGAGATGCTAGAATTTATATGATTTAGTACTCCGAAATAAAAGTGTAAAAGGTAAATTACAAACTTAAAAGGAAAAGATGCATAAAAGGGAAATGATTAACTAGGCGAGGGAATTGAAACTAGATTAACAAAGCGAGTAAAAACTATAGGTTGCGTCGAATATCCCTCACCCGAGTTAATTTATATAAAATGGTTACATGGGTCGACGAGTTATTACAAATGCGTCTCGTTTCGACACTTAATTGAATCAAGGGTTGTCACGCCCCTAAATCCGCATAAAAGCGTAATAAGATTTTGGCATCAACAAATATCTCAGAAATTACGCGCGAATGGTCGTAAGCACGGGACATACATGATATGCCCTGTCAAATCTCCTAGGCATTATAACTAGGACAATGCACCCGAAATAGACCCATAAACACTATCACCAAGCAAAGCAACGCGTTAATTCGAGTGAGTTCAATTCAAACACAACCTAATTTAAATTACCTAGAAAGCATATTAAAAACGCGGTAAATAAATGTAGTGAAGAAACGCGATAAATCTATACTAGAAAGCAATAAATCAAAGCACGTAAACCTAATTTAGAAAGCATGGAAGTTACACTACAAAGCAAGAAATAATGAAATACAACTATATTAAAGGAAATGGAAGATGGTGGCACAAATTACAAGCCCAAATGGGTGTCAATCCGAAAAGAAATGAAGAAATGAGCTCCCAAACCTCCAAAACCCTAACCTATCTAACCTAAAATCGTATATATCTATTTATTACATAAAAAATGCTTTATATAGTAAGTTGGAATTAAATTAAAAATGAAAAGAGAAAATAAAAGAAAAGGCAAAATATCTGCTGAAAACAAGGGATCGATCGATCGACCCCTTTGGTCGATCGATCGATCATGAACAAAATATCCAATGTCGATGAGGATCGATCGATCAACCCCTTTGGTCGATCGATCGATCAAGCAGGGCAGAACTAAGGCAGCACACTGCATTCCTTTTCTTCCTCTTCTCCTCCTGTTTTGGTTTTAATACTTTTCTCCTCCGTTAAAATTGCCGTAACTTCTTCGTTATGAATCGGAACCGCACACCGTTCACGGCCACACAAAGCTAGTGAGGAGGGATACAACTTCCGTGAAGATGTTGGGCCAGTGCCCAAGCTGTGAAAAGACTAAAATGCCCTTGAACGTGCGATTGCGTACAGAAATCGAGCGGAACGCGTCCGAACTTCACACTTGGCATCCAATTAGCTATAAAAGCTCAATTAACCCTGCAAAACATGTTAACGTAGAAATTCGAGGTTGTCTAGTTAACGATCATAAATATAGGGAATAAAATACCCGAGAGGGCTAAAATGCGTAGGTTCGGAGGATGAAATACACAATATTTGCGTATCATCACTAGCGTCCAATGAGGAGAGATGAAGCTCTGTGATTTTATCAAGTGAGAGGTGAAAATGCATCCAGCCCACCAAGGAGCCCGAACAGCTAAGGAGTTCGCTAGAATAACGCTCATCTTCCAAATGAAGTATTCATTCAGTTAATTTATAGAGGAGTTTGAGCCCCCTAAGAAGTAGGCCTGTCAACGGATCGAATTTTATCCGAATCCGAATCCGATCCATTTATACGGATTTGGATCACGCCTGAAATCCGATTACCCGTTTATTAAATGGAGCGGACTCGGATTCATATGATCCGATCCGATTAATATATATCTATATATAATATTTTTAATTAATATATATATTCTATTTAGAAACTTATTAATTTTTTAATAGTTATTTATAATAGTCCTATGTTAATATGTATTGTATTTATTTATAATAGTAATTTATAATATAATAGTTATTTAAATATATTTTTTGAAATATATATTATAATAGTTATTTATAATATATATTGTATTTTGAAATTTATAATAGTTATTTATAATATTATAATTGGATCAGATCGGATAAACGGATCGAATTAACGGATTCGAATTCGAAACCCTAAATCCATTGGATAATCGGATCGGATCCAAATCCGTTTAACATAAATGGATTCGGATTTGGATTGGCCTAATCCGGTCCGAATCCAACTCGTTTATAGGCCTACTAAGAAGTTTAGTCCTTCGAGATTCAAGATTTTATGATGGAAAAATTGACCCCATTGATCATGTCAGATATCGTCACATAATGACTTTATAGAGCACTAATAAAGGTGTAATGTATTGGATCTTACCTTCCATCCTAAGATATGTTACACATTAGTGGTTCGAAAAGCTGCCTCACTGGTCAATAGGTCCTTTCGAGCAACTGTTTGAGGCCTTCACAGCCAGATGCATTGCTAGCAACACCCATCCAAAATGTATAGACACATTCCTGATAATGAAAAAGAAGACCCAGGAGATGCTCCGCGAGTACGTCGTAAGATACTAGGAGGTGTATAACGAAGTGGAGGATTTTATCGAGTAGGTCGCGGTGGTATACTTCAAAATATATCTATCCTATAGTTCGTTTCTCTATCAGTCCTTGATCAAGTAAGAAGCCATCACAATCGACGAGTTGATAGCCCGAATGGAAAAGTATGCTAAAGTCGAAGATATGATGACTGAAGTTGGACAGGTTGGAGAACAACAGAAGTAACCCAATAATGGAGATAAAAAGGGGGAAAATAAAAAATCAGAAAGGAAGAAAAATGAGAAGTAGACAAAAACTGAAGAGAAGGACCCTGAGAATACTTTAAAGGTAGTCAACACGATTTTTATCGAGATGATTTATAAGATTTTCTACGAGATCAAAGCGCAACCATACTTTAAATGGCCATAAAAGATGTTCAGCGACCCCCAAAAAAGGAAATCAGTAGTGATATGTGCATATCACAAGGATCATAATCACAAGATTAAAAATTATAAGGCCTTAAAGTCCCACCTTGAGGAGCTCGTGCAAATTATCCACCTGAATGATTTCATTAAGAAAAAGAATAACTAGGTACAACTATGTGTGATCAGTGACCAGATAACGTCCTAGAGGATAATATGGGGCACGAGTTTATGGTTATCTATAAGGCATCAAGCTATAACCAAATCAAGGGGAACTCCCTCAGAATGGAGGTAATAAAACTCACAGAAGTTATGAAAGCTTTCCAGATTGATCCGGCTAAGCCCATTATGGTCAAACGTCGGTGACCAGAAGACATTGACTGCATAAAGCACATCATATTTACTGACGACGATTTGTTCAGAGTTAGGACCCCCCCTTGTTACCACTCGCAGAATATCTAACTAGGATGTGGACAAGCTCTTGGTGGACCAAGGGAGTTCCTAAGAGATCATGTACTTGATAATGTTCAACCAGTTGAACCTACGCATGGAAGATTTATAATAGGCTCCCATGCCTTTGGTCGGGTTTAGAAAAAGAGTAATATTGTCGTTGGGGAAAGTAAATATCCCTATTCGGTGCGGAGGGATATCAAAGCTCATTGAGTTCATTGTAGGGGATATTGAATCACCCTATAATTCTATCCTCGACAGAGGGTGGCTTCATTCCATAATGCTTGTCTCGTTCACTTACCATCAAAAGATAAAGTGAATTACCGATAAAGAGATCATGGAGATACGAGGGAATTAATCCCTAAACAAAAAATTTTCTATAGACGATGTAGACACCACATTCTAGGACCCCCGAAGTCTCTCCTTAAATCCCCAGCACTCCCTTATTTCCCTACAAACCCTAGGTCATACTCCGATTACTGATCTAGAGGCCATCATGCGCTCCTAAGCCCCGTTTGGCTCCGATCAACTCTATCTTCAGAGCGAAAGATCTTTGAATATTCGAAGGGATTTGAATCCCCTTTCCAATGGTTCGATGCCCCATGCATGAATCGGCATAATGGTTCAGACGAACGAACCATTTTACTATCGAAAGTCAATTTAGAGACCACCGGTGCTCCTGGGCCCCAATTTGACCCCATTCAACTTCATCGTTAGAGCAAAAGCTCTTTGAATCCTCTAATGGCACTGAAACTCCTTTCCAACGGTCCACACCATTCATAAAATGACATAACCGCTCGGACGAACGACCCATTTTCCCTCGAAAATTAATCTAAAGGCCATCGGGCGCTCCCGGGCTCTGTTTGATCAAGGTCAACTCTTCATCTCAAATGAGACTGAATGAATTTTCTAAGGGAATTGAATATACTTTTTAATGGTTTGCTCCATGCACAAATCGGCCTTACGATACGGATGAACGATACATTTTACTTCGAAAGGTCATCAGGTGCTTTCGAGCCTCGATTGACCAAGGTCAACTTTCTGAACTGAGAAAATCTCTTTGGAATGTTTAAGTACCTCGCTTAACCTTTCTAGCAGTCCACCCCATGCGTGATTCTGACTTACCATTCGAATGAACGATCTGTTTCGGTTTGACGATCTCCCATCTAAAGGATCGACGAACGCTTTCGAGCCACCTTTAACCCAAAGTAAACTCCCATCCAACATTCATCTCAATATTCGAGGGAGTCTATCCAAGATCAAGATCAAGCTTCAATTCTTCAAAGAAGGTCCAAAATCCTTCTCTCTCTCTTTAAATTTCTTATTTTTGCATTAATTACATTAAACTCATAATCTAGTTTTTACTTTAGTTCATATCTCAACTTTTTATTAGTTATATTGCACATACTTTATTTTCTATAAAAAAAAACAAAACAAACGAAAAGAGGGTTACACCTATAAATTCCAATGGTATTATCCATCACAATTTTCCAAAACTTAACACATCTTTTTACACACACACATATAATAAAATAACGTTCGAATATATGGGATAACCCCCCCCCCCCTATGTGACGCGACTAAGAATTTGTCTCAAAAGTGTGTTCTCTCTAGGCTCAAGTGCAAGCCTATCGCGTTAGTAAAAATCCGACAAGTCGAGATCGTCTCCACAAGGATAAAAAATTGGCAATTGTAGATACGTAGGAAAAGTTATTTATCCTTCAAATGGTTTCTCAAAAGAAAAGAAAAGATGATTGATGGTTTGAAATCTCTAATTGGTGATGACAAAAAAATAAATTACGTGCACAAAAACACTAAGAATTGTAAGAAATTAGATATGACTATGAGAGAAAATAGGGTGGAGTACAATCCCTCAAACCTTAGCAAATTACCGTATAGAATACTAGAATTGTAAATTGAAATTTTTGACTAAATCCAATCTTTATAGATCCTAAGCATTACATATATGGGGAAACTAGCCCGCATCATATGAAATCAAAGGTAAATACAAAGCGGTGAATGGATAATTACACTTGCATATTGTTCTTAAACATCCCAAGTACCTAGGGTAAGAGAGATTAAAAGATCGGCTATGTTCGTATAATTTCCATACACGATTAGGTCAATATTTAATTTACTCTCTATTTCCTACATGGGTAATTTATCTCGAAATGAGTTCATGTACCCCAACCCTTGAAAATTTAGCTAGACATGATTTTATTAGAAAAAAAATTCATAACAATGCATGGAATTATGGATCTAAGAAACATTGTTAACAAATTACAAAACCAGTGAGAATTAAAAATAAAATTGAGACTAAATAAGAGAATGGAATTTGATACTTGAATTGAAAAATTGATACTTGAAATCTGCACTAGGGAAAATAAATGAACTTAAATCCAGAATACTCCTTGTTCCTCAAACTTACAAACTAGGGTTTTTCTAAGAATATGAAATTGTCTACTAAAAACTAAAGAGGCTCTCTAAAATCTGACTCTCTCTCTAAAATTTGACTCTCTCTCTCTAAAGTTCGACTGCCTTGTAAGGATGTAGGGCTTGGACTTTTATAACACCAACTAGCACGAATTGACAGCTAATATTGATGAGTTGAGCAAGATATTCCAAGATTTGCACCTCTTCAGCTCCATAATTAATGCCAGCAATTCGAACAGCCGGACCGATCCGGATCCCATCGGATCAGTTCGTTTTTCAGTAATCGGATCGGTTCTTTTTTATTTTTACTGGACGGGTCCGAATGATATCGAATCGGTTCTCTTGTCATCGATTTAGCATTAATTCGGGGTCTACTGGAATAGTGACATTTCGGATCAGTTCGAGATAAATCGGATCGGTCCGATTTTCTTCAATTTTGACTTTTTCTTTCCATCTTTGACTGGTCATAACTTTTGATCTCGAGCTCCGATTTGATTGTCATTTCTTCTGATGCTCTTGTGAAATAAGGATCTTCAACTTTCTTTTAGGCTTCAAATCCGAACTCCGGGTGTAAATTTATGCTTTTGCCCTTTGACTTGTCATCCTTTGATCTCTTCCTTTCTTCCGATTTCTTTCTTTCTACTAAATACCTGTAAAATCCATAAGAAATACATGAAACTTGGGGTACTCATTAGAAATAGTCAATGGCAATGATATGGGATATAAACGATTCAATTACTTTGTTCGAGATATTAAAATCACTAACTTAAGGGGCTAAATTCAGAAGAATTTATGCTTGGTTAAATCCCCCTAACTTAGAACTCCGCACGTCCCGAACAATGTAAATGAAGCTACCCCAAAGTTCAATTCTTGAGATTTATTTTATTTAACTAAAATTCCACTTTCGCAGGCATGCGATTGCATTGAGCGTATGCAACAAGCCTTTAAACCCCTAGGTTACCCTAGTAGGACGAGTTTTATCTCGTGAGGGTTTGCAGTGAATACACCCACAAAATTCTTTATTGACTCAAATAAATATCGAAATACTTAAAAATTGTACAATTTAAACTTTTCAAAAAATAATCACCAAAAATTCATATTCAAATGTCTCAAACCATAGTGTGTGTGTGCAAAGCCAGAAATTAAACCTCAAATTTCCACCGATTGCGCATTACGTTACTTTTCGAAAATTCGTTTTGATTCTAATTCTTACGGATGCACTCACAAATGAATCACTCAGATTGTGGCTATTTTCTCTCGGTATGCATGGTATAAAGAGTAAATATAATGGACACAAATTCACGCATACAAAATTGAAAAGAAGGAAATATATGGTGAAAAGATCTCATCATTGGAATACAATTATTAGGAAACGGTAACATCACCTCTTAATCACACCATTTTAATCTCTTTTATTATCTTTTCATGTCTTAGCTCTCCATGCAGTAATTAATTTCGCCATTCGGACTCGATTAGGACTTTTTGGGTTAAAAAGTGTAAAGGGTAAAAATGGGAATGGACGAAATGTTCGGAATTGGAAAATGTCCCTATGATGTCCATTAGTGCTTTTTCGGGCATTTGCTCATTTTTCTCTTTCTTTTTCTTTTTTTTCTTGCTATTTTTTCTTTTCTTGCCCCCCCCCCCCCCCCCCCTTTTTTTATTACACACTTTGGACTTACTTGATTAATTTCCAATTTTTCACAATTCTGGACTATTTGGGTGTTTCGGGTTATCAAGCGAAAGGGAAATATTTTATTAGGCTCAAAGTGGGTTCCAAAGGGATAATTTTTTTTCACAACTTTATTATGACTAATATTTTTGGGTTAAACAAAAGAGGGCCTACTTCATTGTCCAAATTTCTAATCACATTACCATATGCATCTCGAGATTAATTAAGTTTAGAGATATATTTAGCACGAATTTCGAGACAACATTTCACACATTTCCCATAACCGATCAAAACAAAGGATTGAGATCATCAATGACTTATTAAAACGCTGAAAAGAACTTTGAGTTAATCATAATTCGGATTGATTTAAAAACTCATAAAAAAAATTGAAAGGCTCGAAATCTCACCGGGTTTGATCAATCTCCACATGCGCAATCAAAAGCCAGGCATACGCTGATCTGTTGGCTATTTTCCCCTCAGGAACATTCGAGCCACCTAAGGAAGATATTCCAGGAGATGATTTGCAGGCCAACCACCTAGACGCAATGAACAAGGAATGGATAATGCAGTTCAATGGTTTATCGACAGAAAAGAAAGGAGGAGCAGGGGTTATTCTCTCGAAAGGAATGGAGAGATTTTCCTTTCTTACAAGTTAGATTTCCCTTACTCTAACAACAAGGCAGAATATAAAGCATTGGTGTTGGGATTGCTAGAGGCTCTTCGAAGGGGGATCCATTCACTTTTTATCAATGGGGATTCAGACTTGGTGGTTCAACAAGTGAATGGAGAATATGCATTGAAACATATGAGCCTGGCACCATACAGAACAATCATTCAAAGGCTTCTCGGCCAACTCCATTGGATCAAGATCAAGAGGCAGCCCAGAACGATAAATCGCCACCCAGACGCATACGCCACTATTGTCCAGAAGATGATCATGAGGAGCGATACAACTACCGTCGTGATCCAATGAAGAACATCTCCTTTGATGGTACGATCAGTTATACCAATGGAAGGGGATGGGGACTGGAGGGGTGAGATTAAGAGACAATTGGAGGCTGGTGAAGGAACAATGGGGCTCAGAGAATTGGACCAATACTTTACAAACTAGGGAAACCTCTACTTCCAAAACGTAGGAGGATGGCTATCAAGGTGCATCGGTCCGCAAGCGTCATAGCAAAGATTGAAAAAAAAACACGAAGCGCATTGCGAAAAAACTGAGTTACCCCTCTATTGGAGGATTCAAAGAGAGGGGTATTTTGGCCTAAGATGAAACAGGATGTGACAGAGCTACAATGGAAGTGCGACAAATGCCAGTTGTTCTTCGAGGCAGCGAAATGTCATTTTGTGGAGGCTCAACCTGATTGAAGACAGCCCTATATTGACTTCATTAAAGATAGAGTTATCCCGACGAAGAAAATTAATGCGATGGGACTTCGGCGAAGGGCCCCGAGATTCTACGTTCAAGAGGGGAAGCTTTATCGACGGGGATACATCAACAGGACTTTGAGTTGTATCACAAGAGAAGAGGCAGCGGAGGTCCTCAAGTAGGAGCAAGATTCGACTCACATAGGAGGGGCCAAGTTATACGATCAGTTGATGACTTTGGGATACTATTGGACAACGATGGAGAAAGATTCGGTTGAGTTCGTTAGAAAGTGCAAGGCTTGCCAACTTTATGGAAATATGATCCATGCCCCGTCAATGGACTTAACTCCCTGGTAATGCCTTATCCTTTTCACACTTGGGCGTTTGACCTGGTAGGGGCAATACACCCTTCCTCGAGGGGGAAGATATGGATACTGGTAGCAACGGAATGCTTCACAAAGTGGGCTGAGGCGATAACACTAAGAAGGGCAACAGCGAAAGTGGTGTGCAACTTTATTAGGGAATACATCATTTTTCATTTCGGGATCCCAAAGGATATCCTTTCGGACAATAGAATCCCTTCGGTCAATTCAGAAGTAACGATGCTCATAGACAAATACTCCATTGTCCATCACATTTCGACGGTGTCATACCCGAAGGTAAATGGTCAAGTCGAATCAACTAACAAAATTTTAGTCAATATATTAGCTAAAACGATGGGGACTTCCCAGGATCGTGGGATGACAAGATACCAATCGTTTTGTGGGCCTATAGAACAACTAAGAGGAAGCTCACAGGGTATACACTGTTCTCTCTTGTCTATGGGACCGAGGCGATTCTCCTAGTAGAGTTAGAAGTTCCCTATGCTCGATATGCCTTGCGAAGCAGCATGCTTCCCCAGAATAGACATGTCCAGTTGGAAGCATTGGATGAACACAGAGATAATTCGATGTATCACTTCCAAATGTATACAAAATAACTCTCCAGGGCATATGATAACTTAGTGAGACCAAGGAAGTTCGTGGAAGGGGACCTTGTACTGAAGACAGCAGTGAAACATATCAGATGGCTTCCTCTACCCAAGTTTGTAGAAAATTGGGAAGGACCTTTCATTGTAAAGGAAACTCATGACTCAGGTTACTGCTTAATTTATAAGATGGAAGAAGACAAACCATTTAAGATTAATAATAAATGGTTGAAAGTTTATCATGTGTAAGCATTTATGTTTGACCATTGATGTAATTGGTTGTTATGAATACACAAGTTCTTTGCTTTTATTATGATGAGTGTACAAGTTCTTTGCATTATGGCTCAAGAAGAGATGAAAGAATTACAGGACTTCACACTTCACAATCTAAGCAAACAGTTGTAATACAAAGAGATGGCATAAGAAAATAAGTATCCTTTCTTTCCATTCATAAGCTTTGGGGCATTACAAAATTAGGAGCTATCGCCCAAGAATTACATGAGAAGAAGAAAAAAAATACATATATAAAAACTCATTGGCCCAAGAGGAGACACAGATCTGGAGAAAAGAAAAAATTTCCAGGGAGACCCGAAGAAGATTCTTGGCAAGATCGTTGAGCATTGATAGAAACCTCCAACCCTGTTTGTGCCTGTGTACGCTCAAGCAGGAGTTTCTATCATTTTGACTTCGTCGCGCGTAAA
The DNA here is from genome assembly GCA_949130495.1 of Sambucus nigra. NCBI lineage: Eukaryota > Viridiplantae > Streptophyta > Magnoliopsida > Dipsacales > Adoxaceae > Sambucus > Sambucus nigra. The sequence continues at coordinate 16,342,728 of OX422216.1, forward strand.
GCTTCTTCGAGGTCCCTCGCCTATTTGTCAATAGTTTCAAGAAGAGGTTCTAGCTCGGCCAACTTAGCTTCCTCGATCCGCTGATCCTCCTGATGTTTTCGTAAGAGCTCCCTCTGGCTGTCCAACTACTGGTTCTTCAAAGTCTTTAAATATGCAATGAGTCAGTCAGAACGGAACCCGTCACGACCCAACTCCCTCAGATAACCCAAGAATTAGTTAAGGAGGGGTCTGGTAACGTTTGCAGTCAGAGTATTGGCGATTTCAGCAATGACGATGGCCATACCTTGAAGCCTATGGCTCATAACTAAGATGTTTGAATGTAGGCAGTCCACCGTGAAGGTCTCAGGATGATAGCTCACAAGTTGCTCAATTGCCAAATAGTGGTTGGTAGGCATGTGGGGGGAATTTTGGAGTACCATCAGGCAGAAGGCGAAAGGAGCCAAGTCGGGCAAAGGAAGCTCGCATCTAGATTTGCTCTCCGTAGTAGCACCTGTCATGGAACCTTGATCATATTCAGTTTTCTTTCAATTTCCATCTTCGGTCAATTTTGGCTTAGTGCATATTGATTGTTAATAATTTGAGACTTTAAATAGAATAAAGGTGATATTTTTTGAAAAATTTAAATTCCAATTTTTATTTATTTTGAAGAAAAATATTTTTGGATTTTTTTTTCAAATTTTTTCAATTTTTTTTATATATATGCAAAGTTTTATGGATACGCACTATCATCCCCCCTAACTTAGTCTTTTGCATTATCCACAATCAAAAGGACGATAAAGCTAAATAAGACGAAATAAGAAGTGCGATAAATAAAACAAGCAAAGTACGATAATAAAACTCTTTAGTACAACATAGCTGTGGAAACAAAAGAGAAAAAAAATGACACCATAACATAACCAGAGAAACGGGGCTGCCTACGGGGCTGGTAGGTGGTGGGAGATATCGGGGGCAGTGGGGTCATAAGGATCATAAAAATAAGCTGGAAGTGGGGCTTCAGGACCCAACTGGAGGCGATAAAGGTCAGCCTGCATACGCAACATCATACTCGTGTCCCGTGGGTATGAGGTCATAAACCCGTCAAAACGTGTCTCAAGAGAAGCAACGCTTTCGGTGAAACCCGTACCAACTGGAACATAATCAGGATCAGAAATTTCATCATATTCGTCCTCCTCACCTTCTTCCATATCAACATCTTCTTCATGAACATCCTCTTCCTCAGCGGAAGCCTCATCACCCGAGGTATCACTATCACCTCGGCGCGCACGGATCAACTGGATTTGCTTATCACATCGGGTCGGGATTCTTGCCCAAGTGTCTTGGGTAAGTTAATAAGATCTTGTGGGGGAACAATACCGACATCCTTAATAAAGGAGGTAATGAGATGACCATAAGGAAGAGGGGCCCTACCCTTTTTGTCCAGCGCCGCGCAAATGATATCATTATAAAACGTGCGGGCCAAATTGATAACAATTGCATGGTCAAATAGATGATACACCATAGTAACTTGACGCGGGCGCATAGCCGAATCATTTGAAGTTTGTAAAAGGTTGGCACAAACGATGTGAAAAGTAATTCGGGCCTTGTCAGGTAACCAACCAACAGGAAAAGTCTCAGTATTCCAAACCGAACCCGGAGCGATTCGAGACATGCAAACATCTTTGGACACAACTGGATCATGATTGGGATAGGAAAATTAGGCTGGAGTGATCACACCTTTAGGCTCGAGTTTCTGGGCCAGAAGTTCAAGCGAGAACAGTGTCGGGGTCAAGTGGACAAAGGCTTGAGATTCAAAATCTGCGGTACGGACGAGCGAATCGTAAAACTGACGCACTTCATTCTCCCATACGGCCTCGTATGGTTCATTCAAAAATCTGCATCAGCCTTGGGACATAAACATGCCAGTGATAGAATTAGGAAGCTGATCCCAAAGCACCTGACGCTCAATGTGGATTTTTCGCCTAGGATCGAAAAAACGGGGGCACTAATTTCCCTCTCGGCTTGAACGATATTCGCCATTGCCATCGGGCAGGAATTCAATGGAATTATACTTCTGGGGAGCAGCCATGGAAACTTAAGAGCTGGACAGAAAGAGAGAGAAGAAAATGGTAATGGAGGTGTGAAAGAGTTGGGAGAGGGTAGGGAGATATTTATAGGTTGGATGGGGGTTAGGGGGGAGGAATTGGGGGGAAATAAGAGAGGGAAAGAGGGGGAAAGGGGGGGGGTACGATTTTTTGGGGAGAGGAAGGGATTGGGGAAGTAAATGGGGTGGGGATTAAAGAGGTTTTATCCATGGGAAAAATAGCCTGCAGACGACCGGATCGATCCGGATTCAGACCGGACCAGTTTGGTTTATTTTTTATTTAATTCTTTTTGATACCGGATCAGTTCCTTTTTTTTAGGGCCGGACCGATCCAGTTTGTAAAAATGCCAGCTTTTTCTGCTTTAGTTCAGTGGCCACTTTCAGCTTGATTTCTCTAACCCAACACTCCCTCCAATGCAATTAGACCTCAACACTCTCAAGACTCTCATCGAAACCCGAAACGCTCCCGAGACATATATTTGATTCCCACCTATGGTAGTGCCACACAACCATGACTTCCTAACTAGCCTAACATCCTATGACTACTATACACAACATTCACCCCATACACGTCGGGGGTGCGACGACCTCACGTTTTATGCTCAGTCAATCCCCATAAATGGGGTCCGACAACCAGATCATGTCGGCTTCCATTACAACTGCTTCCAAATATGGCTTGAGACGTTGTCAATTAACCTTGAATGTGTTTCCCCCTTTTTGATCCTCTAGTTCAACAGCTCCATGGGGGAATACTTCCTTCATAATGAATGGACCTGACCATCGTGACTGTAATTTTTCGGGAAACAAGTGCAACCTCGAGTTGTAGAGAAGTACTTTTTGTCCCGAATGAAACTCCTTACGTCAGATGATTCTATAGTGAGCTCGTTTCATTCGTTCATTTGAGATTTTAGCACTTTCATACGCATCATTGCGTATTTCTTCTAACTCATTCAATTGAAGTTTACGTGTTTCACCGGCTTTTTCCATGTTAAAGTTCACCCTTTTGATAGCCCAATACGCTTTGTGTTCAATTTCAACAGGAAGATGACAAGGTTTGCCATATACAATGCGAAATGGGGACATCCCAAGGGGATTATTGTATGCAGTTCGAAAAGCCCAGAGCACATCATTCAATCTGAGAGACCAATCTTTCCTATTAGGTTCGACTGTCTTTTCCAAGATATTCTTGATTTCTCGATTGGTGAACTCGGTCTGGCCATTCGATTGAGGGTGATAAGTCGTTCCAACCTTATGGACGATCCCATACTTTTGCATTAGCTTTTCCATCGGCCTATTGTAAAAATGAGTGCCATTATCACTGATAATAGCCTTAGGAACTCCGAATCGAGAAAGTATGTGTTCTTGAAATTTTTTTATCGCCACCTTATTGTCATTCGTCCTTGTAGATATGGCCTCTACCCATTTTGAGACGTAGTATACTGCGACGAGGATGTATAGAAAGCCAAAATAGGGTGGAAAAGGCCCCATGAAGTCAATACCCCAGCAATCAAACAATTCTAAGACAAGTATGGGAGTCAATGGAATCATGTCACGGCGAGTAATATCTCCCATTCTTTAACATCTATCACATGATTTGCAAAAAGTATTCACATCCCGGAAGATTGTGGGCCAAAAGAGACCGCTTTGCAGGATTTTCGCGGCCATTTTATTTTTGGAAAAATGACCTTCACATGCTTTCGTACGGCAAAATCGAATTACCCCTTTAATTTCTTCATCAGGTACACATTTTCGGATGATTTGATCCACACAATACTTAAACAAATATGGATCATCATAAAAGAACATGCGTGACCAAGTAATGAACTTCCTTCTCTCTTGTGGAGTCCAATTGGAGGGAACGACTCCCGTGACAAGGTAATTTACTATATCCGCAAACTAAGGAAGAGAAGAAGTAGCAAATAGATTTTCATCCGAAAAATACTCATCTATGGGGATGGGATCAATAGGTACGCCGAACGAGAGTCATGACAGATGGTCAGGAACGACGTTTTATACTCCTTTCTTATCTTGAATCGAGAGATTAAACTCTTGTAGGAGTAGGATCCACCTTATTAGGCGCGATTTGGCATCTTTCTTAGTCAGAAGATATTTGAGGGCTGAGTGATCAGTGAAGCAAATGATGGGCGACCCAACAACGTAAGAGCGAAATTTATCGAGAGCAAAAATGACTGCTAGTAATTCTTTCTCTGTGGTGGAGTAGTTAAGCTGGGGGCCAGACAATGTCCTGCTAGCATAGTAAATAACATGAGCTTTCTTATCTTTTCTTTGTCCAAGAATAACCCCAATCGCGTAATCACTTGCATCACACATAAGCTCAAATGGGAGTGACCAATCAGGAGCTTGCATGATAGGAGCAGAAATTAGCATGCTTTTGAGTCTATCGAAAGCTTCTTAGCATGCGTTATTCCATTCAAACGGAGTGTCCTTCATGAGAAGATTACTCAAGGGTCTAGCGATGGCTCTAAAGTCTTTAATAAATCTCCTATAAAATCCAGCATGGGCTAGAAAGGACCTCACATCTTTAAGCGATTTTAGCAGGGGTAACTCAACTATTACTTCTATTTTTGCTCGATCAACCTCAATTCCCCTAGATGAGATTATGTGGCCAAGAACTACACCCTCGGTGACCATAAAATGACATTTTTTGCAATTGAGGACTAAGTCTTTTTCCACACACCGGAATAAAACTCTTTTAAGATTAGCTAAACATTATTCGAAAGATGGACCGAAAATGCTGAAATCATCCATGAACACCTCCAGACCTTTTTATATCATGTCGCTAAAGAGACTCAACATGCACCTTTGAAAAGTTGCTGGCGCATTACATAACCTAAAAGGCATACGTTTGTAGGCAAACGTACCAAACGGACATGTAAAAGTCATCTTTTCTTGATCAAGTACATCCACTTCAATCTGATTATAGCCAGAATACCCATCTAGGAAATAATAGTAAGGATGGCCCGCTACTCGTTCAATCACCTGGTCGATAAACGGCAAGGGAAAATAGTCTTTTCTTGTTCCGACATTGATCTTTCGGTAATCAATGCAAACATGCCACCCGATGGTGGTGCGTTGAGGTATTAATTCTCCCTTAGTGTTTTTAACCACTGTCATACCCGACTTCTTTGGAATGACCTGAATTGGGCTCACCCATTTGCTATTGAAAATGGGATAGATAATCCCAGCATCTAATAATTTGATGATTTTCGCTCGAACTACATCTTTCATGGTTGGGTTCAGTTGCCTTTGCATCTCTCTCGAGGGCTTCACCTCCTCCTCAAGGTGGATTTTATGGGTACAAATCAAAGGATTTATACCTTTCAAATCTTCTGTAGTCCAAGCAAACTCACTCCTACGCTTCCTCAACACATTCAACAACATGCCCTCTTGCTCTTTTTTTAAACTGTACGAAACAACAACAGGAAATGTATCATCTTCTCCTAGAAAAGCATATTTTACATGAGAGGGTAGTTTCTTTAACTCAAGACTAGGAAATCTATCTTCAGAGGGGATCATGAGTGACTCCCTCGGGGGTAATTCCTCAAATCTCGAAATCCAGTCAACATCTCTTAACTTCTCAAAACTCACTTCTTCTTGCAACCAAGCTCCCAACTCTTCCACTTCACGCTCAAAATCAATATAAGAACTCTTATTCTCAACACCTTGCACTAAAAAAACTTCTAGTGCATCTCCACCTATGATCCTCTCGATGTGCTCGTCCACCACTTCTTCAATAAGATCAACCTTATGAATTTCATCCTCATCACCCATTTCGTTAGCAACATTGAAAATATTGGTCTCGAGAGTCATGTTTCCAAAAGTGAATTGCATTTGGCCATTACGTGTATTGATCAAAGCATTAGCAGTAGCTAAAAATGGACGACCCAAAATTATGGGAACATGATTACTCGAATGGGGAGAAGGCTCCATGTCCCAAATGACAAAATCAACAGGGAAGTAGAATGTGTCCACTTGAACTATCACGTCCTCCACAACCCCACGAGGCACTTTCACTGTTTGATCGGCTAACTTTAGAGTGATTCGGGTATATTTAAGATCACCTAAATCAAGCTGCTTATAGATAGAGTATGAAAGGATGTTCACACTCGCACCTAAGTCAAGCAACACTTTTTCAACTCTACTCTCTCCTATAACACACCAAATTGTAGGTGCACCAGGATCCTTGAATTTTGGTGGAAGATCATTAAGAAGGACCGAGCTCACATTTTGTGCCAAAAAGACATTTTTCTTCACCTTAAGCCGTCGTTTGATAGTCAAAAGATGTTTGATGACTTTGGCATATGCTAGAATTTATTGGATAGCATCCAAAAAAGGCAAGTTCAACTTCTCTTGCTTCAGAACATTTAACACTTCAGAATGCGAGCCTCCCTTTTTGGGTGGTACCAAGCGTTGAGGAAATGGAGCAGCAGTGGGTAATTTTACTTCAACTTAAGGTTCAAATCCTTCATCCTTATCATCCATGTGCAATGAGGTCTCCTCATATTTTGAAGCTTCTGTAGCTTTAGATTCCTTGGGAGGTGGTGGCGCTAGATCAATTACGCGACCACTACGTAGAGCAGTGACAACTTGACATTATTCTGGCAAATCCGATGATGTAGAGCTAACCGTAGTTTGTCCTTAAGGAGGAGGTCTTTGGCCTTAAGCTGGGAATTTACCCTTCTCCTGAGTATTCAATGCAAATTGCAACCTAGAGATGCTAGTATGAATTTCTGTGAACATTCGATCATACTTAGCATTGCTCTCCTTTTGAGATTGGATGAATTGATTCATATTATCCTTAAGAGATCGCCTAGGTGGAGCGACATACGGACCAAGAGATGGGACTTGCATAGGGTTTTGCATTGGAGGAGGCATTTGCTAAAATTGGGAAGGGGGTGGTGGCAAATCCACATGTGGATTAGGAGCCATCCCACCTTGTGGTTGTCCATAGTTGAAACCAGGATGATTCCTCTAAGATTGATTGTATGCATTCCCTTGCGGTACATTAAAACTACCTCGAAACCCTCCTATCGCCTCTACTTGCTCAGTGTACATTGCCTTATATACAGGGATGGTAGGACATCCTTTAGTAGAATGACCAGCATCACAAATGGCACACACTTTCTCTTTTCCTGCTTGCACGGGTCCAGCTACTTCTCTTAATTGAACTTCAAGCATGTCTCTGAAATTATTTTCCAATTGGTTAAATTTACGATCTAATAAAGTGTCCTTGTCCAAGTGATAAATACCGAATGCAACAGACGAGTTGGACACTTGTCGATTTATATTTTTACTATTGGGGTTAGAAATATCCCATGTTTGCGTAGTCTCCGCTACGTATTTCAGATGAGCCTCAGCATCGCTCGAGTCTAGCTCCCAGAATGGTCTTTCGCACATTGTCTAAACAAGTTGTTTAGATGCTAAAGTAAGCCCTTGATGAAAAAATGAAATAAGATGATGTTTTTCAAATCCATGATGTGGGCAAGCACTAACTAACTCCTGAAATCGTTCCCAACACTTGTCGAAAGCTTCATTCTCATTTTGTCGAAAAGCTTGTATTTGAGCTTTGACAGAGTTTGTTTTGTGATGTGGAAAGAACTTGGATAGGAACTTAGTTTGCATATCTCTCCAGGATAAAACAAAATTCGGGGGTAGTGACCATAGCCAAGTCTTAGTTTTATCCTTTAAGGAAAAAGGGAAAAGCTTTAATCGGATAACATCTTGTGGGCAAGTTTGGTCACCAAACGTCTCACATGCTTCTACGAACTCTCTAATATGGAGATATGGTTTTTCAGAATCCATCCCATGAAATTTAGGAAGAATTTGAATCATCCCATTACGAAAGTGGAACTGACCGGCATTATATGGGAGTAAAATGCAACCAGGGGTAACAGTTCGCTCCGAAAATAAAAGATCTTTCATGGGAAGCTATGGTAACTCTTCCTCTCCAGCACCAACACCAACGCTTCCATGCACAGACATATTGCTACCAAACGATTCAGAACTTTCACTCGGTGTTTGACTCAAAGTGCGACTTGTGATTGAATTATTAGGTGAAGGAGGTGGAACCCAAAAGTGTGGAGAATCGGTGGTGTGAGAATTTTCAGAATTAGCTTCGGCTATAGGATTTTCGTGGACTTGGGTGAGGAGGCGAAATACTAAAAATCCAATCATTTTAAGGAGACATAATTTAAATAGAACTCAAATACCATTTAACTTTATTACAAATAGTACAATGTATAAAACAAAACTAACAAGACTCCACTATTATTCACTCAACCTCCTAGACCTGGTAGTGGGAGCTTCATAACCCGAAAATGTAAACATATAAAACCATGAGTTTAAAAACTCAGTGAATGTACTACATATCTATATAGTAAAAGTACTATTTTAACATCTCAACATATCAATATATATCCATCTCTATGCCAAATTAGGCCATATACATATCCGGAGTTAATAAACCCCACATCTCCTGCCCGTAGGCAATAATCATATCCATAGGTTTTAATTGCCCAACATCTCCTGAATTGCATAACAACTCAACATATCTTGACTTTTAACAAGCCATAACATCTGAACATTTCTTGACTTTTAATAAGCCATATCATCTCAATATATAATACATACACATCATATCCATAATCAACTCAGTAAGTACACTCACATTGGGTTGTTAACTATGGATTCCCATTTCCTTCTGGTGGAGCTGAACTGGGTTGATTTGACCTTACACCTGTTAATCCAACTAAATCAGTACTGAATATCAATCATAAGTATTATTTTAATATATCTATGTAACTTTCAATGACTATACAACAACAATATAATTCTACTCAAGTCACATTCCATAAAACATGTGTAAAGACAAAAAAGTGGTATACATGTTGATAAAGTTACGAACATTCAACCGTAGGAAATACCTCATAAGGAATTTACAACTAAACCCAAGTAATTATTAAATCATACTTATCAATGTGTATACACATGAAACATGTACTCAAAATACTCTTTGAAAAGAGAAGATAAAAATATTCTTTCATGGGGTATCCAATATTTCCTCAAATTATTATCCTCCATACTTAACAATCCCATATTCATAAATAGTACACATACAGGTGTCCAAGCTTATCAATATGAAAACATATATGATTATACTTTCCGTTACAAGTGACGGTGTAATTTTTCAAGCTTCCTAGAGCAAGTTATAGCCATTTCTTTACAACAGAAGAAATCTGCCCTACAAACTCCTCTATTGTTCCTTCAACTTCCAAGAATTTTCATAATTTTTCTACATCATAAATTTTCATGATTTTCAAGTCATTTTCAATAAACATATTTAATAATACATAATCAAAGTTTCATATTCTTTTGATTTCATTTGCTATGTCAAAATCTTGACCAAACTAAGGGTATACCGAAATTAAATATCCAAACAACAACTATGTACCAACTTGAAACCATCACCAAGGCCCAACTACAAGGATTTAAATTCTAATTTTCGGATATGATCTGAATATATGAGTCTACTTTCATATCGAATTGGAATTTATGAATTCCAGTAAATACACAAATATATATATATATATATATATATATATATATATATATATGCAAGTTTGAATACGAGGGGTTTCAATACAAACCAATATGACCTATAAACACCACCTACCTCACATATGGACCAATACATATTATCACAAAGGGTGATGGAATTTTAATCCCCAATTCACGATTTATATACTTTGAAATAAGTATAATACAAGATTAAAACAATATTAATCACAAACTTATACCTTGGAAACACTTTAAGGATTTTCTTGGAATTTTCCTAGCTTTTCTTGTAATCTTTCTTCCTTAAACTTCCACTTTCTCATTCCTTAAGCTTAAATCTCTCAAAACTGAACCTAGAGTTATATTTCCTGAAGAATTAAGTTAAAGGGAGAGGTTTAAGTCGGCCAAGTCTGCCTCCCATGCCCACCAATCAAATTAAACCACTTGTTTTACTAAAAGACAATTTTCCACTTAAAGGGAATGGACATATTTGCCCCTTGTTCGTAAATTCTGCCTAACTTCTTACTCAAATATCCATTTGATGCACTGTTTGTTGTGTTACAACCCTAACTCACATTTATACAACTATCTAGCTTTCACCTCAAGTCATTTGTAATGTTATAGGGGTCAAAACTAGTCTTAAACAGGAACATTTCTATCGAAAATAACAAAATTTTGTGTTCGTACATAACTCAACATTTCATGATTTATTAAAGTAGGATTCGACTAAACATAATCACTTAACATTAGATATAATAATAACACATTATTCATATCACATAATATAAGCTTGATTAAAATATAATTTATCATAATTATATCTGGGTTGTCACAACTTCCCCCTTTAGAAAATTTCGTCCCCGAAATTTAATATAAAGGTCACTTACCAAACAAATGGGGATATTGTTTCTTCATGCTATCCTCCGTTTCCCAAGTTGCTTTTTTAATTCCATGGCTCATCCACATAACTTTGACTAAGGGAATAACTTTATTTCTCAATACTTTCTCCTTAGGATTAATAATTTCCATTGGTTCCTCGATGTATGACAAGTCTTCCGTCAGTTCAATTGGTTGAATTTTCAACTGATGAGATGGATCCGCCAAATACTTACGAAGCATCGATACGTGAAACACATCATGTAAACGAGATAAATCTGGAGTTAATGCTAATCTATATGCCAGGTTCCCAATTCTTTCCAACACCTCATATGGTCCAAGGTATCTTGGACTTAGTTTCTCCTTCTTCCCAAATCTCATAATGCCTTTCCATAGTGAAATACGTAGGAATACAAAATCCCCCTTTTTAAATTCCAATGGATACTTCATCTTATCTGCATAAAATTTCTATCTGCTTTTCTCTATCTTTATCCGTTCCCGAATCAATTTGATCTGTTCAGTCGTCATATCTATTAATTCAGGACCCAAAAGTTTCCTTTCACCTACTTCATTCCAACACAAAGGCGTTCTACATCTCCTCCCATATAAAGCTTCATACGGGGCCATACCAATGGTGGACTGATAACTATTATTATACGAGAATTTCATCAATGGCAAATGATCATCCCAACTACCCTTGAAGTCAAATACACAAGCTCGTAACATGTCTTCTAATATTTGAATCATCCTTTCAAATTTCCCATCGGTTTGTGGATGAAATACAGTGCTGAACTTCAAACTTGTGCCCATGGCATCTGTAAACGAGGCCAAAACTTAGATGTGAACGTTGGATCCCTATCTGATATAATTGACATTGGTGCCCCATGTAAACGGATAATCTCATCAACGTACATACGTTCATACTTGTCAACAGTGTAAGTGGTCTTAACTGGAAGAAAATGGGCCGACTTTGTCAATCGATCTACAATCACCCAAATAGAATCATTCCCCTTTGGTGACCGTGGTAATCCCGTAACAAAATCCATCGTTATATGCTTCCATTTCCATTCCAGAATAGGCAATGACTGTAATAATCCTACCAACTTCTGATGCTCCGCTTTCACTTGCTGACATACTAAACATTTAGCTACAAATTCTGTAATCTCACGTTTCATATTGTTCCACCAGTAATACTCTTTCAAATCTCTGTACATTTTGGTACCTCCCGGATGCATAGAGTAAATAGAACTATTTGCCTCTTCCAATATATCCTTCTTTAAGGGTGGATCATTCGGTACACAAATACTATTTTTATAACACAACGATTCATCATTCTTAATTTCAAAGTCACTCTCTTTACCATCTAAGGCATCTTGTTTCTTCTTCTCAAGGAATGGATTACTGACCTACAAATTTCTTATGCGTTCTGCCAATAAAGGTCTCACTATGACATGTCCTAATAAGCCTCCCCTTTTTGAAAAACTTAATTCAATGCCCATCGATGCCAAGTCAAGGATATTTCCCACACGTGCACACTGTATGCAACCTAGAATCCTCGATGATTTTCGACTCAAAGCATCTGCTACTACATTGGCCTTTCCTGGATGATGATGAATGGTACAGTCATAATCTTTAATCAGCTCCATCCAACACCTCTGCCTCAAATTCAAGTCTCTCTGTGTAAATAAATACTTCAAACTTTGATGGTCAGTGAAAATTTCACACGTCTCTCCATGTAAATGATGTCTCCATAATTTTAAGGCAAAAACAAAAGCTGCAAGCTCTAAATCGTGTTTAGGACAATTACGTTCATGCGTCTTCAACTGTCTAGATGCATAAGAAATTACCTTTCCATGTTGCATGAAAACACAACTCAGACCCTGATGTGAAGCGTCAGTATAAATCACAAAACCTTCTCCACTAGTGGAACAGTGAGAACTGGAGCTAATACTAGCCTATTTTTCAACTTTTCAAAGCTGTGCTGACATTCATCACTCCACATAAATTTCACTTCCTTTCGGGTTAATTTAGTCAACGGTAAGGCTATAGATGAAAACCCCTTTATGAATCTTCTATAATATCCAACCAATCCTAGGAAACTCCTTATCTCCGTTACATTTCTTGGTCTCTCCCATTGCACAATTGTCTCTACCTTCTTAGGGTCAATATAAATTCCATTTCCCGAAACAACATGCCCCAAAAATACTACCTGATTTAACCAAAACTCACATTTGCTAAACTTAGCAAACAATTGACTATCTCGCAAAACTTGCAATACAACTCTTAGATGCTTCTCATGTTACTCTTGGCTAGGTGATTATATCAAAACATCATCAATAAAGACAATCACAAACGAATCTATGAAAGGATGAAATACCCGATTCATTAAATCCATAAACACTGCAGGAGCATTTGTTAACCCAAATGGCATTACCAAAAATTCAAAATGACCATAGCGAGAACGGAAAGTTGTCTTAGAAATGTCACAATCCCTCACCCTTAATTGATGATAACCCGGTCTCAAATCAATTTTTAAAAATACTTTAGCACCCTGTAATTGATCAAACAAATCATCAGTACGAGGCAATGGATATTTATTTCGAATTGTTACCTTGTTCAACTCCCGATAATCAATGCAAAGTCGCATGGTTCCGTCTTTCTTTTTCACAAATAATACCAGAGCACCCCATGGTGATACACTGGGTTGAATGAAACCTCTGTCTAGCAATTATTGCAGTTGAACCTTTAACTCCTTTAGTTCCACACGTGCCATTCTATATGGATAAATAGAAACTGGAGCTGAACCAGGCACTAAATCGATAGTAAACTCTACCTCTCTGCTAGGTGGGAATCCTGGTAATTCATCTGGGAACACATCTGCAAAATCCTTAACTACTGGGATATCTTCTAATTTTTATAATTCCCTGTTTGTATCCACAATATATGCTAAAAAGCCTTGACAACCCTTATTTAACAATTTCCTCGCCCGATGGGCAGAAATAAGACAGTTCGAAACCATATTTCTTTCCCCAGTAAATTTGAATTCTTCCTCCCCCGACATATTAAATGTAACCTCCTTATGAAAATAGTCAATTGATGCATGGTAGGAAGATAACCAGTCCATACTCAAGATAATATCAAAATCTCAAATATCTAGTGAAATTAAATCAATGGTCAACTGCCTCTCCCCCACATACAAAACATAATTTTTATACACAAGCTCCACTAACATCACATCCTCCATAGGTGTAGAAATATATAAACCACAATCTAGATAAGAACATGGTCTACCCAAATGCATGGTAAATGACAGTGCTATAAATGAATGAGTAGAACTTGGATCAATAAGCACGTAAGCATGTTTATTCATGACAGAAAATGTACTTGTCACCACCTCTGGAGTAGCCTGAGCATCCTGTAAAGTCATAGCAAATATTCTTCCCAGATCCCTGGAACCACTAGCATGTCCTCTACCTCCTCCTCTACCTATGCCTACAGGTGATGAACCTCGACTAGTAGTAGTTGATTGAATCCCTCCCAGTAACACAGGATAATTCTTTTTGGTATGACCAATTTGATGACAGTGAGAACACTCCACCCCCTTTAACTTTGGACAATCTGGACTGATATGGCCCTCAGCTTTGCAAAAATAGCATGTAACAGGCTTAGACTGCCCATTGTCATTCTTCTGTTGTCTATTATGTTGGCCCATCGATCCTGCACCCCTAAAATTGCTTGGTTTCCTATTCGGAACATAATTTCCAGTCCCTCTACCGCGCTGAAATCTTTGACTCCCTTGTTTTGAGTATTCTACATTGCCTTTCTTTTGCTAAGATGGATCAAATCTACTCCTCTTTCCCCTTTGTTCCCCATTCTTTATTTCGTCGTTAACATCTCCTTCAACCATCATAGCTTTGTTAACTAAAGAAGTATAATCTACCATTTCAAGTGCAGTGAGTCTAGACTTGATAACCAAATTCAACCCATCCTGAAATCTGATGCATTTGTCCTCCTCATTGTGTAAGAAACGTAATGAAAATCGAGACAAAGATATAAATTTAGTTTAATACTCCCTGATCGACATATTCCCCTGAGTCAATGATAAAAATTCTCTCTCTTTTTTCTTTCGATACATGCGAGGAAAATACTTTTCATATAAGACTTTAATAAAGGAATCCCAAGTAATTTCCTCACCTCCCTCCGGAGTAAGCAATAAATGTTTAGAAGACTCCCACCAATATTTAGCTTCACCCTTTAACATGAAAGTAGCCAAAATCACCTTATGCGCGTCAGGTACATTCATCACCCCAAAGATAATTTCAGTGTCTCTAACCCAAGCCTCAACTTCTAAAGGATCTACAGAACCTGAGAATGCTTGGGGGGGGGTCAATTTGATAAACTTCTCATACAAAGTATTCTTCTCCTCTCGTTGTATTTCTCTTTCTCTTCTAGCCAAAGTTTTCTCCTCCAAGCATTTGGCTTGTTTTTCTGCTATTTGCGCCATAAACATGTTTTGTTGTTATGCCATTAAAGTCATGGCACGAGCCATTTTTTGCATATCAGTAAGCTGTTCAGGAGCCCCCTCTACATTATTTGGATTTTATTGGTTTACTGTATTTGAAGACTCCTCATCCACCCTCTCATGAACATTTGCTCCTTCCATATCTTACTATCTGTCATAAACCACAATTACAAAAACAAGAATATAATATTTATTTCTAATATAATGGTTAGTATTTCTCACAAGTTAATATAAATGACCCACACCACACTATTTGTGCCACTGTCACATCTAGACTCTCTAACCCCAGAATATAAAAACCAAAAGCTCTGATACCAAGTTGTCACACCCTAACCCCATTAGGATATAATTAACTAAATAGTTCACAAACCACATTTATTATTTATTTAGTAATACATATTGAAACAACTTCAAGGTTAAAAGGCGGAATACTAAAAATCCAATCATTTTAAGCAGACATAATTTAAATAGAACTCAAATACCATTTAACTTCATTACAACTAGTACAATGTATAAAACAAAACTAACAAGACTCCACTATTATTCACTCAACCTCCTAGACCTGGCAGTGGCAGCTTCAAAACCTGAAAATATAAACATATAAAACCATGAGTTTAAAAACTCAGTGAATGTACTACATATCTATATAGTAAAAGTACTATTTTAACATCTCAACATATCAATATATATCCATCTCTATGCCAAATTAGGCCATATACATATCCGGAGCTAATAAACCCCACATCTCCTGCCCGTAGGCAATAATCATATCCATAGATTTTAATAACCCAACATCTCCTGAATTGCATAGCAACTCAACATATCTTGACTTTTAACAAGCCATTACATCTCAACATTTCTTGACTTTTAATAAGACATATCATCTCAATATATAATACATACACATCATATCCATAATCAACTCAGTAAGTACACTCACATTGGGTTGTTAACTATATATTCCCATTTCCTTCTAGTGGAGCTGAACTGGGTTGATTTGACCTTACACCTGTTAATCCAACTAAATCAGTTCTGAATATCAATCATAAGTATTATTTTAATATATTTATGTAACTTTCAATGACTATACAACAACAATATAATTCTACTCAAGTCACATTCCATAAAACATGTGTAACGACAAAACAGTGGTATACATGTTGATAAAGTTATGGACATTCAACCGTAGGAAATACCTCATAAGGAATTTATAACTAAACCTAAGTAAATATTAAAGCATACTTATCAATGTATATACACATGAAACATGTACTCAAAATACTCTTTGAAAAGAGAAGATAAAAACATTCTTTTATGGGGTATCCAATATGGCCTCAAATTATTGTCCTCCATACTTAACCATCCCATATTCATAAATGGTACATATACAAGTGTCCAAGCTTATCAATATGA
This sequence comes from Sambucus nigra, assembly GCA_949130495.1. NCBI lineage: Eukaryota > Viridiplantae > Streptophyta > Magnoliopsida > Dipsacales > Adoxaceae > Sambucus > Sambucus nigra. The sequence goes on from OX422216.1 coordinate 16,359,194, forward strand.
AAACATATCTGAATATAATTTCCGTTACAAGTGACGGTGTAATTTTTCAAGCTTCCTAGAGAAAGTTATAGCCTTTTCTTTACAACACAAGAAATCTTCCCTACAAACTCCTCTATTGTTCCTTCAACTTCCAAGAATTTTCATAATTTTTATACAGCATAAATTTCCATGATTTTCAACCCATTTTCAATAAACATACTTAGCAATACTTAATTAAAGTTTCATAATCTTTTGAGTTCATTTTCTATGTCAAAAGCTTGACCAAACTCAGGGTATACCAAAATTAAATATCCAAACATCAACTATGTACCAACTTTAAACCATCACCAAGGCCCAACCACAAGGAGTTAAATTCTAATTTTCGGATATGATATGAATATATGAGTATAATTTCATATCCAATTGGAATTTCTGAATTCCAATAAGCACACAAATATATATATATATGCAAGTTTGAATACAAGGGGTTTCAATACAAACCAATATGGCCTATAAACACCACCTACCTCACATATGAACCAATACATATTATCACAAAGGGTGATGGAATTTTAATCCCTAATTCAAGATTTATATACTTTGAAATAAGTATAATACAAGATTAAAACAATATTAATCACAAACTTATACCTTGGAAACACTTTAAGGATTTTCTTGTAATTTTCCTAGCTTTTCTTGTAATCTTTCTTCCTTAAACTTCCACTTTCTCTTTCCTTAAGCTAAAATCTCTCAAAACTGAGCCTAGGGTTATATTTTTTGAATAAATAAGTTAAAGGGAGAGGTTTAAGTCGGCCAAGTCTGCCTCCCATTCCCAACAATCAAATTAAACCACTTGGTTTACTAAAAGACAATTTTCCACTTAAAGGGAATGGACAGATTTGCCCCGTGTTCGTAAATTCTTCCTAACTTCTTACTCGAACATCCGTTTGATGCACCGTTTGTTGTGTTACAACCCTAACTCCTGTTAATGGGTCGCCGCCAGTGCAACTCCCTATGCCAAATCTTGCCCATCCAGGGGCTAACCTAACCATAATCGTTGATCTGAAGGAGGAAGAATTGGAAAAGATCAAAAAAGACCTCAAGATGTTGACCACGAAGTTCAACCAAGCCAGCATCTCTGGTAACTAGATGGATTACACCCATATATCTCCTTGTTCTAAAGCAAGGCTATTGAAAACGTTCAAGATGCCCAACATCGAGAAGTTCGGGGATAGTGGACCCCCAATTGCCCATATCCAAAGTTATCACCGAGCCATAACTCTCCTAGGTTCCTCCGAGGAAATAATGGACCAAATATTCCAACAAACTTTGAAGGACATCGCTCTTTGCTGGTTCTTATCTCTCGAAGAATCGAGGATCCACATATTGGAAAGTGTTGCCTGTGAATTCATGTCGCAGTACAAGTATAACGAAGATTTGGAAGTCACCCGCCATGATTTAGAACAGCTCAAATAGAATCTTGGGGAATCAGTCAGTAACTTCATAGCAAGGTATAGATATAAATTAACCACCATGACTAACAAGCATTTTTAAGAGGAGTAAGTCAGTATTAAGAAGAAGAATTTCTTACCCCATGTCTGAGCGATGATGGGAGGACAGTATTGCCCTCATTTTCGATCCCTCTGAGAAGAAGGATTGAAGATCGAAGAAAGTCCTGCCAAGACAGAAGTTGAGTCGAAGAAAGTGTCCAGACTGTTCACTCCTCAAAAGTATGATAAGTCGTTCAGTACCTAAGTTTTAATAATCAACAACATCTCTCAGCCTGCCACTTTATGGGCACCAGAAAACCTCCCTAACCCAATCAAAATAGAATACACCGAGCATCACGCTCCCCTCTCTAAAGTTTACCAATCTATTTTAAGCTAGAATCTCATCAAGCCGTTAGACCCTCGTCAATTACCAAACCCGCCTCCCAAAAATTTCAGACCGGATGCTCATTGTGATTTTCACCAAACTGTCGGCCATACCACTGATCAGTGTTTCCACCTTTGAAATGTAATCCAAGGTCTGATCAATCAGGTTATCATCTCTCCACCAGCCAATCCTAAACCAAACCCTACTCACAACCGACTCCCAAATCATAAAAATTCCATTTTCTTAAAAGAAGACCCAGAATTTGATCCATCTATGCAGATCGTACCTAGTAAATCACCCATCATACCCATATATTCTCCTAAATCCCTTCCAGTTTGTCCATATTTTCTCCTACATCCTACATGTTTCACCGATCAGGCTCTATCACTCCTTACTAGAGCATGCATTGAAGTTCGTACCTGTTGTGGAGGAAAAGACATGGAATTATCAACAGTGTTGAACCAACTCCTATAGTTCGGGCTGAAATTGCCCTCCAAGATGACCATTGACTATCAGAGATTCAACACGCTATTCTTGGAAGCTCATAAATGGGCTCAAGATTCAGATAATTGTGTGTTACCTACCGATAAAGTCAGTTTAGATGATGTGGTCTAGATCATAACAGGCTTATATCGAAACACCGGTGATATTTATAGTATGTCCAAACTACTTGAAGCTTTGAAAATATAAAATCACCTGGTCCCTTCACTTCTACATCTCCCCGTTGAATAAAAGGATCTATACGACAAGGCCATTGAGATTATGGAGTGTATTAACTTCTCATAGAAAGATGATGTCGTTGCCATCGGATGGGAGAACTAATTCAATGATTCAGATGAAGAGCAAAGCCCCAAAAAGACTAGCCCAAGAGTTAGCATATGTGGAATGATATCATTTAAGGAGCTGCTAAGAGAAATTAACAAGGTGGTTGAACATCCTGAGATAGATGAGGAAATGGGATTTCTATTTTCCCCTTATCTGTGAACCATATGACTAGATCAGGGAGGCATTACCAAGTTCCAAACCCACAACCATCAGAGATCGACAAAGGAAAATGTGTTGAGAATCTTCCTATGCCAGAAATGACCCTTGAGGAGAGCAAGATCCTTAATTAGTTCAAGAAGACCCAAGCTAACATCAATCTATGGGGACTCTTTTTATCTTCCCATCTATACTAAAATGCCTTGATCAAACTACTCGTTGGGCCCACCTTCCACCATGACAGAAGAAGTCATGAATTTGGTCGGATCTGTAGACTCTACTGGAATGTTATCCTTATCTGAAGAAACGATCCCCAAGATTGGTTTGAATCACAATTATGCTCTCAATATCTCTATCGAAGTCATGGGAAAGATCGTCCCACTTTTGCTTGTCGATAATGGATCAGCTCTTAATCTTTATCCATTGAGAACCCTCAATTGCTTGGGACTAAAAGTGAGTGGCCTTGCCCCAATCGATGCCGCGATGCGTGCTTATGATAATAATCCTCGAGAAGTGATAGGATCCATAAATCTTATAATAGGGGTTGGCCCTATAAATCGCTTTATTGAATTACAAGTCATCGATATCCCTGATTGTTTCAATATATTGCTTGGTATCAATGGCGTGTCTTCTTCCCTCAATTAGAAACTGAAGTTCTTTGCCAATGGGAAGGTCATCACCATTTTGGGCGACGACGACAATACTGATAATGCAATCACCACTAATCTAGTATTATAAATACAACATGGGGCGAATGATATGCTTTTGTCGAGTTTTTGAGTCGAACCACTTCTACTCCCAGTAGGTGACGATTATAAAGATAGGGTTTTACGGAGTATAACCCTCATGGCAACGTCAATGTGATCCAGATGTTTAAAAACATGTACTTCATGCCCGGACTGGGGTTGGGACAATGACAACATGGGATACTTAAGCCCATTGTATTGAAGAAAGCCTTTCCTCCTTATGGTTTGGGTTATCAATTGTCAGCAAAAGAACTTATAATGCTTCTCCAACCTCGTCTGAAGAAAATGCTAGAAAGTGTCAAGATTTTCTCAAGAGATTCCTTGAAGGGAAGATTCAGCAGATAGGTTAAAATTTCCCCTTCCGCAGATTTCTCGAACCGTGGTATGATTATGTGGACAAGAAGATAAAACCAGTAATGGAGATATTTTTCCAAGACATCTACTCATGGGTCAAAAGTTCCTAGCATCACGTGCAACCACTCATTGAGAAGACCATAGCTGATACCAGAGATTCTGAGGGAAGTGACTCTGAGGATTCATTCAATTTGCAGACGCTGGGGCTAACACTCTGCATGATCCACTCGAGCACTACATAATCAGATCCATCCCGCCTGATCAAAGCTGCTGATACACCTCTCCTCAATTGGCATGCTATATCAGTTCCACCTGCTAAAAAGCAACCCATCCCAGATATTTATCTTATTTCATCTTCTTTTGTTTCTCCTCCTTATTCTGATGTAATCGAGACCTCTTTCGATGAGGTTCTCAACGCTATTTTTCCTAAAAATGAAATAAACAAAGATTTTGAGCATCTTGTTGTGCCTTACCTTAATTGTCTTGATTCTAATCAAACTCTTGATGATTATGATTTTGCAAATGAACAATTCTTAACTGATCTTAATAAGGTTAATGACAAATAACATAATTGTGTTAAATTTAATGAAGATAAAACTCTTGTTATTAATCTCGGTTCTAGTAACCAAATGCGCGATATTAGGATATGGTCTACCCTTGACGAGTATGAGCGCGCGCAACTTAAAGAATTATTGAGAATTTATGGACGCCTTCGCATGGTCCTACGATGACATGCCCGGTATTAATACCGAGATAGCTCAACACGAGATTCAACCTCTCCCAGAATGCAAATCAATCAAATAAAAATTATGAAAGCTCCACACCGAATAGTCTCTCAAGGTTAACGAAGAAGTGGTCAAACAATTGAACATGGGTTTCATTCGTGTGATCGAATATCCCACGTGGCTAGCCAATATCGTACCCGTGCCAAAATCTAGAAGAAAGTTTCGCATGTGCATTGACTACTGGGATTTGAATAAGGCCTGTTCGAAGGATGATTACCCATTACCCAATATCGACATGATTGTGGAAAATATATATAGTCACACTCTTAAGTCATTTGTTAATGGTTTTACCGGATATAATCAGATCAAGATACACCCGGATCATCAAGAGAAAATCGCATTCATCACTCATTGGGGAACCTTTTGTTTCACCGTCATGCCATTGGGTATAAAAAATACAGGGGCTAGAAATCAGTGGGTTGCAAAAACCATCTTGCATGATCTGATACACAAAGAAGTTGAGGTCTATATGGATGATATGATTATCAAGTTGAAGACTTGGGAAGGTCATATTCCCACTCTCCGAAAGTTCTTCGATCGACTACGATAATATTAGATGCTACTTAACCCACAAAAATATGTCTTTGGCGTTACCAAAGGAAAGCTTTTGGGATTCATGGTTAGTGAGAAATGGATAGAAGAAGATCTTGCCAAACTGAAAGACATACTCGAGATGCCACCACCAAAATAGAGAAGGAAGTTCGGGGATTCCTTGGAAAATTATATTATATCAGCCGGTTCATTAGTCAGTTGACTTATATCTTTGAACCCATCTTCAAACTCTGAAAGGATTCCACTAAGGTTTGGAATGAAGCTTGACAAGAAGCCTTTGACCGAATTAAGCAATACCTAACCTGACCTCGATGGGGAAGAGATGGCCTATCCAGTCAACCAAAATTGCCTCAAGAAATTCTACCCCTAATCTCGGTACGCTGCGACTCTCCTTATCTCCCTTCTATTCTAAAAAATCTTCATTTACCTCTACTCAGAACTACGTGGGGCTTGATCCTCTAAAAATATTTTTACTTTCAAAAATGAAACTCAAAAAAATTTCAAAACCCCAGAGGTACGTAGGCAGCTCATATACTTTACATGAGCATGGCCCCCTTCTTTTTCATAAAATGCTATTCTTTTCTTATCCCCGAGAATGACGATTCATTTGTGTCATTTGTATGAGCAAAAGGATTATGTATGCCTTAGTGATTGTTATAGATAATTCAAATGCAAAAACTCATCAAAAGGCACAACAATATATTTAAATTTTCTTTATTTTATTAATAAAAATTCCGTTACATTTACATTAGCATAGTGAGTCAAACGACTTCCCTTGCCTATTTAACCCTACTTTCCTAAAACCAAATAAAAACAGACATAAACCAATTGCTCCTAAAACAACCTTCCTAGAAAACAACCAGAATCATAACCAAACCCATTACAAAAGCTTCATAAAATCCCCTAGGATCCTATCCACAGTTTCCAGAGGAACCAACCCCATTATCATCCATTTCATGGGGTCCCCAAACCTCCCCTGGCTGAATAGAATGTCGCAAGCGCTCCATGGAACGGTAAGCTCGGACCAACCTAGGGAAAACAATAACACCTCGCTCCACGGTGTCAGATATGAGAAACTAACTTTGCCCGCTCTCCATAGCCAGCATCTTGGTAACTACACTCCTCCACAACCACTTCATTGTAGTACCCTGCTAAATTTTGGCGTCGGCCGCCACCAAAATTAAGTCGGGCGTTAGTAAATTAAATATTATTCTTAGCATGTGACAGATATGAGACATCTTAAATTTTAATCCATAAGATAAATGATTTAAATCAATCCCAAATATCAAGAACATCCAACTGATTTAACAGCAAAGTGCGATATAAAATCCATCACATGCAATCTCCGAATATCTCAATTATTACAATAATTAAAATCCAACTGAAATCTTAAGACAACTTTGGAACGAAAGGCCCAATAACACCCAAATATAGTCTCATAATAAATACGACGGAATAGGAGAAGAATCTAACTACCAAAGCAATAAAATAGCTCCAGTTGCACTTCCGAAAGATCTCCAATAAAAATCTATGCAGCTACTCCAAATAAATCCCTGAAAAATATTAGTCAACGCATGTGTCAGAGAGAAAGCCCCGAGCATGAATATCGTCTACTCCTTTCATTTAGGGTCCTTGAACCTAGATAATAGTGCTATAAATATCGACGATAACAATAGAATCTTTAATTAAAAGAAAATTAATAATCACCAAAGGTAAATTTCTAAGTACCCGCAAGGTTTCTTTCAAATGTGCCACACCAATATTATTTTAATTAACCCATATTCCCAACAATGTTAAATTTAATTAATTTAATCGTGAAGATAATTTACCAATATACACATCCCCTTGTCAAGACCGCCGTCTGACCCGTTTTCACTGTCGGCCCTCGACATATGACAAAGTTCCACTCACAGACACATCCCCTTGTCAAGTCCGTCGTCTAATCCGTTTTTATCCTGCGATCCTCGCGATATGACAAGGTTCCACACACGACATGACATAAATCGCCCAAGTTGACCCGTTTAAACTGTCGGTCACTGACACATTATGTCACCACAAATTTTAATACACGTTTTAGTCATGCGGTATTATTTTCACAAAATTTCTCATACTCATTATTCAAATTAATTTCCCCCACCCTTAAAAGCGGTGTGAAAATTCTCCCATTTACCCCTTAGTCCCAACTAAGGTTCCCAAAATACAATTTCGTCCTATCCTAAGTAAAGGGAGATTATAAAAATTTCACTTCGCCTAGATATCAATCCTAGGCTATCGTAACAATGGTATCACGTAGAAAATTTGCCCCCACCCCAAATTATATAACCCGCATAGATTCATACTAACTAGTCCCATACCTAATTAGCATAAATCACAACTAAGACCCACTTACTAGTCACATACTTAACAAGTGTGCTATAACGTGAGGTGAAAACCAATTACCTACAATACCTAACGTTCCCGAGATATTCAATTTTAATATTTCTTAAGTGGCACAATCAATAATTTATAATAACATTTATAACAACACTAAATTCCCAATTAAATGATTTTACTCTAAATAGAGGAAAGTCAAGAACATATAAATATTGTGATTTTTTCGAATCAAGATTTCACGCAAGTTCCATCTTAGCTATTATTTTTCTAGCACAAGTAATTTAGTAAATTTGGGATTTTTACACGAAACATTCGAATTTGATTTCTAGGGGATCCTCTACATGCATATACCCATAACATAATCAACTAACTAAATACAATCCGAATAACAACAAGGTTATAATTATTTGGTAGCATTAATATTTATGCAAAAATGTCCCGAAATTAGTTTCTTAAAAATATTATGTTCATAAATTATTTTTAAACACATGAGTTTAATGGAGGCTACAATCAAGACACAAGACACTAAGGAAAAAGAATAGGATAAACATAACTTTGATTAGATGTAGAAATTGACTAGAGATTCGAGTTCCCCTTAAAAAATTGATCAAAAACCCCTCTTGAACCAACTTGGAATATAATTGTTTATGCCTTCAAAATGGAGCTTGAAAATTGGTTTTAATGGAGGTTAGGGCTTGGAGGTGGAAGATGATGGAGAAATGGATGGTTGGCTGCTCAAGGTTGGTAAAACATGAGTTTAAGAAAACTAAACCCATAATTCTTTATATAAGTAAGTTTAAGGGTTAAAAATAAAAATAAAAATCGTCATAATTATGAACTGCCCCGCACAGATTTCGCTAGGATTGATCAATCGACCCCTGGCGTCCATCGATCGATCACTCAGGTTTTTCGATTCTTCCAGCTTAATAATTTTAAGGGGTTAAATCTTTAAAAATTAATTAAAAATTCATTTTAACTCCGAATTCAATTCCGCTCGAAGTTTTATTCTTCTAAAATCATTACCAACATATTTAACCAACAAATATTATAACATTCAAAAATTTATTTTTCTCGAATATTCCAATGTTATTTAAAAATACCCATTTAAAAAATCGGGGTTGTTACATTCATGTAGTCCCCGAAAACATGCCAGACTTTGCCAACAGACTAAGAAGGACAAATCGATGGTAAAAAATTCTCCCGCAGAGAGTCTAGCCGCATGCGCATACATTATGTCAAATTCTCTATAGGAAAAAAGTGTGGTTTCCGAGGTGGCACAATCTGCTCCCAGTCAAATTGGGGCAAGAGCCACCAGGAAAAGTAGAAAGAAGCCTACAGGAGGCCAACTTACCTAACATACTGGTATTCCTCCAGTTCTAGGATGGGTAGAAATTCTCCCGTCAAGGTATTGACCAACGTAAACCTCGAGACACGTGCTCCATAAACCAGTTTTCCCAACTCTCAATGTCCAAGCCCACACTGATAAAGTAGTGAGAAAAGAAGTTTGGCACAGCTGCTAAGGGATATTCAGGAGGGACTGCCATACAGAATCTCTCATAAACAGCATTACGAGGCTACCCCTCAGGAAGTCGGAGCGGCCTTCTTGCCAGGAATCCAAACTGCTCAGAGTCTTCATCAGTGTCACCGCCGTAGGTTTGTGACGATAAGACATCCATGAAGCAATGGCTTCGAGTTATGGATCCACCAACATTAATTTTGAAATCACGCCAAGGATAACGACTCCAGCATAGCCCGCATCACCAACGTCCTGCAAATGCACAAAATGCAGCACAACAGCGATAGAGATCATTACTCCCATAACTAGTGATTGAGCCGCCGAGGGATAAATATGGAGAATCCCTGCTAACAGCTCCTAAGGAAACTGACAAAATTTATGCATAACTACCGCAATACTGGGGCAGAGAATTCTTCATAAGTCAGACAGACTTCATCCAAGCCAAAGAGAAAGACATGGTCTTCAAGGTACCAAAATTCTACGGCCGCCATTAACATGTTCCATTCTATAGGCTAGTTACATCGTAATAAAACCGACACATGTTGAAAGCATCGTAGTCGGTGTTGTATGAGCACATCGCCTCTAAGTTTTTGAGGTAAGTAGCAAAGTCAACACTTTCGGGGAGACTTATATCGCAAAATGATGAGATAAGAAGCAAGAAGAATGCAAAAGAGAAGAAATATATAGGGGTGAAGTGAATACTCCATCCTTACCCCATATTTATACTTGGAAAACCTCGACCAAAGACAAAAATCCTACAAACCTCGGAGGAAAACCTGTCCCACTGAGTACCAATTTATTGAATAAAGTGCAATAAAAGCCTTGGGTATATTAGACTGAACTGACCTACCGGTAGGCAAGAGAAGGGGCATACCGATCGGGAACCCATAATTTTTAGAAAATCCCATTTTCTCTTTTTTGTCAAAATAAAAAAAAAAAACTCTATAAAAATAATTTTTATTCTAAGGAATTCAGAATTTCCTTCTCCCTATATTTTTACTTAACACGTTTTAAAATAAATTTTCTCTCAAATCATTTTAAATTATTTTTACGGTATCAGCAGTAAAGTAAAAGAGAATATGCATTAAGTCACTAAAGCCAAAAAATTAACAAAAACATCATTTCATTGCATAGATGTGGCTTTATTGCATTTGCCTTGCAAAAAAAACACAAAAAATAATGGGACTCAACCCGAACATCCCAACTCTCCCTCTCAGAACCTTCGTCCGTGTGGCGCAGCGCTTTCCTGAGTGACGAGTTGACGTACCTCCGCTCCCTGAATAAGACGCCCCACAGATGAGGCAAACGGTACCATGCAAGATGAAATCGAGATTTCCTCCCGAACGTGAGTAGTCGCAGAAGCCACACAATCCCGATTATCCCTCAACCAGTTGGTCGACACCCGAGTGTGCGGCAAGAAAAACAGAAAAGAGCAAATCAGTCAGTCTGAGGCAAAAAAAAGGAATCATATCAAAAAAAGATAAAGAAATAGAAAGTATATCGCTGGCTGAAGAACATCCCCTGTGAGCTCCAGCTCCTCTGGGTCCATCACTTTGGAGCGATATACCATATGCACCGACCCTCCGTCTGATTTTTGAATGTTATAGGAAGGAGGAGACAACTACATAAAGGGAACCTCTGAGGTCGTCATCACTGCCGATGTTGAGGCACCACCTGTATCGTGGGAAGACCCCACTGGCCAACCCGAACACGCATGGGGGAGAGTCATAATGTCATATATGTTTGGGCGGCATCAATCAGCTCGACACGAAATTTAAGTAAACATAAGTCACCATCGTGTCAGTATACGATGAATAAGGATCTCCGATCATCGTCACCACCCTCGTATCCTCTAACATCTCCCGCTCCCGCCTCATATACATCGGGAGCCTCGTAGGTGGCACCATCACCTCATCCTCCACCACCTGTTGAATTACTCTCCCCGAGATACCAGAAGTAGCCAAACTCATGCGCTAACAGACACCGCAACTAAGTATTCCCCCTGTTCACCCTCGTATGCAGAATGACCGTCCCCCAGGGATATAAGGTCACCTGAAAAATCACCAGCAAAAAATCAGTATTTGAAAAAATCATTAAGGAAAAATGGGCTCAAAGGAAAAGAATATTTACCCGATCACTCGTCAAGCCATTCAAGACCTGACGCACCGCCCCCAAACAGGGGGATTGCCTCGACTGCCCGTTGGACTTCCACCATTGATACATCCGACAAAAGTCCTCAACGGACTCATCCTTCACGCTATCAGTTGGGCCTTGTGTGACACCCCGCCCAATTAAATATCGGGTGATCAGTCCTTTATAAAATTTAAAAACAGAATGTTCGGTTGGTTCATTCTTAGCATCACTGTCGAAAACATATTAACTCTATAACCACTTAACAATTAATTAAGCTAGTGTCAAAAATATTTTTCATCTTTAAATAAAAATAATTTAAATGCCAATCCAAGAATTTAATATAATCCATCCATGCACATTTAATAAATACAAATACTGAATCAAAACCACATGCTGAAATAACTAAGACTGGATAAAACATTCCAGTTCAAAACTATAAACCAATCACCATAGTAACAATAAATCCACATGCGAATGAGTGGAAAATAAGCGGGACATAATCTCTGAAAAACTGTCTAAGGAATGGGCGACACATGCTCTAAATAGGAAGTCTGTAAAGAATGAAAAATGAAATGATGGAGACATCTAATAGGAAGACCTACAGCTTCCACAATAGCTGCAGCACGCCTAGCAATCCAAATCTGTACGCATGGTGTCCCTGTGGCTGAGCACCTGATATAATACATACACATAGCAAGAGAGAAAAGAGATACAAGAAACGGGTCAGGGCCCGATGCGTAAAAATATTTGTTTAAGAAAGTATTTAAAATTTGCGACAAAGCTAATATTAAGTGCATGTTAGTTCGAACTCTCACATGAGTTTTTCACCTCTCCTCTATTGTGCACACCTACGTACATATAATTTTTCCCCTAGTTAATCCACCCAGTCTAACTAGTCTGAAATACCTGCTATTAGTATTTATGCTCACCATTAGTATACCCCGTATCGCCCAGATAATACGTTTTCAAATTTACCAAGGTCAAAAAACTAATAAGTGTGCTTTCGCATTTTCATAACAAATCCATTATACTCTTTAAGATTTTAGTTATCAACATTCTCATCTTTATTAACTATACATGTAAGTTAATTCATACACTCATGTATATGCATATGTATATATATATATAGTCACATCCGCCTTATATATATATATATACCAATACTGCACCCCCGGGCTAAGACCCATTAGTGCACTTAACTATAATATGGTACCCCCGGGTTATCACCCATTAGTACCCTAATAACAATAATCTTGTACCCCCGGGTTATTACCCATTAGTACACTCATGATGACATTACTGTACCCCCGGGTTATCACCCATTATTACACTTAACTATAGAATTCTTGCACCCCCGGGTTATCACCCATTAGTGCTTTTAATAAAATGACCCTTAATAAGCATACACCCATCTTATTAATTGATATAGATATCTCACCGACCTATTTATGTACTTCTCCATACCAAATTAATTAAAGTATTTATTCGCTCATACTTTTCCCTTAATTCTGCCAAGTTTAAGTTTACTATCTGGTAATTTATTCCACTTTCCTAAATATAAAATTTCGAAACTGAATTCTAAGGAATTTCCTAAAATGTCCCTCTGTCGCTCGAACCAGATGGCAAGTCGTTCGAACGACTGCCACGTGTCGCTTGAGCGACTTCGCGCGAGATGTCGTCTCGCTCGAACGACTTCGAGCGACATCGCGCGAGAAATCATTGTTCGTCTCCTACCTAGAATTTTGACGGTTTTCCACCATTTTTAACCCTAGAACCTCTAATACAGCATCCCAATATCCAAACTAACAGTTCTAATTCAAATCCCATCATTTATATATGAATTCTAACATCCTAAAGTCATCAAAACAGTACGAATTATCAATAGAACATGAAATCCCCAAATCAGTTTGTTAAAACCCTAGTTCTTCAAATTCCAATTCAATAATACACAATTTCCAGATTCGTTCTACAACTAAAATCAACAAACAAGATTTCTAGTCTACATACATGAAGGGTTTCAATTTCGTAAATCTCATAATCGAATTTCATGTCCTATTTTCCAAATTTCATCATTTATATAAACCAAAATATGTTTATAGTAACCCTATACTAACATGAGTATGATAAATGCTACGAAACAGCAAGTTATAAACACTTGCCTTGAATTTGTCGTCTGATTTCTTGACGTTGTTGGTATGGTTGTGAACCCCTTGTTCCGATCTACACGGTGGTGGCGATGGTTGTGTAAGGTGATGTCAATTTAGGCTTTTTCTCTTGGAATTAGGTTTCCCTCACACTTCCTATGGCCGTTCTTAACTTCTTGTAACTTCTAACCCTAAAGGACTCTCTTATGCTGATAATCTAATCTCTTAATTTTCGTCCATTAATTAGGCCTAAAAATACAATTTACCATAATGCCCTCTCGGGGTGCCGGTTAGGCCTAAAATTTCCCCGGGACCCAAATGAAACACTCGAGTATAGTATTTTGACTATCCCGACCCTTCCGAACTCAACGGTGTACTCTAAATGACCATACGAGTTACTAAAAATAATTAATATTTTTATTCCATCAAACTAGTCCCGACACGACTCACACGCGCGTCTGACTTAATTTACTAAACTGTCGTATTTTTCTCTCTCGACGATTTATCAAAGTTAACAGTTCCATATTACATATCGCACAGTAATATTAAATCAATAAGTATTAACCCTTGGCACGCTAGTTAACATTTATTTTATTAAATCCGGATTAACTAACAATTTAATTCCCTCATTTAAATTCAATTAATCCCTTTGTAATAATTAATCCCTTAATTATTTAAATCATTAAAAATATGGGGTATTACATACTTCCCCCCTAATAAAGGAATTTCGTCTCAAAATTTGGAAAATAAGGCATACCCGGTACGAATAAATCTGGATATTTTTCATGCATATCCGCCTCTCGTTCCCAAGTAGACTCCTCCACATTGTGATGTTGCCACTGCACCCGAACAAGTAGAACTACTTTTGACCTCAGCCTCCTTTCACTATGGTCTAAGATAGCTACCGGTATATCCTCATAGGAAATATCTGGCTGTAACTCAATCTCCTCAATCGCGATGTGAGTGTGGGCTAACTCATCCCTAAGGTACCGCCTTAGTGACTAAATGTGGAACACATCATGTATACGGTGCAACTGTTCCGGTAACCCAAGTCTGTAAGCCACTGGTTCGACCCTCTCTATAATAGGGAATGGTCCTACATATCTTGGAGCCAACTTCCCCTTTTTCCCAAATCTCATTACTCCTTTCATCGGAGAGACTCTCAACAAAACCTGGTCCCCCACTGCGAACTCTCGGAAGGACCTATTAGCATCGGCGTAGCTTTTCTACCTGTCCTGGGCTACCCATATGCGATCCCGAATCATCTCTATTCTGCTCGACGTATCTTAAATTACCTCTGGTCTGAGTAGCTTGTTGTCTCCCACCTCTAGCTAACAAGCTGGGAAACGACAAGGTCGACCGTACAGTGCCTCGACCTGGGCCATGCCAATCATAAACTGATAGGAGATGTTATAAGAAAACTCCACCAGTGGAAGGTACTGCTCCCAACGTCCACCAAAGTCAAGGATACACATGTGTAACATGTCCTCAAGCATCTGATTAGTGCACTCTGTCTGCCCATCGGTCTGCAGGTGATACGTCGTACTCAACCATAACTCGGTACCCATAGCTTCCTGAAAGCTCTCCAAAAAATGAGATACGAACGTTTTGTCTCTATCCGACACGATATTAAGAGGTACACCATGCAGTCTCACTATCTCTGCAATAAATAGTTGAGCATACTGTCCCGCTGTATAGTCTGTCCTGATGGGAAAAAAGTGGGCTACTTTCGTTAAACGATCCACAATAACCCATATAGAATCGTGCCCCCTCTGCGAAGTGGGCAACCCAATAATAAAGTCCATGGAAATGCCTTCCCATTTCCACGTAGGAATCTCCAATGGCTGTAGTAGACCTGGGGGTTTCTGATGGTCCACTTTCACTAACTGGCAAGTGGTACACTTGGATACGAACTCTGCGATATCCTTTTTCATTCCACTTCACCAATAATGGTGCCTCATATCCTGGTACATATTGTCCCCACCGGGATGTACCGTAAATCGGGACCCATGTGACTCTGTCATCACTGCATGTCGAAGGTCCTCCCCCTCTGGAACAATCAGTCTCCCCCATTGAAGTGTAAACCACCCTCGGAACTAACTGAATAGGACTCGGCTCCACCGACTAAAAGCTGCCCGATTCGATCTTGACAAAACGAATCCGCTGCCTATGCCTGTACTACTCGCGTAACAATATGGGGTGTAATCGTCATCACAGACTTAAATGATCGGGCCACAGCATCCTGATATCCCAATTCCTTCCATTTCTCTTTCCACACCTCGGCTGTCTCAGACACCGATCTGCAGCTTAATGCATCAGCAACTATATTAGCCTTCCCCGGGTGATAGTGTATTTCGAACTGATAATCTTTTACAAACTCAAGCCACCCGCGTTGATGCATATTCAACTCTTTCTGCGTGAACAAGTACTGTAGTGACTTGTGGTCTGTAAATAAGTGAAATTGTTCTCCTAATAAGTAATGCCTCCAAATTCGAAGCGCAAACACGACCGCTGCCAGCTCTAAATCGTGGGTGGGGTAATTCTTCTCGTGCAGCTTAAGCTTCCGGGAAGCAAAAGCTATAGCCTTCTCTTCCTACTTGAGTACTGCTCCAAGCCCCTGTCAGGATGCGTCAGTGTAAACCAGGTACTCTACTCCCGCTCTGGGGAGTGCTAGTACGGGTGCTGAAGTCAACTTGTCATTCATCTCATCGAACGCCAACTGACATGCATCATCCCAAACAAACGGCACACCCTTATGAGTCAGATTCGTCATCGGACCTGCAATCTTTGAGAATCCCCTAATAAACCGTCTGTAGTACCCGGCTAATCCCAAAAAACTCCGCACCTCCGTCGGCGTCGTGGGTTGTCCCCACTCCCTCACCGCTGACACCATACTAGGATCCACAAATATCCTTTTCTCGGATACAATGTGGCCCAAAAACTGTACCTCCCGCTGCCAAAATTCACATTTCTCATAGTTGGCGGACAACTCATGTTCTCGTAAGGTCTGCAAAACCATACGTAAATGCTCGGCATGCTCCTCCTCGATGCGGGAATAGATCAGGATGTCATCTATGAAGACAGTGACAAACTGATCTAAGAACTCTCTGAATACTATGTTCATCAAGTCCATAAATACTGTTGGGGCGTTGGTTAGCCCAAATGGCATAACCCTAAACTCATACGACCCATACCTTGTCAGAAAAGCAGTATTAGCCACGTCCTGCTCCCTGATGCGTAGCTGATGATACCCGGATCTCAAGTCTATCTTCGAGAAGTGGGCTGCTCCTCTCAGCTGGTCAAACAAGTCATCGATGCGCGGTAACGGATATTTATTCTGTATCGTGACTTTGTTAAGTTCCCGATAATCAATACAAAGTCGTAGGGACCCATCCCTCTTCTTCACAAATATGACTGGGGCACCCCAAGGTGAGGTACTCCTATGGATAAAGCCCTGTCCCAATAACTGTTCTATCTGATTTCGTAACTCCCTCATCTCAGCCGGAGCCATACGGTAAGGCGCACGTGCTATCGGACTGGTGCCTGGTGTTAATTCTATCACAAACTCGATCTCCTACTTGGAGGCAACCCCAATGTATCCTGAAATACATCAACAAACTCGCAGACGATCGGAATTGAATCAAGTGGAACCACTACGGCAGAGGTCTCGTCCTCTAAATAAAATAAGTGGGTGGATGACCCTCCCTCGCAACGAGGCATCGCCACTAAAAACATCTCCTGACCCGGAATGGCGAACACAATACTCCTACTGAAGCAGTCAATCATGGCCCTATATTCGACTAGCCAATCCATGCCAATAATGGCATCGTACCCAGACATCTCTAATACTAGAATATCCACTGGTAAAATCAAATCGCTAATCTCTATGCCTACCGTCTTGCATATAAAGAAAATTGTTGACCCACTACCTAATGGTGAGTCTACACGTGTCACGGTACTCTATGCCGTGGCTAACAACCCAGTGGTCCGTGCAAAGCTAGTGGCTATGAAGGAGTGTGATGCCCTCGTGTCAAATAAGATACGACCCAAGGTACCATGGATAGAAAACTTACCCTCCACTACGGGTGGTGCCTGCGGAACTGCGGCCTGGTGGACGTTATAAACACGTCTATACTGCAATTGCCCCTGTTGCATCGGAACTACGGGCAAAGCTGGAACTGGAGGTGGTGCTGGTAGGGCAGCGGGAAAAATAGGTCTCTGGGGCTTCTGGTGAGCACCCTGCTGTCGAGGGACTCTGTCCTTATCGGGACACTCCTGTTTCTTATGGCCAGTCTTACCACAAGTATAACATTTTTCGATGAAGTTTCCTCCCTATGTCCCTGATAGCCTCGGCCCTGTTGGCCATTACCACCCCTACCTTGGCCCTGCTGGCCCTGTTGTCCTCCCTGGTGTTGGCCCTGCTACTGGCCCTGGTGGCCTTGCCTCCAACCTCCATGACCATGCCTGAAGCCTCAAGAACAAAACCTTTTAGCAGACTCTCCCTGTTGGGAACCCTGCCTCTGACTCTTCTCACCTGGTGCCCCATTGGCACTACCTCCCCCTATCTTGCCCAACTGGTTGGGTTCTCCCCCTCGCTTTCTTCCCTTAGCATGAAAGCGGTTGTCCTGACAATGCAATAAGGCTGCATTCAGAACATCAGTATATGAGTGTAGGGAAAGATTACCCAGAAGATGCTGGCGTATCCTCCAGGTCAAGCCATTCATGAACATCTGAATTCGCTTCTCTTCAGTAGGCACCTCAGCTGGTACCATGTTTGTCAATCGCGTGAATTCCTCCTCGTATTCCGCAACTGTCCTCCCTTCCTGGGTGAGGTCTAAGAGTTTCTGCCTCATCTCAGTCTTGACGGCGGAAGGAAAGTACTTGCGATCGAACCACACCCAGAAATCACTGATAGTCATCAAATCTCACTCCTCAGTAGTAGTAGTGGATTCCCACCACTGTAAGTCTGCCCCTTTCAGCTTGAAGGTAGCCAAAACTTGCCTCTGAACTTCAGTGCACTCATACATACGAAGGTGTCGCTGTATGTCCTTCTTCCACTGACTGGCAATAACAACTTCAGAACTGCCCATGAACTCTGGAGGACATGCCCTCTGAAAGGACTCTCTCACTCTTTCCCATGCAGTGGGAAACGGATGCACGGGAACTGGTTCAACTGCCTGAACCTGGGGTGGGGCCTGTTGCACCACCGCTATGGCTGCATTCACCGCTTGTGCAACTATCGCGGCAACCTCTGTTGCGTTCATTGTTCCCTGAGCTTGCCCTGCTGGCTGCTCGGGTTGGGCCTGCCAGTCTTTTGGTGCACGTCGAGGAGGCATCTGAGACGAGAAAGAATATTATTAGTCCACAGTTATTACTAAGTCTCAAATAGCTGAAGACGAAATCGCATCAAAAATAAGATCACAACAATCCTAAAAATAGGGCTCTATATCAAAGGACGCAAAGTTGAAAACATAACAAGACGTACAGATCCTAAAGGACTCTAGAACCTGATGCTCTGATACCACCTGTGACACCCCGCCCAATTAAATATCGGGTGATCAATCCTTTATAACTTTTAAAAACAGAATATTCGGTTGGTTCATTCTTAGCATCACTTTCGAAAACATATTAACTCTATAACCACCTAACAATTAATTAAGCTAATGTCAAAAATATTTTTCATCTTTAAATAAAAATAATTTAAATGCCAATCCAAGAATTTAATATAATCCATCCACTCACATTTAATAAATACAAATACTGAATCAAAACCACATGCTGAAATAACTAAGACTGGATAAAACATTCCAGTTCAAAACTATAAACCAATCACCATAGTAATAATAAATCCAAATGCGAATGAGTGGAAAATAAGCGGGACATAATCTCTGAAAAACTCTCTAAGGAATGGGTGACGCATGCCCTAAATAGGAAGTCTATAAAGAATGGAAAATGAAATGATGGAGACGTCTAATAGGAAGACCTACAGCTTCCACAATAGCTGCAGCACGCCTAGCAATCCAAATTTATAAGCCTAGTGTCCCTGTGACTGAGCACCTGATATAATACATATATAGCAAGAGAGAAAAGAGATACAAGAAACGGGTCAGGGTCCGATGCGTAAAAATATTTGTTTATGCAAGTATTTAAAATTTGCGATAAAGCAAATATCAAGTGCATGTTAGTTCGAACTCTCACATGAGTTTCTCACCTCTCCTCTATTGTGCACGCCTACGTACATATAATTTTTCCCCTAGTTAATCCACCCAGTCTAACTAGTCTGAAATACCTGCTATTAGTATTTATGCTCACCATTAGTATACCCTGTATCGCCCAAATAATACGTTTTCAAATTTACCAAGGTCAAACAACTAATAAGTGTGCTTTCGCATTTTCATAACAAATCCATTATACTCTTTAAGATTTTAGTTATCAACATTCTCATCTTTAATAACTATACATGTAAGTTAATTCATACACTCATGTATATGCATATGTATATATATATATAGTCACATCCGCCTTATATATATATATATATACCAATACTGCACCCCCGGGCTAAGACCCATTAGTGCACTTAACTATAATATGGTACCCCCGGGTTATCACCCATTAGTACCCTAATAACAATAATCTTGTACCCCCGGGTTATTACCCATTAGTACACTCATGATGACATTACTGTACCCCCGGGTTATCACCCATTATTACACTTAACTATAGAATTCTTGCACCCCCGGGTTATCACCCATTAGTGCTTTGAATAAAATGACCCTTAATAAGCATACACCCATCTTATTAATTGATATAAATATCTCACCGACCTATTTATGTACTTCTCCATACCAAATTAATTAAAGTATTTATTCGCTCATACTTTTCCCTTAATTCTGCCAAGTTTAAGTTTACTATCTGGTAATTTATTCCACTTTCCTAAATATAAAATTTCGAAACTGAATTCTAAGGAATTTCCCAAAATGTCCCTCTGTCGCTCGAACCAGATGGCAAGTCGTTCGAACGACTGCCACGTGTCGCTTGAGCGACTTCGCGCGAGATGTCGTCTCGCTCGAACGACTTCGAGCGACATCACGCAAGAAATCACTGTTAGTCTCCTACCCAGAATTTTGACGGTTTTCCACCATTTTTAACCCTACAACCTCTAATACAGCATCCCAATCTCCAAACTAACAGTTCTAATTCAAATCCCATCATTTATATATGAATTCTAACATCCTAGAGTCATCAAATCAGTAGAATTATCAATAGAACATGAAATCCCCAAATCAGTTTGTTAAAACCCTAGTTCTTCAAATTCCAATTCAATAATACACAATTTCCTGATTCGTTCTACAACTAAAATCATCAAAACACGATTTCTAGTCTACATACATGAAGGGTTTCAATTTCATAAATCTCATAATCGAATTTCATGTCCTATTTTCCAAATTTCATCATTTATATAAACCAAAATATGTTTATAGTAACCCTATACCAACATGAGTATGATAAATGCTACGGAACAACAAGTTATAAACACTTGCCTTGAATTTGTCGTCTGATTTCTTGACGTTGTTGGTATGGTTGTGAACCCCTTGTTCCGATCTACACGGAGGTGGCGATGGTTGTGTAAGGTGATGTCAATTTAGGCTTTTTCTCTTGGAATTAGGTTTCCCTCACACTTCCTATGGCCGTTCTTAAATTCTTGTAACTTCTAACCCTAAAGGACTCTCTTATGCTGATAATCTAATCTCTTAATTTTCGTCCATTAATTAGGCCTAAAAATACAATTTACCATAATGCCCTCTCGGGGTGCCGGTTAGGCCTAAAATTTCCCCGGGACCCAAATGAAACACTCGAGTATACTATTTTGACTATTCCGACCCTTCCGAACTCAACGGTGTACTCGAAATGACCATACGAGTTACTAAAAATAATTAATATTTTTATTCCATCAAACATGTCCCGACATGACTCACACGCGCGTCTGACTTAATTTACTAAACTGTCGTATTATTCTCTCTCGACAATTTATCAAAGTTAACAGTTCCATATTACATATCGCACAGTAATATTAAATCAATAAGTATTAACCCTTGGCACGCTAGTTAACATTTATTTTATTAAATCCGGATCAACTAACAATTTAATTCCCTCATTTAACTTCAATTAATCCCTTTGTAATAATTAATCCCTTAATTATTTAAATCATTAAAAATATGGGGTATTACACCTTGAGCCCAATCACCTCATAGAACCACGTCTGCAAAAGGACAAAGGGTTATCAATCAAAAAAGAAGAAAATACATAAAGGAAAATGCACAAAATAAAGAATACCTCCAAAAGATATGTGGCGCCAGTGAAGGCCTGCCGTCAGCACTTGATAAATGCTTCCAAAGAGAAATATAGGGTTGTTAAATTCAGGCTCCCCTAGTAAAAAATAGGGATGTTCGAAAAGACCCTCAAAATGGCAAAAACCACAAGTGGACGACGTCGTCACCCGTCGCCACTAAGAACCCGCTCAAAAAAAGAAGAATAAACAAACGGACCATCTGCCACGCCTCTAGCCCGTCGGTTTTGTCAATCCGTCAACTCAGTAACAACTCCCTTAAAAGAGACAAACGAATAGAGTTCTCAAAGGTTATCCTCTCCACATTACCCACCACTGTCGACGTCACCCGTAAAGTTCGGTCCACCTCTATTTGTCCCTCTCGCAGTCCATCCCAAGCAGCTATTACACGTCAATGGGAGTCACCGTTATCTCCACCCAAATACAAAATGCATGGTGTGGGTGGTGTATCACTACCTCTCCCCCAAAGCATAAAGAACAGTCGTCGAATGAGGCGTCTCGTCCAAGAGAGACGACAACCTACCAAAACTGGCTGATGACACCACCCAACACACCTCCGGTGGAAGGAAATCCTAGACATCCTTAAGTCCCATCATCCCTTGAGATCGCAGGTTCGACATAGAGATATCAGTCTGCCAAAGCCCAAAAGGAAAAACCCTTGTCAAAATTCAGGAAATGAGGAAATATCACCAAAAAAGAAGAAAGGAATACCAAAGGTCATCAACACTTACATAGTCGCCAGAGTTCACCACCCTAGAAGATCGATGGCACGCCGGCTCGCGCAAAAGAATTCGCTCATTCTCAACTAGCTCGAATAAGTCGAAATCATTCTCACTACAAAGCGCAAGGGGCACCCTACCTCGCCATTCCAAGTTCACCAAATCGTTAACATTTAGCCACGCTATGTGGATCTCACTGCTTGAGAAATTAACCATTTCTTAGTTTTAGAATGCTAAAATAGTTTGCAGAAAGAAAGAGAAAAAGAGAGCGAGTCTGAAAGCTATGAAAAATGGGAAAATCTCTCCCCCTTTTTATACAAGGATAAGGGGCATGTCGATCGGTATCTCCCAGCAACATACCGATCGACATTATCCCTTCACCTACTCGAGGTACCCTAAAAGATCATACCACTTCTGTTTTGCACGCCCTACACCATGCTGGTCGACACCCTCTATGAAATTTTGTACAAAAGTTCCTAAAAATGCCAAAAAATCCCCAAAAATTTCCCAAAATTCCCAAATGAACTTTACATCCTTTTTCACTAAGAAAGACATTTTAATCACACTTACTTACCTAGTGGAATTCCTAAAATCAATTGGATATCCCCTCAGTAATGTCTCCAAAGGACGCCGCAAAAATAAAAAATTCCCCAACAAGGAAACATCCAATCCTCGGATTAATTCCTCTTCCCCAACGAAACCGAAAATCAAAACCAAATGCTTCCCCAAAATCCAGCTAAACCATAAGATAATTTCCCTAGTGGAATATCCAAGTTTCCCCAAGAAAACTACAACTTATGCCCACAGAATTGGCTTCAACCCACAGAATTGGTTGTCTCTACTTAAGCCCTCAGAATTGGCTTTGGCTCGCAGAATTGGTCGCCTTTACTTAAGCCCTCAGAATTGGCTTTGACCCGCAGAATTGGTTGCCTCTACTTAAGCCCTCGGAATTGGCTTCGACCCACATAATTGGTCATTCATACTTAAGCCCTCAGAATTGGCTTCAACCCATAAAATTAGTTTCTTATACTTAAGGTCCTCATAATTTACCTCGATTCACAGAATTGGTCACCTCTACTTAAGCCCTCAGAATTGGATTCAACCCGAAGAATTGGTCACCTCTACTTAAGTCCTCAGAATTAGCTTCGACCCATAGAATTGGTCACCTCTATTTAATCCCTCAGAATTGGCTTTGACTCGTAGAATTGGTCGCTTATACTTAAGGTCCTCAGAATTGTCCTCGACCCGTAAAATTGGTCGCCTCTACTTAAAACCACACAATTGGCTTTGACCCCCAAAATTAGTCGCTTTAACTTAAGGTCCTCATAATTGACCTCGACCTGCAGAATTGGTCGCCTCTACTTCAGCCCTCAAAATTGGCTTCGACCTGCAGAATTGGTCACATCTACTTAAGTCCTCGGAATTGGCTAACCTCAGAATTGGTCACCTCAACTTAAAGCCCTCGGAATTAGCCCCGACCCTCAGAATTGGTCACTTAAACTAAATCTCTCAAAATTGGCTTCGACCCTCAGAATTGGTCATCCCTACTTAAGCCCTCAAAATTAGCTTTGACCCTTAAAATTGATTACCTCAACTCAGGTCCCCATAATTGACCTCGGCCTGCAGAATTGGTCGTTTCGACTTAAGTTCCTCAGAATTGAACTCTACCCTCAGAATTGGTCACTCGCTACCCTAGGTCCTCATAATCGACCTTGGCCCACAGAATCGTTCATCCCCAGCATTTCCTTAGGTCCTCATAATTGACCTCGACCCTCTGAATCCGTCATCCTCGTCCCTTAGGTTTGCAGAATAGACCTCTTTCCAAAACATTATGGGGTGTCTATTTGATGGCTCTCACTTATTCCAAGATCACCCGTCAAGGTAATCTGTAGACACCACACTCTAGGACCCCTCAAGTCTCTCCTTAGGTCCCTAGCACTCCCTCATTTTACTACAAACCCTAGGTTATACTCCGAGTACTGATTTAGAGGCCATCGGGCGCTCCCAGGCCCAATTTGACTTCGATCAACTCTATCGTCAAACTGAAAACTCTTTGAATATTCAAAGGGCTTCCCCCGTGAATAAATCAACATAACAGTTCAGACGAACAAACCATTTCACTATCGAAAGTAGATCTCAAAGCCATTGGGCGCTTTCGGGCCCCGATTTGACCCCATTCAACTTCATCGTCAGAGGGAAAGGTCTTTGAATCATATAAGGGCATTGAAACCCCTTTCCAATGGTCCACCCCATGTATAAAATGGCATAACCATTCGGATGAGCGATTCGTTTTACCCAAAAAATTGATTCGGAGGCCACCAGGCGCTCCAAAGATCTGTTTGACCAAGGTCAAATGTTTCTATTGAACGAGGCTGAATGAATCTTTGAAGGGTACTGAATACCCTTTCCAACAGTACATCCCGTTCGTGAATCGGCCTTACGGTACGGATGAACGACCCGTTTTACTCGAAAAGGTCATCAGGCGCTTTCGACCCCCTATTAACTAAGGTCAAATTTCCAAACATAGCGATGCTCTTTAGAATCTCAAATTACCTCGTATAACATTTCCAATAGTCCACCTCATGCGCTATACTGACTTAGCATTCGGACGAACGATCCGTTTTCGTCTGACGATCCCCCGTCCAAAGGACCGATGAGCGCTTTCGAGCCACGTTTGACCCAAAGTCAACTCCCAGATCCGGGAGAGGTCCAAAGGACTTTTAAATGTCTTTGAATTAACTTTCTAAAGGTATTCCCCGTTCGCAATTTGTATTAATGAATTGTGTTCGACGATCATTTTTCCAAAAAAATATGCACGATACTGCCGATTGACAGGTCCATTTTCCTTCCTATCGGCAGTGTGTCTGCTGATCAGCACCCCCTTACCCTACAAATAGAGGGAATGACCTCACTCCAAGGGCACACCTTAGATCCATCTGCATCAGTAATCTCAACAACATTCTCTTGCAATCAACGAAGTTTCCTTGTGTGAAATTCCTTTCCATCTTACATTCATATCCTTTTCATACCCAATTTGGCAAAATCTCATTCTCTTTCATCCAACATTCATACCAACATTCAATAGAGTTCATCCAAGATCAAAATCAAGCTTGAATTCTTCAAAGAAAGTCCAAAATCCTTCTCTCTCTCTTAAATTTTTTTGTTTTTGCATTAATTACATTAATCTCATAATCTAGCTTTTACTTTGTTCATATCTCACCTTTTTATTAGTTATATTGCATATACTTTATTTTCTATAAAAAAATAAAAAAAAATAAAAAATGGTTACACCTATAAATTCCAACAGGATTATCCATCACAATTTTCCAAAACTAAACACATCTTTTTACACACACACATATAATAAAAACCCCGTTTGAATCTATGGGATAAACCCCACCCTTATGCCGCATGCGAACTATGTGGACTTTGATGCCTTTATAGGCTACGTAGGCGTTTGGGGTTAAAACCTGAGACTCGAATTCAATTTTCCAATTTCCCCAAATTCCCCATTTCCACATTCGTCATTTTCTTGTATTATTTTAATTCATATTATGTTTGTGATTCTTAGAAGCATTTTATCCAACACATATTATCATTTCATTATAACAATCAATATCACGATAAACGCGTAAATCATATTTTTAATATTATTTTGGGAACATTCCATTGGATGATCTCGCTCCATCTCTTCCATGATATGAGTTGGTTATTTCGATCTCCATTTACATATATACACGCACACACACTTCACGGACAAATACAGGAAAACTGTAACTCAAGCCCATGAGAGACCGAAAGGGCGGGATGGGTGCCTAACACCTTCTCGTTCCTTAACTTAGCCCCCGAACCTTTAAACTATTGGTTTCATAAGTATCTGTTGGTCTTTGATGACGTGCTCTCGAGGCGTCAACATATTTGTTTGCTTATTTTGTGCAAAATAGGTTGGTAACTCCATCGCTTTACATTCAACCCATACCGACGACGGTCGAATCATTCATAGATCAGAGAGGACACGAGAACTTCATCCCCCCTTTTTTCCCAACCCCTTGGGAAGGAGGAGAGAAAGATGAGGATATCGGGATGTGCACAGATGCCATTCGACCAAGGTAAGAAGAAGGAATAGGTAGAGGAGATAGCAGAGGGCTCAATGCCTTCAAAATAACAACAAAAGTACGGGCGACCTCGCCTTAAGGAAACCAGGATCACCCTTGTTAATCACGTGGTGAAACCCTTATAAGTGTTAACATTTGACGACAGTCAGCCAGAGAAAAAGTTCTTGATCGATAATTCACTCACAAAAGAGGATAAGAGAGAGTTGGTTACCTTCCTCAAAGGCAATCAATATGTGTTTACATGGAGACCCTACGATATACCAAGGATAAATCCGGAAGTAATGTGCCATAAGATACACGTGGACCCATTGCATTCGTTAGTAGATCAAAAAGCATGGTGAATTGCACCCAAAAAGGCTAAAGGTGTTGAGTAGTAAGTGGTGAAACTTATAAAGTCAAAGTCCATTAAAGAATTTTAATTCCTCGAGTGGTTGTCAAACCCTGTGGTCGTGAGAAAAAACAACAAAAAGTGGAGAGTCTGCATAGATTTCACTGATTTAAATTGTGCATGTCAAAAAGACATCTTTCCTCTACCAAGGATAGATCAGTTAGTCAATGTTATGGCTTACCATGAGTGCATGACCTTCCTAGACGCTTACTCGGGATACCACCAGATGCCTATGCTCACACTTGACTAAGAGAAAACCTCATTCATCACCACCCGGAGGCTTTATTACTATATGAGTTCACTAGGTCGCTTGAAGAAATTAAAAGATATCTCAGTCAGCCTGTACTTTTGACCATCCCTAACGACGAAGGTCTTCTATACTTGTATTTGGCAATGTTTGCCAGCACCGTTAGTTCAGCTTCGATCTGCGAGAAAGTTAGGGGGTAAATTTTTATTTACTATGCGAGAAAGATGCTACTTGACGTCGAGAAGAGATACCTCCTGTTAGAGAAGCTCATGTACGCATTAGATGTGTCCTCTAGAATGTTGAAGCAGTATTTTGAGGCGTACACTATTGTCGTCCTAACCACCTACCCCCTAAAAGACATAATTAAAAAGGTCGACCTAACTGGATGAAAGTTCAAGTGGTTAGTGGAACTAAAGAGGTTTCATATTCAATTTCAACCAAAAAACTCAATCAAAGGGCAGGTCATAACATACTTTATCATCGAGTTTTTCAATGATTAGGAGCCGTTGGAGATTAGAAATAAGGGGATAAAGCTCACCCCATAGCCAATTGAAGATAAATGGGTATTGTACATTGATGTAACATCAGATTCCAAAAGGGAAGGAGTGGGGATAGTGTTGATATCCCCGGATAAAAGTATGCTTAAACTGTAATTTGCTTGGGATTTGAAGCTTCCAAAAACAAAGCGGAGTACGAAGCTCTAGTCGGAGAATTATGAAATGCACTTGCTTTGGGGGATCGCAACTTTGATGTCTTTTGTGACGCAAGGCTAGTGTTGAATCATATATCAAAATACTTCCAACACTAGAGATGTGCGCATGGTATCATACCTTAACGAAGCCTGATAATTGGTCGCCCAATTTGTTCATGTGCAAGTGCAGTAATTTCCAAGAGGGAACAACAGTCACATTAATTCCTGATGAGGCGTAAATTTTGAATTTAAAACATGTCGTTGGGTGTTTACACCCTATACAAAATAAATACCACAACTTGGTACACTAAAGATGGAAGTGTAATGGCAAGTAGGGATCGAATCCACAGGGAGTGATTGAATTTTAGATTTTAATTATTTATTATTTCAAGAATAAAAATGTAAAAGGTGATATGGTGGTTATGGTGAAAAGGAGAAAACAAAAAGTTAACACTAAACAATATTAAATAAAATGAGAGTTCGGATCGCATCCCACCATGGTCTAAACAACTAATAATTTGAATTTTGTTTCGAAAAAATTAACCGAGCATTTTTAATTAATCATAAACATCACGCAAAGAAGAAATTTAACTCAAAGTTGCGAGATAAAACATTTATTCAAAAATGGTCACATGCATCTTAAATTCGGGTTATCGCTATAAACACTAACGTTGCGTGATAAAGAAAGTTAAACGCATAATAAAGCAATTTTAATACGCCTGGTTTCAATTAAATGCAATTTTACACAAAACCCAATTTTCGGAGCTCGATGCCCATCAATGGCGGACACATGATCCAAACTCTATTTAACTACTCACACAACATAATTAAATTATTAAACAACTAATTAATTAATTAAAACAAGAAATAAATTAATTAAATTATTTGATCTAGGCAAGAAATAAATAAGCATGAAAATTAGCTAAAACAACTAAATACAATAAAGAAGATGATGAATAGTAACTTAAATACATAAAATGGACAAATATCCAAGAGAAATGACGAGAGGGAAGCTCCCCCTTTTACAAACCCAAAAAAACTAATATAATGAAAGATATGATCTCAAAATGAGATGGATTGGT